>JAVIAB010000041.1:19200470-19632556 GCA_032433765.1 Megaustenia siamemsis
TACATAGGCTGCAGTGATAATTACAAATATTTTAAAACTTATTATTACAATTAATTTCCAAATCATTAAGGATAATGGAGAAGGACTAGAAATACTCAGAGAAGAAGTGGAAGACGTCTTGCGCAATATGAAAGCAGGCAAGGCTCCTGGACCAGATAATATAACTAAATAAGAGATTGAAGCCATGGGTGATTTTGGAATAGAAATAATAACAAAAATATTGAATGATATCTACAACAGCAGATATATACCAGACGACATGCTCAAATCAATATTCATAGCCCAACCAAAGAAATCGGGTGCGATTGAATGCGGTGATCATCGCACAATAAGCCTTGTGAGTCTTATGACTAAGATATTACTAAGAATCATCATGCGAAACAAAATCAGTTCAGAAATTAGCGATGAACAGTGTGGTTTTGTTAGAGATAAAGGAACAAGCAATGCCATTTATATCATAAGATCTTTAGTAGAAAGAGCCATTGAGGTGAAAACAGATCTATACCTATGTTTCATAGATTACACCAAGGCATTTGACAAAGTAAAGCGCACCAAGAAATAATCAACATTTTAGAAAGCATAAACATAAACAGCAAAGATCTAAGAATAATAAAGAACATGTACTGGCAACAAACAGCGGCCATAAGAACTGGAAACCATTTGGGAATATTTCAGCAAATAAAACAGGGTGTTAGACAAGGTTGTGTGCTGGCACCAGATTTGTTTAATATTTATAGTGAGATTATTTTAAGATCCATAAGGGGCATGCCTGGAATAACAATTGGAGGTCATAATATAAATAATCTAAGGTATGCTGATGATACAGTATTAATCACTAAGAGTGAAAATGAGTTACAAGAAATGTTGGACATTATAGTGAAAAAAAGCAAAAATAAAGGACTCAGCCTTAATAGCAAAAAGACAGAGGTAATGGTAACAACAAAGAAAAAGACATCACCTGAGTGCAAAATAAAGACAAGTGGAACAATATTAAAACAGGTACATGAATTTAAATATTTTGGAACTTTGTTAACCTCAGACGGAAGATGTACAAAAAAGGTGAGATGCAGAATGGCTCAGGCAAAAGCAGCTTTCCAAAAACTGAGGAAAATACTATGCAATCCATTTTTGACAATAGAAACAAGAAAAAGAGTTCTTAAATGTTACGTAGAGCCAGTCTTTACATATGGATGCGAATCATGGACAATAGGACAACAGACAAGAAAATCACTGGAGTCTGTAGAAATGTGGTTTTACAGAAGAATGCTGAGAGTACCATGGACAGCTAAGAAGAGTAATGAAGAGGTTCTGAGAGAGGTCAAAGCAAAAAGAGAGCTAACTTCCAAAATTAGGAAGAAACAATCATCAGTTTTTGGCCAGTGAATGAGAAGAGAACAACTTGAATATGTTGTAACAACTGGAAAAATTGAGGGATGAAGAGATAGTGGGAAGCAAAAAGAAAAAAAAATAACAGACAGCTTAAGAGAATGGCTTGGCAGAAGGTCAACAACAGAAATGATAAATAGCTGCCGAGATCGAAAGTTGTGGAGAGACATGATCACCTATGCCAGTAGGCCCGGTACTTGATGATGATGATAATTTCCAATAGTTGAAATACTAGGTTAAATTAGATAGCAGTTTCTTAATTTATGTATTAAATGGAAATGTAAGAAATGTCATAATAACAGCGAGTTCCCGACAAATTCAAAAGACCCATCCACAACTTTCCGTTTCACTGTTCACTCATGGGGCATGTTAACTCTCCATTTCTCACGCTGATCACATTTATTATCTAAAATAAACTCTCACTAATCCACTGAGATCAGGAAGAATTGTTAACTTTAATAATTGATTAATTAAAAACTTCTCACTACACAGTTGAGTTTAGCAGCAAGTGTATTCTCTGTAGAGGATAATGAACACCATTGGTTTTAAGAAACTTGATAAATGTTTAGCAAATACAAGAATTGTCCAACAATTGGGCAAAGTAAAGGCAGAAAACAGCAGCAACGGCAGGTTTTTTCACAAGTGTAATAACAATTAATGGGAAGTCACAAAGCAATGCCAGTCAATATTAGTGATCACTGAGTATATCATCTAATGAAAGACAAAACGAACAAAATGTAATTATATATATGTCATCTTTTCAAACAATTTTAGTGGTGTCTATTTTTTTAGAAGCTTTGTTACTATCGAACAGCTTCTCTCATGGCTGATTCTACCAATGTTTGACAAACACACTCAGCCAGAGAATGAACTAGTCAGGTCCACTGATCCACAGGGTTTACCATTTTTTTCATGAGTCTTTTCTATTTCATGTTTTTCCATAGTACAGCCTAAACAAATGTTATGCCATTATTTGTACAGGCTCTCCATGATGTGTGATCGCTTGCCAGAGGTTTCCAGTCATTTTCATGAATTGAGTAGTCATTCATAGATGATTCACAAATATCTCTATATTGTAGTTTAGGTCTGCCGAATTGTCTGCTCCAGTGTATTCGTTCCCCATTTAGTATTTGCTTAGGAATGTGGTTATATTGCATTAGCTGGACATGCCTCAGCCATCTTAGCCTTCGGCTTCTTGGCACAGACATGATCATTTGGGTCTTAGCCTCTTGCAGGACTGTTAAGTTGGTTAGTTTGTACTGCCATTTGATTTGCATTATTCTGCGAAGACATCGGATGTGGAACATATTTTGCATGTTTTCATGATTTGAGTATGCTGTCCAGGATTTAGATCCAAATAACAATGTGCTAAGCACACAGGTCTGATATATTAAGAGTTTGGTCTTTGGTGTTAATTTTGTGTTGTTCCAAGCCCTTTCTGTGAGTTTGCCCAAAGTAGCAGCTGCCTTACCAATTTGGCTGTTTATTTCATCATCAAGAAAAATGGTTAACATGATTTTGGTTCCAAGATATGTGAATTGTGTGTGTGTGTATATATAAATTGCATAAATTTTAAAATATAACTACGAAAATTTAATATATGAGATTAACATTGAGGAGTTGAAATAAAACAATAATTGTAACAATATAGGTGAATGAAATCATGGGTCAGGTAACTTAGCCAGTACCCATTTCTTAACAAACTATAACAGTGGCATAGAATAGCAGTCATCAGTATGAAGGCAATGAACATTTCATAGAGAGTAGTGGACAAATCCAAGGACTAAAGTGGGGATGAAGGAAGGGTGCAGAATAGTTCTCGGAAATAACAAGTTTCAGGAGAATGGAAATTTTCCAAGTAGTTATTGTGGAAGTGTGGATAAACACATGGCTTGACCATCAGGTAAATAAGTTGACAAACAACTTCCATGACAGGTCAAAATCATGAAATAAATATTATTTTGAAACTCAGAAAAGGTAAAACTGGCCAGAGGTTATTTTGGAGTCACAAAAACAGCCTGTTGTAAAGTCTGAGGCATAGGTCAGCTCTGGGTCAAATGTGACCCAGGTTTGTAGACTCTAAATGGTAGGTGTGGTTGCAAATTGTCACTTAGCGACAATTCCGACAAATTCATTGGCTGCAGATATTCCACGCGCAAAGTTATGGTTGGGTATTTAAGCTATGACACAATAGGTTTAAGTAAGTCAGGAAGAGTAGTTCGACCCGCAATTCAGAACAGACAAGTAGTTAGGAATTTAAGTCAGGAAGAGTAGTTAGGAGGAAGACAGAGTTAGAAAGTTAGGCATGCAATTTAGAACAGTTAGTAGTTCGTAGTTTTAAGCTAGTTGAGAAGTTATTAAGTAACAGACTAGAGAGTAGTAAGAAGCAGTTAGAATCATAAATGTGGACTAGTCAAGCTTAGAGTAGAGAACATAGGAAAAAATAGCAGTGACTTAAGAAATTAGTTGAGCAGAAGACAGAACGAGAACAAGTGAATTAGAACATAATGAACATTTAGTTGTGAAAGTGTTTTTGAGAGTGTTTCCAAAGTTGTGCTTCAAAGAACAAAGTTATAAATAAGTTGTGAGAGGGATTGCTATTTATAATATGCACTTATGGACATTTCAATATTCATCAATGGTAGTCTCTGAATGTCCAGAATTAAAGAACATTAATTCTAAGAGAAGTGCTTCCATTATTATGTATCACATGCCAAGTTAGAGATCAATAAACTTGACTATGTATTATGAGAATAATATGTGATGATTAATGCTATTGACTATAAATGTTATGTGCTCTGGCCTCAACAATAATACACAGATAAACAATTCATCAAACTATTACACAATTACCATGAAATTGCAAATAATTACATACAATCTCAATTATGTTATAACATTTTACAAATAACATGTATTTAAAAAAAAGACGTAAAATAATCGCAAAAAATACCACGGTGGGGTAATAATTTGTTAATTTAACAACTATTAATGAAGAAAATGGTTAGCGGGGTAGAGTTCTGCCCTACCAAAGGAGGAGTAAGACGTCTCCTTTCCTCTGCTAGTCTTCGGGACACCCTTTGGCAAGGTGGAGCTCCCGTTTAGCCCCCTATCAGGGTTATGTGAAGCCATTGGAGGAGGTGGTGGATGGTGTTGTGAGAGCAGCCAACAAGTAGTGCCGGTTATGGTCCCCACACCGTGATGGCAGGCAAAGGATCTTGTGTATAGAGACAATGGCTGCGATCTCCGACTAGTAATGAGGAAAGGAATGGAAAAAATACTTGGCTGCGATCTCCGGCTGCCAAGAAGGAAAGGAATGGAAAAGCTACCTTCTTATATTGCCTGGACTAATCATGACAAATCACAACTTAATATCTACAGCTAACGACGTTAATGGGGACTCCACAGCCACCTCATCCGGTAGGGAGCGTCATGTGCTACAGGTGACACCCGATCGTCATCAAGCAACTGTATGCAAGATCAAAAATAGGGAGACACTAGCAGTAGGAACTTTGAACATTAGATCAACATTCCAGGTTGGTAAAATATAAACATCAGTCAAGAAATGAAGAGAATCAAATTGAACATCTTGGGATTATGTGAAATGAGATGGAAAGGAGCAGGATTATTACAAGACAGTGGAAATATAATTTACTCTGGAGGAACCACGACCGAAAGAGGAGTAGGCATCATGTTAGATAAAGAAAGAAGCAAAATAGTGAAAGGATTCTGGCCAGTATCAGATAGAATTCTGCTAGTAAAATTGAGAGGCAGACAATGGATATCAACATAATTCAAGCTTAAGCACCAACAAATAATAGCGAAGAAGAAGACATTGACACTTTTTACAATGAGCTAGAGATGACCATGGAACAGTGTAATTCCCAAGAAATAAGTATTATATTAGGGATTTCAATGCAAAGGTAGGAACAGCTACAGTGCAAAATGTGACTGGGGGTCATGGCCTTGGAGAGATGAATGACAGAGGGGATAGATTGATAGATTGGACAAAGACACACAAAATGATGATAAGTAACACCTGGTTCAAACAACACCCTAGGTGACTATGGACATGGCAAAGCCCAGACAAAAAAGTACACAATCAAATTGATTTTATACTGGTATAGAAAAGATTCAGGAATGGGCTAACATCTGTTAAAACAAGGCCAGGAGCAGATTGCAATAGCGACCATGTACCAGCAGTTGGAAAGATAATAATAAAACTGCAGAAGACACAGAAATCCCCAAGAAATATAAAATTAGAACTATATATGCTTGGAGTAGATAGACAGATGAGTGATAAGTACAGCACAATGGTACAAAATAGATATAATGCTTCTGAGAAAAAACAGGACATCAAGGAGCAGTGGGAAATGCTCAAACAATCAAGTCAACAAACATCAAAAGAAGTAATATCAGTGACACATAGAATCAATAAAAAGAAATGAATGACAGAAGAAATATTACAACTAATGGACGAAAGACGAAAACATAAGAAAGAAGAACGGACATACAAAATATTGCACAAAGAGATCCAAAATAAATGCAGAGAAGCAAAGGAAGGATGGATAAAACAGAAATGTGAAGAAATGGACAAACAACAAAAGAAAGACTCAAAAAAATATACGCACAATCAGTTAAATGAATTAACAGGAAGAAAAGAAGTCAAAGTTTCAGGATGTGTGAGATCAAAGGAAGGAAATATAATAATGGGACAGGAGAAGACAACAGAACAATGAAAAGATGAACAGAATATATCAGTCAGCTCTATGATGATGAAAGAACCAGAATTAAACAATTCAAATGAAGACACAGGACCACCAATAATGCAGAGTGAAGTGGAGGATGCAATTCAACACATGAAAAAAAGCAAAGCTCCAGGTCCCGACAATACAACAATCGAAGAGATAAATGCATTAGGAGAGCTGGCAGTACAAGTCATAACAAAACTACTCAATGACATACGTAACACTGGACACATACCCAAAGATCTACTAAAATCTATATTTGTAGCCATACCGAAGAAGTCAGGACCCACTGACTGTGAGGACCATCGCACTATTAGTCTCATGAGCCACATGACGAAAATATTACTAAGAATCATGATGAGACGTGTAAGGAACAAAATAAAACTAGAAATAAGTGAAGAACAATGTGGATTTGTGGAAGGAAAAGGCATCAATAATGTAATATACATCTTAAGAACATTGATAAAAAGATCTATAGAAAGAAAAATCTATATATGTGCTTTAAAGACTACACAAAATCATTTGACAAATTAAAGCATGTGGAAATAATCAATATGCTGGAGAAATTAAAGATTGATGGTAAGGATCTGCAAATCATAAAAAACATGTACTGGCAACAAACAACAGCTAAAGGAATTAGCAACAAAACAGGACAATTCCAAAATATAAAACAAGGAGTGAGACAAGGCTGTGTTCTGTTGTCGGATTTTTTTTCACTTTACAGCGAACATATTATGAGATAAATAGTAGACAAAAAAGGAATTGATGTCAACGTTCACAAGAAATAATTTGTGATATGCGGATGACACAGTCTTAATAGCAGAGACAGAGAATGAACTACAAGAAATGATAGACATAATAGTAAAAGAAAGCAACAAGAAAGGTCTCAGTCTGAATAATAAGAAAACAGAAGTAATGGTTATATCGAAGAAACAATCATCACCATCATGCAGCATAAAAATAAACAAGACAAATTTGAAACAAGTGCAATGTTTGAAATCTATCTATCTATCTATTGACCTTTCGAGCCGTAACCGGCCCATAGGGCGTAGACCAAGATACACCTTCTCCTATATGAATTTTTGTTCTAGCAGTTTTCTTTTAAAGATATTTTATTAAATCTCGCCATCTGTCTCTGTTCTGTGCAAGCAGTTCTATCTCATTGAGGGAGCCGATTCCTGCTGCTCTTGCCTCTCTCATCAATGTTCTTCTCAGTGTCTCCCTGGGTCTTCCTCTTTTTCTTTTACCTGTTGTTTCCCATATGAGGGCTTGCTTCGCTATTCGATTATTATCTCTTCTCATCACATGTCCAACGTATGACCATCATCTTTTCTTTATTACTGAAGATATTAGTGGTTGATTGGCGATTTCTCTAATTTCCTCGTTTGTTTTGAATTCGTTCAATTCTATACCAAGTATTTTCCTTAGACATTTATTTTCGAATGCGTTCAACTTTGTTTCTATATCTCTTGTTGCTTTCCAGCTTTCACACGCATACGTAAGGGTTGATAGTACATTTGATTTGAATAGCCTAAGTTTTGTGTTTGTGCTAATGAGTTTTGATTTCCACAACTTTTCAAGGCTTCTGAAAGACATTGCTGCTTTAGCCAGTCTGATTCTAATTTCTTTGCTCGTATCCCCTTCTCGATCAATGTGACTTCCAAGATAGATAAAGTGATCGATCTCTTCTACTGGTTTGTTTTCCATGTATATTTTGTCACTTGTTGGAATTAAACTTTTCATGACTTTAGTCTTTTCATGATTGACCTCAAGCCCAATTTTGCTGGCTATTGATGATAGTTCATTTGTGTTTTCCTGCATCGTTTTTATCTGACTGCTGATGAGAACTATGTCATGATATAGATGTTTGAAATACTTGGGCACAATAATAACATCAGAGGGAAGATGCACCACAGAAATAAAAAGCAGAACAGCTCAGGCCAAAATAGCATTTCAGAAAACGATAAATATCTTATGCAACAAATCTATGTCAATAGAAATGAGAAAGAGAGTTCATCGGTGCTATATAGAACCAATTCTGACCTATGGAAGTGAATCATGGACAGTAGACAAACAAATGAAAAGACGATTAGAGGCCACAGAGATGGGATTTCGCAGAAAAATGTTTAAGTTCCATGGACAGCTAAAAAGATCAATGAGGAAGTTCTCAAAGAGGCCAACACAAAGAGGGAGCACTTAAAAAACATCAGAAAGAAGCAATCAACAAATTTCGGGCACATCATGAGAAGAGAAAAGTTGGAATACTTGGTTATAACTGGCAAAATAGAAGGAAGGAGAGATTGCAGACGACAAAGAGAGACAATACTGGATAGCTCGGTGTCATGGCATGGAAAACAGTCAACAACAGAACTGATTCGATGCACTGTAGATAGAAGATTGTGGAAGGACATGATCGCCTACGCCAACCGGTATGGCACATAATGATGATGGATGAAGAAAAAAATATTTTTTAAAATCATGAAACGTGAGCAAAGACGGAGTGTTTTATTAATAAAACGGGAACTGATAGCAAATGGCAGAACATTGACATTACATATCAGAAATGACTGGGCCATTCACATATACAACTAGAAAGTAGTCATGGCACACAAGCCATAAAATAATCAGTGATGACACAGTATTTTACAAATACAACAATAGCCAACAATACATGACAACTGTCGAAGATAAAGAAATACAACAAAACATTTACATATTCATTTTCTTCTCATGAATCACCAACATCAACATGTGTCACCGACAACACGTTCACAACTGCTGCACAATTATCTCCAATTATCATGTTTATAACTCTGCCTTTCTCCAATTACCATAATTATTACTTCACCTATATTCAATTATCATATTCATTACTCCACCTATATCTACTTACCATATTTATTACTCCGCCTATCTCAAATTATCATATTCATTAATCCAACTATATCCAATTATCACTTTTATTAATTCACCTATATCACAGATAAGAAAGGTCTTAGTCTGAATAGTAAGAAAGCAGAAGTAATGGCCATATCGAAGAAACAATTATCACCATCATGCAGAATAAAAATAAACAGGACAAAACTGAAAAAAGTGCAACGCGTCAAACTTGGGCACAATAGAAACATCAGATGAAAGATACATCACGGAAATAAATCAAGCAGAATAGCTCTGGCCAAAATAGCATTTCATAAAATAAAAAGAAATGTTCTAAGCAACAAGTCTATGTCAATAGAAGTGAGAAAAAGAGTTCATCGCTGCTATTTAGAGACAATTCTGACCTATGGAAACGAATCATGGACAGTAGACAAACAAATGAAAGGACGATTAGAGGCCACAGATGGAATTTCTCAGAAGAATGCTGAAAGTTCCCTGGACAGCTAAAAAGACCAGTGGGGAAATTATCAAAGAGGCCAACACAAAAAGGGAAAAAAAAAACATCAGAAAGAAACCATTTTTCAATTTTTGTGTTGGCTTTTCAGTTTAAATGTTATTTTCACACGCATAAAATATGATCACTGTTAACATCTGCACTTCTATGTGCTCTTACGTCTTTCATCATCATCATGAAGTATCATACAGGGTGGTGTATGTGACCATATCTCACCACAACTTTCGATCTCGTCAACCAAACCATTCTCATAAACTGTCTGGCAGCTTTTCTCATTGTTCCCCTCTTTCTCTTAGTGCTTCAATTTTCCCAGTTGTGACAAAATATTTCAGTTCTTCCCTTCTCATTACATGGCCAAAAAATGATGACTGTTTCTTCCTACTATTAGAATTAGCTCTCTTTTTGATTTAGCCTCTTTCAGAATGTCTTCATTTATGTTATTAGCTGTTCAAGGTATTCTCAACATTCTTCTCTATAACCACATTTCTACAGCCACTGTGATTTTCTTGTCTGTTGTTCTTTGTCCATGATTCACATCCATATGTTAAACACATCATTCTACATATCATTTAAGAACTCTTTTTTCATGTTTCTATGGTCAAAAATAGATTGCACAGTATATTCCTCATTTCTTTTTCCTTTTTAAAGCTACTTTTGCCTGAGCTATTATGCATCTCACTCTGTTGTACATCAACCACCTGAGGTTAACATTGTTCCAAGATATTTAAATTCATTTACCTGTTTTAATCTTTTTCCACTTGTCATCTATTGTGAATTGCGGTGATATATTTCTTTTTCCTTATTGCTACCATTACTTCTATCTTTTTTATATTGAGACTGAGTCCTTTATTTTTGCTTTCCACCACTATAATTTTTAACATTTTCTTGTAATTCATTTTCACTCATAGCGATTAAGACTGCATCATCAGTATACCTGAGACTATTTATATTATGACATCCGATTGTTATTCCAGGCATGCCCCTTATTGATCTTAAAATAATATCATATAAATATTAAACAAATCTGGTGACAGCATAACACCATGTTTTATTTGATGAAACATTCATAATTCATTTTCAGTTCTTAAGGCCGCTGTTTGTTGCCAGTACATGTTCTTTTTTATTCTTAGATCTTTGCTGTCAACATTTATGCCTTCTAAAATTGTGATTATTTCTTTGTCAAATGCTCTCTTATAATCTATGAAACATAGGTATAAATATTTTTTTTCACCTCTATATTTCTTTGATTTGCATAACGTATGATGTACATAGCATTGATCGTACTTTTACTTCAAACACAACCACACTGTTTACCAATAACATCTGTCAAAGATGTTCTAAATTGCCAACTAATATACAAGTAGTCAATCTGGTTTTTGGTTCTGTTATCAGGAGATAACCATGTTGTTTTGTGTATCTCCTTGTGTGGGAATAATGATCCATCTATAATGAAACCTACCTGTAAACATAATTCAATTAAACTTTTGGCTTTTACATTTTGGCTGTATTTCTTCTTTCCTCATTGCCTTCTTAGCTCCTTTGTTGTTTTTTTCCTACTTTAGCATTGAAGTCACCAATTACAATGAGAATATCATGTTTAGGTAATTTGCTGATAAGTATCGAAATTGATTGTGAAGTTCATCTTTGATTTCATTTTCTGCCTCATGTGTGGGTGCGTGACTGTATAATTGTGAGTATTCATGCCTTGATTTGTAACGAGCTCTTGTCAGACGACTACTTGCTGGCTCCTATTTTATAAGGCTTTTTGAAGCTTTATTTACATCATTACTACACCTTCTCAGTGTTTTTCACCTTCCCTGCTTAATATAATAAATTGTTGTTGTTATCCACTGACCTTCTGCATATTCCCGATCATCGCATGTTGCTGATACCCAAAATATGTCGAGCTCATAGCTATCCATCTCACTTGCCACTTGGGTCAGTTCTTTTGGTGTGGCCATTGTTTTGACATTCCAGAAACTGATTTTAGTAATGTGTTTAGGGGCACATTTGAGAACACTGTTGTATCCTGATCTGATTTCAACATTTCTGTTTAAGAGTCGTAATTTCTTCACAAGAACAATGAATGTTTCACGATGGCTTGTTTGACCACCGATCACTTGTCCATGGCAAACTGAAAAGAAAACATTCCTCTACCTTGAACGGTACATTTGTTTAAAGCTTTTAATCTGTTGGTGAACGTCCGGTGTCATGGCGACTACGTGTTGTCGTTTTTATAATTCGGCTCTTGCTGAGATATTTAAATGATTTACGCGACAGTCTAGTTGTGAATTTATGTGTTGCTATTCTTCACTTGGTGTAATGTTTTACTTCTGACTGGAGGATGGACTGCGAACTTTATTGATATTTAAGTGAATTTATTCTTTCTTTGTGTCGTGTGTTCGCGGTTCGATAGGCAAGCACATGGTTCGACAACTATGGCGCCGGCCGGGTGTGTTCAACCCGTATGTGAAAAGTCTGCGATGGTAGATGGGGCGAAAGAATTAATTGAAATAATCAACGGCCCAGAAAGCGAAAACAGCAAAGTGTGTGGTACACATGAGGTATTTTCAGAACACGAAAGGCGAAAATGGCAGACCACCGTGAAAGAGATTGGAACCTCATCACGTAACAATCCAAAGAAAGCCATGGAGAGAAACAACAGCCTACTAAAAGTAATATTGGAAGGAAAAATACAAGGTAAAAGAGGCAGAGGCAGACCAAGACTAACATGGACGAGTAACATCAAAAGATGGACAAGTCAATCTATGTTAGCCTGCACCATCAAAGCAAGAAACAGAGTAGAATGGCGATCCATGGTAGCCAACCTTCGTTGCGGAGAGGGCACACGATGATGATGATGATGAATCTGTTGGTCACGTCATGTTTTTTTTTTTTTTTTTGGACAGGGTCATCTATTGACCGACCGACACTGTAAAACTGTAAAGCAGAAAAAAGACTTTATAGTATGGCAATGATATGTTTATACTCTTGAAAAAACATTAACACTAGGTCAACTGCCATATGGTATTGTTTTTATTGATTCTAAAGTGCTAAACAACAACGGAGTCATATAGTCATACAGTATATATACCTCCAAATAGCGAAAGCTCACAGATCATGAGAATTGTGGATCCGTCTGGGTTTGCTGCTTCAATATTAATCCTGGCAACATCTGACAGCGGTTTTTCTAGGTGTATCGTGTACACTTCACGGGGAGTTGGGTCAGTTTCTGTGTAGTTAAATACTTCTTTGTTGTCTTCATTGTAAGCTCTCAAAATAAATTTCTGAAGCAGATGAATAAATTGACCTGTAGGAAAAAATAGAGGCAAAACAACAAATATAACAAAAATCAACAAATATTGAGGATTTATTACAATGTAGGAGCAAATCAAAATAAAAAGAGCACAGCATACATATTAAAAGACAATAAGTCCACAAGTAGACAGTTCCGAATAACGACCCCCAGAGACACTGCTAAAATAAACATCCAGGAGACAACCATGTTGTAATGGCAACAGTATCGACCAAAAAACTGAACTGAACTGCTGACTTTTCTGCTGAACTTAAAAAATTCAATAAAGACATCACCATTATTTTCTAACAAGAATATAACTCTAGAGGTAAACGGGCATTCTACAATACAATCTTCATCTCAACGTTGTACTACCAATGCCACTCCTGTACCCTAAATGCAAGAATAATATGAAAAATAAACACAACCGAGATGAAATGTGTTAGACGAATAACAGGAAACAGCCTAGGAGATAAGATCAGAAATGAAGAATTGAGAAAAAAGTTAGGAATTACCCCCACCATAGAAAATATCAAGAAACAACAGATAAAATGGTTTAGCCACGTGACAAGCCAGAGTGATCAAAACACAACACAACGGGCACTCAATAAACATTGAGAGATCACCAGACCCAAGGGTCGACCACGAAAAAGATGGATTGGTGAAATATTAGAAACACTATGAAACATAACAGCAGTAGTGGCCAACAGAAGAGCCAAGGACCGCAAATCATATCTCCCTTCGACACTGAAATGCAAGTGAGGAAGGAAAGAAGAAGATTAAAGACATTTAAAATGCGAAGCTGCTGGAGAACTGATGATAAGGTTGAAGAGTGAAAAAAAGGAAACAAATTGCATTGGCTACAACTTTACGTAGGTGAGGAACAACACAAAATCAAAATGACGTTTCGGCTCAATTAGGCCCTCAGCAGTAGCGATTAACAATATATATATATATATACACACACAAAATATATAAGGAATAACAATATTCATTATACGTACAATAAAAATACATAGTGACTTGAATACGAAATATGTGAGAATTAAAATAATTTTACATTGAATGAAAATGAACTTTTCTGCTGCGCTTGATATGACCCAGTCAAAAAGCAAATAAGCCTGGCGTTTGGGTGAGTTGTATGAAATGGGTTGCTGAGAGTGCAGGTATCATTTCTGGAAGGTTTCTAAACAAATAAGGAGATTGGTAGCCACCAGAGATTGTTAGTCTTTACCTAGGTAAATGTTCAGTTCTCAGTCGTGGAGCAAAAAATGGTCATAGACTTGAGACAAACTTGAAACCATTGACTTGGGACAGCACAATTTTGTAAAGAAGAGATTGTAGTTGCTAAACAAATGGAGAGTTGCAACATCGCCCCCCTGAAATATGTTCGGGGGCGATGGTTGTAATGAACTCACACATTTAAGGGAATTGAAACCCCTATATCGGCACAAGCGCATAAGAAAGTAAATCCATGACAATATTGGGAGATTGTTAGCAGGTAGATCAAAATTCATGCAATCTGGAAATTAATAAAGGGTAATTCAATATGCAGATTAGCTAGCTAGATGCCGTTGGTTAGCTGTAACACAGCATCTGAGATAGCTGAACTTCTGTAGCTAGTTAATTAGAGATTTACTGTTAGATAGACCGTAAAGCAGTTAGTTGAGATAATATGCGAGTATAATGTTTAATATGAGAGAATGACATATTAGGTTTGAGAATCATATCTCAAAATGCCTCTAACGATAATTGAGCTATAATGCTAGACATTAACGTATCAACAACTAAATGTAGTATAACTGTAACGCATATTAGAATGTTGATGAAAATGTTGACGACAATGATGATGAGCATGACGATGAAAACAGCGGGAAAGAGAGAGAGAGAAAAGAGAGAGAAATAGAGAGAAAGAGAAGGAAAATCAATGAAGTTGAAGTTCCAAGACCAGATTTATCAATAAATATAAGACATTTGTCTACGTATTTTACTGAAATTCATGTTCGTGCCATGTCATTATTGATGTCGTCAGGTGTAACATTTCGTGAAGTCCCCTACAAGTATCACAGTTCAAAACCCAGGCATCACACTACTTCAATTAAAGTAATACTTTGCTCAGACTTTGTTTCTAAAAATTAAAACAATGTTTACCAGAATTTTATCAACCCACCTTACACATGTTGTTCAAAAGGCTGCCATCTTCTCAAAGGTCACTCCTTTAAAGTAAACACTTTTAGAGCTACTCCTAGACTTTCAGGATAAAAACGGTCGGTATATATGTTCTAGTCTTTCAAATAACTAAATTGAGAATGGCATATCTTTGATAACGAGAAACTGAGGCAAGACAGTTATTTTGTTTGAGATCAAAGAATGATGTAGTTTTGTTTTTAGTATTTGTATGAGGAAGGAAGGAATGTATATGATAAGTACTTGAAACAGTGTGGCGTGCATACAGGGAGTGCTGATAACAGGGTACAATAACTTTGCATTATTTGAAATTTGCACTTATATCGTGTAATTATAACTACAATAGTTGCTGAGTCAAAATACAAGCACAGTAAACAATTATGTATAAAATATACATTTTCAAACAGCTAAAACCCTATAAGTTTACCAGAACCATTTTCTGGCTGTAAAAAGACTTCCAACTAAACAAACATACATTTAATTATCCGAACAAAATATATGTATACAAACAACAAACGAGGAAGTTAAAAACAACTAAAAATGAAAAAAGAACCACTAAACACAATTAGAGCAAGACAAATGGAATTTTTTGGTCATGTTAAAAGACACAAGTCTAATAAAAGTAATATTAGAAGGGAAAATACAAGGTAAAAGAGGCAAAGGCAGACCAAGACTAACATGGACGAGTAACATCAAAAGATGGACAAGTCAGCCTATGACAATCTACACCATCAAAGCAAGAGACAGAGTGGAATGGCGCTCCATGGTAGCCAACCTTCGATGCGGAAATGACACTTGATGATGATGATGATACAGACATTGCTATTTACAAAAAGCTACCCACTCTGATATTAACCTAAAACGGTAACTCACCTTCAACATGAGATTGCAAACAACAAACTATCAAGGCCACTGATAGGAATGTCACCACTGTTGCCATGGTTACCTCACGACCATGTGACGTCTTCTGTATCTTCAACCTGTACATAAGATACGAAAACTACAAATATAGACACGATATAATGAGACAGGAGATGATATATCATGGAATTTAATTTTAAATGAGGTTGTTGCAATACTTGAGATATTAAAGATATAGCAACATAATGTCTAACCATAGAAAGGAACAGAGACCAAACCAAATATTTTAAATATGTTAATTCATCTGTCATATTGTACAACAGAACATTATTTATTGCTGCTATTGAATTATTTGTGGGTTATCATCATTGCACTTGAACATGCCAATAGTTGCTCAGATATCCTCAGAAAGTCCCACAGAATCCAACGACTGATGACTCCAGTTCTGTGTTGGTTGATAAGTCTTCTTACATGCCCACTAAGTTTCTCATTTCTGGCTGTGCCCATCTTAACTCGCATCTATATCATCCAAAGGAGTGATGTGGACTCATGGTTGTTGAAGTCCTGTGTCCTTCCAGTATGTCGGAGAGCATTACAGATGTCTGCCTGTCTTCAATGAAAGCCCATCTAGCCAACCTGTCCGCTCTTTAATTTCCCAGTACTTCCGCTTGTCCAGAGACATAGAGAAGGGTGACCCAACCTATCGTTGACTTCTGTAAGGATTCGACCATTACCTGCTTACAGATTTCACCTAAGTCTTTCTTATCACGCTCATCGAATCACTTAGTTTACAATTGTTGGTGTTGTCGTGCGCTTTTATTGTTTATTATTATCATTATTTTGGACATTATAGTGAAAGAAAGCAAAAATAAAGGACTCAGCCTTAATAGCAGAAAGACAGAAGTAATGGTAACAACAAAGAAAAAGACATAACCTCACTGCAAATAAAGACAAGTGGAACAATATTAAAACAGGTAAAGGAATTTAAATATTTGGGAACTTTGCTAACCTCAGATGGAAAATGTACAACAGAGGTGAGATGTAGAATGGCTCAGGCAAAAGCAGCTTTAAAAAAAATGAGGAAGATACTATGCAATCCATTTTTGACAATAGAAACAAGAAAAAGAGTTCTTAAATGTTACGTAGAGCCAGTCTTAAAATATGGATGTGAATCTAGGACAATAGACAAGAAAATCACTGGAGGCTGTAGAAATGTGGTTTTACAGAAGAATGTTGAGAATACCATGGACAGCTAAGAAGAGTAATGAAAACGTTCTGAAAGAGGCCAAAGCAAAAATAGAGCTAATTTCCAATATTAGGAAGTAACAATCATCATTTTTTGGTCATGTAATGAGAAGAGAACTGGAATATATTGTAACAACTGCGAAAATTGAAGGATGAAGATATAGAGGGAAGCAATGAGAAAAGACACCAGACAGCTAAAGAGAATGGCTTGGCAGAAGGTCAACAACAGAAATGATAAATAACTGTCGAGATGGAAAGTTGTAGAGAGACATGATCACCTACGCCAGCAGGCCTGCAACTTGATGATGATGATATATATATATATATATATATATATATATATATATATATATATATATATATCTAATAACAATAATCACAGACAAAAGATACAAAAAAAGGGTAAACAAGTTTACGTTACAATGACATATTTTTTACGAGGTGTATATTTGAAGCTAAATCAACTGCGTGATGTCATCAGGATGCAACAGCGGATCTACTTTACATTTGTTGTAGTTGGCCTGGGGTCCGTAGGATTTAGACAACACCTAACTTAGATTTTTTAAAAATAAAACTTGACCAGAAAGTTTGTTGATAATAGTCTTCATAATTATTCTCTGCGTTAATCTTCTCACCATCATCTGACCGGGCACATTCATCGTATCATTAGTTTCTGACATCATATCAACCACAGATTATACTTTGTACTGGTGTCTTATAGGGAGGAAATAAAAGCATTCACCATTTCACTGGGACTGTAGCCACTAGCATTAAGGATACAACCATTTCTCCATTCTCATTGAACTATAGACATTAGCAGGAAGGAAACAGTACTACTCCACTTTTCCTAGACCAGACAATTCTATGTAAAATATGCTTCAATATTCTCTACTCCATGTGTTAACTACTCTTCCCTCCATGTGTTCACTATTCTCTCCTCCATCTGTTCACTCTTCACAACTCTACGAGTTCTCTATTTTCCCCTCCACGTGTTCTCTATTCTTCCCTGCATATGTTCACTATTCTCCTCCATGTGTTCAATATTCTCAGTTAAATTATTATTTTTTTATTCGGCTCTGTTGTTTTGACATCACACAATGACCTATCAACGTCCTGTACACCTTGTGGCGTCACACACCGACCTATCATCAATGTCTTGTACACCCTCTGACGTCACACACCAACCAATCATCGGCTTCAGGACAAGAAAGTCCCCGTTACACAAATCTACCCACTTAAGTCCAAACTCTTATTTCTTAGAGGTCTTCGTCCGTCTTCGGATTTGAGTATCTCAGCTAAAACTATATTCAGTGATTTCATTAGCATGTAACAGTATTGGCTATTCCGAGAATGCTTAGTAGCTGCACGCTGGGTGAAAGTTTGGTGGATGTGATTTGAGCATTATTGAGTTTGGTGTGCCATGTAGAAGATTTGATGACTAAACTAAGTACAGACACAAGATATTCTGGCCTTGTATGTCATTTTGTTGAAAACTTTCCTGGCTGCACTTCTATCAAACTACACATCCCTTATACATTATTTGGTTCTCGTGTTCTACTGGCGGATCTCCAAACCTTGTTTAGATTAACAAACTCTATTATGGTTTTCTTTATACATGTGCTTAATATATTTTTTTTAATCAGTTTTGGTCTGCAGATGATGATAATTATAATTAATATCATGGCATACATTTCTTTTATACTTGTGTTTATTGTATATTGTAATGGTATATCATCATCAAGTTGCAGAATAGGCCGAGAATGTCACTCTTGAAGTTGTTATCCTGAATATTTTAAAGTCTTGCTAGATTACCTCCCCCAATGAGTGTAGTCTGCAAGCGGTTGAATGATGTCACTGCTCCATCGTCATCTTGGGCGCTCTCTTCTTTGTCTCCAGGAACTATCATCATCAAGTGCCATACAGTAATCCTTCAGATGATCATGACCTTTCACATCTTTCTTATATTTCTTGGGTTGTGTATTATCGTTCTTATCAGGGAATATAGCTTCTGTATTATAATTAATCTTTCAAGGTCAATGTATAACAAAATTATATCGGTTTTATTTGCTAATCGATAATCATATCAACAATTTCATAAATCGCCACTTTTCGATTGTGAAGATAAAACTTATCAACCACAAAGAAGAGCACATTTATGTTACTACATCAAAATCATCACTGTCTAGCTTGTCGCTGATGGAACTTAACTCCTATTATTGCTGCTTTCATGTTTTCGTTGTCATGTGTGGTAATCCAGTACTTGTAGCTACCGACTCCAGTTCGTCTTTCATATTTTCCGTCAACATTCTCGTTACTTTTCATCTCTTACCATTATCTAGTATGTTACCATCAAAAATTAATATCCCCTAGCCCCCTAGGTTATTATGTCCTTTTTTTACCACAATATTCCATCGTGCACTGTTAAAGCATTACAATGGAAGGTTTCCAGAAAAGAATACCACTACATCATTGTTAAAGCACAAGTACAAAAACATGCCCTTATTTATCATAATCTAAATGCTATGGCTATAATATTCAAAAATATCTTGAGAAACTAAAATAATGGATGTGTTGTAATTGTGTGATCAATTTGAAAGAATACAACAAGAGTGAAAGAGAATCAAGAAGTTAACAATCTTGGATTCATTAACCAGATGCAGGAAAGGTCAGACGTAACTAGCTGTAATACTCTTGTGGAGATTGAGCGTAATGGACACTGAGAAAGAACAGCGAATCAACGTATTTCAGCACACACTTTGTCAGAGAGATCGTCCACCAACCCCAGAAGTGTTACACGTAACCAACAGAGAGAGAAGCGTAAAAACATAACCAACAGAGAGAGAAGCGTAGTTCTTAGAGAAACAGGCTCGTTTGATGTAAAGGACCAAATGGACGAACGGAAGGTTCCAAGAACCGAAGACATCCTCAGAGATAGTAGATGCAGAATTTTCTCTGATGTGTAGCGACAGTGAGAGGTCAAAAGATTTCTGAGAAAGAACCTGCGTCTGTTAAGGAGAACAATGCCAGCTTTATCTTGCGGGTAGTTAAGTAATAGGAGTGATTGACAGATGTTGTCAAAACACCTCATTAAATGATAAGTGATTAACAAGCAATCAGTAAAGTGGAAGGAAAGTCCTAGGATTGAAGTGCGAAGTTTCAAGGACGGACCATACCAGTGTTACCTAGGATGCCTCAACGCAGAGGCGTTGCCTAACTGGCAACAACAACACCAAACAGGGACTTACACTTGATAAGAAATAATGTTAAAACTAATTTAGGAATCTGCCTCAAGGCAAAAGAGGTAGATAGATAGGGAGTTTTAGAAGTTGTCAGAGACATTCACTGGAAGTAGTAATAGTTCTCAGCAGGGGAGATCCTTCTAGAATTTCAATAATTCTCCTACATATATAAGAGTGAGCCATGATAGCTCAGTGGTTAGTGAACTTGACTAAAAGGACAAGAGGTAGGGTTAGATCCCAACTGACGGCTTCCAGGTACACCCAGCCTTTAATGGGTACCAGATTTTTTTCTGGGAAAGTAAAGCAGCATGGGTGTAAGTATAACCGACCACATTACTCCAAAAATCATGTGCCGAAGGTCTGTAAAATCTATGGTCACTAACACCATATTCCCTATACGCCACTTGGCGTGAGGTAGGTACTTTATTTTTTTATATATATATAAGAGTAGACATTAAACCACAATTAAGTCAGAAGACAAGACAAGTCAATAGAAGACCAAAATAATATAAAACTGCCACAATGTAAGTTTTCGAGTATTGCTGGGATAATAATAAACCTCATACTAGAGAAACGTGAAAAGTTTAGAAGTACTTAAGTTGTCTAATGCGAGAATCATTTTAACACATTGTAAAGCAACTTTATTTTTTTTTTAGAATTACTCTCTTAAATTAAAATGATAATGGATGTTCACCTAAATGGGCTCAGACACCGCTGAAATACTAATGGACTAATAATGTATGTTCTTAGCAATTTGAAAATCGTTTATGATAATGATGGTTGAGTATATGATGCAAACAATAAACATTAAAGATGATATGATAACAAAAACTACCTTCTTATTATAAAATATATCTATCAGTAATTATCACTTATCAGATCTCCTAGCAATGTTCAATGTTAAAGTCCTATGGTGGCCACAGTATCAACAATCACCGCAGATAGAGTGGCGAACGAAGATTACATAGATCGCAGATTGAGTAGACTAATCACTAATCCATGTCACAGAATGCCGTGAATCGTTATCGTGAATGTCATTCAGTTCTTGCAGCAACTTATATAATGCTGGGTCGAAAAACAACATCCGGACGACTAACTGATCAGCTACACCGATTGACTGATTAACACAAGTTGATACGACCTTGCTGCTCTTTGACTCATTAGATGTGGCGGGTCGTAATGACTTTCTTGACATTCCCGGATCCTACTGGAGAGGTCGGAGTTCGTCAGCTACATGGATAAAAAATGCATCAACGAGACCGCTGCAGCGAATCGTGGTACAGGTTTAGCTTGAACAATGCACAAAGTGAAGAGCCGTGTGATATTGTGTTCAGGAAATGTAAACGATAACAGAATAAAGGGAGTGACTTCCGGTTGCTATTAGCATGTAAGTCTGTACAAGATAATTGAAGATGGGGGTTGTGATATACCAAATATCTCTGTCAACACGGCTAACGTAATATTTCATTCAGCGCATTTACACCAAACACGAATACTTGAACTTACACAAAATACGTTATTGGTGGTAGTTATTGGAGACTGATACACAAGTATGATCTTTCAGTTATATTGTAGACCAGAAGTAATCAATCTTCTATAAACTAAAGGTCAGACCTGAAAAAAAGCATGAAAATCCTGCTGGCCGGAGACTGTCAGCCATTGAGGCCTTGTACATAAATTACTTAATTTGCAGGCACAAGCTACTCTAAAGTAAAAGAAATAACACTGATGGACAGTGAGATAGGAATGAGAGAGAAAGAGAGTGTTACAGGAGGGAGAGAAGGAGAAAATGTAGCAATAAAAAATTGAATATTAAATGGACAGGTTACCGTTTTAATGAGAAGGTTTCCTCCGTGATGGTATTTATAGGCCAGTTTTTACTCATTAAAAAGTCTATACATTTTGTCCAACATCAGACATACGGATAATTCAGCGACACGACAACATGGATGGATATATATTTTAAAAGAGTAACTTGCGTTTATGCTTCGGTAATAAATGTCGTTCAGTAAACATGGAGTAGAGATCAAGAGGTTAGAGGTCTGGTTACATGAGATAGCAGCAGTGCCACTTCATGAAGACAACAAAATGTCAATTAAATATCGCATCAACAATGGGAACGTTCAACAGAAAAGTTCTCACACATCAATGTACGCCCACTATGGTGGTTGTTGTCTGAATATTTCAGTCGGGAAACGAAGTCTATAACCTTATTATTTACTTATATTATTATTATTTATTGCCATTCTTATTGTTATTAGCTTTTGAAACTGGGATTCATGTTTGTTTTATTAGATTAATGTAACCATGATCCAAAGTCAAAATGGGAAACGGCAGCAGGAGTTGGGGGGGGGGCCTGGGAGTAAAGTTAATTTTATTAAATTATCAAGTAATTTCATCAGATTATTGGAAGCGCTTGTAGTGACCGTTAACAAATTAATCAGAAATGATATTATAAGAGAAAGAATAAGCATTGAGCTATTCCTAAGCTACATACAGAAATAACAAATAAGCTGGTTTACCCATCTAGAAAGAATGTCATGCAATCCCTTACCACACAAAGCAAATATTAAAAGAGGAGAAGGAGGAGAGCAAGAGGTAGACCCAGAGTAAGATAAACAGACAACATCAAAGAAATCTACAACAACATCAATGGACAATCAGTGAAGCCACCAAAGGGCAAGAACTATAACTTTGTATCTCCCGCGACACCCGAACGGGTTACAAGAAAACAAGAAGAAAGAAACGATTGCTTGCAAGATTAATGTTGTATTTATTTAGGTTATTAAAACCGTGAGGCACGGTATATAGTAGGATATAGATTTCTGCAATTTTGGTTCCTGTAATATATGTTACAAAAATGACCTTATGTGGATCTTCTCAATTTAAAATAAAGTAATATAGCACAATTTTGCACCAGATGGTAAATGGCCAAAGTCAGCACACACTGGATCTACAGATTATGTGTTCCCTTAACGAGCTTCCTGCATTTGTCATAGGACTAAACCGTTATTAAAACAAATATCGTTTATTCATTCTTATTTTAGCCGACAGACACACACACGGCCGCCGACAGAATAGCCATCGTTGTCGGTCTAAGTCGCCCATATGAAATAATGAACTATGTCAACTTTGAGAGCATCAACAGGGAACATTAGAAGGTGGAGTTGGCATCAATAGGGAGAATTAGAAAGTGGAGTTAGACATCAAAAAGGAACATTAGAAGGTTTAAAGTAAGGTAAGATAAAATATTTTTGAAATGTGGATATAATGTAGAAGAATAGGTAGAATTGGATGGAAGGAAAAGAAAACAAATGACAAAGTCTTAAAACAACTAAAATGAAAAGAGAACTTCTGAACACAATTAGAACAAGACAAATGCGATTCTTAGGCCATGTTAAAAGACACAACAGCCTACTGAAAGTGATCCTGGAGGGGAAAATACAAGGTAAAAGAGGCAGAGGCAGACCAAGATTAACATGGACGAGTAACATCAAAAGATGGACAAATCAACCGATGACAACGTGCACCATCAAAGCAAGAGATAGAGCAAAATGGCGCTCCATGGTAGCCAACCTTCGTTGCGGAGACGGCACTCAATGATGATGATGAAGATAAAATACGAGACTTGAACCGGCATCTTAGCACGCGAGTTTCCACCCATAGGGTGACCATTTTTTTCCCATGGTTTCCGGGGACATTTGTCATATTTTTTACATTTCAGATGATTTTTTTGCTTATTTCTAGACTGTCCCACAAAATCGGGGACGAACGATATATATATATATATGTGTGTGTGTGTGTGTGTGTGTATATATATTTGTTTATATATATATTTATAATATGTGTGGGTGGGTGTGTGACAAAAAAATATAACTTTAAATTTCATAATAACTGTTCATTTGCTGTTTGATTTTATTTTTGTTAATATTCACGGTACTTGACTTATGCGATACACGCACTTAATGACATTACAATCGCTAGTTGAGTTTCTCAATAAAAAAAATATTTAAAATAAAAAAAATTTTAACAACATATAGATATCAATTGCAGTATTAAAGTAATGTTTACAGTACCTTATTTATACTGAAGAGGTTGTTGCCTCGGCGTGGTACTTGTTTTTTGAATGTATCTTTCTCAAGATCTCATGATTTGAAGCAAGTTTTTCACTGAAGCTTTCACATGATAAATTAATGTTAGTTTTTACTGTTGGCGACTTTGGCGAGATACTTTGGCGGGAGATGTCCGGAAAGGCAGGGGTGGGGGAGAGAGAGTGTCTGCTTTTTAAAAAATTAAACCCATCCCAATAGAAGTGAGTGGTAGGAATAGAAGTGACGTAGCACCGCGCTTCAAGAGTTCAAAGAGCTATCTCCGACACAACGCGCCCAAGTCTTCTCTTTTATCGTCCTGCTAATGCCGCTCAGTCAGGGATAAAGAAACACAACTCAGTAACGTCCTGAGTCCTAGTGATTACTTTAAAAGAGGGCCGATTCCGTGTATGAACATTTATTTTTTCACTGAAATCGGGGACAAATTTCTTTCGAGGACAACTTCTACATTCCGGGGACTGTCCCCGGAAATCGGGGGCGAATGGTCACCCTACCATATGTGCTCGGCCGCCTATCCAGAAATGTTCGGAAATTTCTGGATAGTGTCGCTTCAAGCATCGAAACTCATGATGCGAGGCGAAATTCCTCACCTCCCCAGGGTAATACCCTGGTACTCATTTCTGCCAACGGCTAGGTCGACCGTAGGGGTATTTTTTTTCCAACCACGAGTATACAACTCACACTGCTCCCAGCGGGAATCGAACACGGGTTGTCCGAACGTCGGTAGTCCAGTCGGGTGGTTTTCCCAACTAGGCTACCGAGGCCCCCAAGAAGGCGGAGGTGACATCAACATGAAAAATTAGAACGTGAAGTTGACATCAACAAGGACATTAGAAGGTGGAGTTGACATCAACAAGGAACATTAGAAGGTGAAGTTGACATAAACAATAAGTCTTATAGGGTGAAGTTGACATAAACAAGGAGCATTATAGGGTGAAGTTGACATAAACAAGGAGTCTTATAGGGTGAAGTTGACATAAACAAGGAGCATTATAGAGTGAAGTTGACATCAACAAGAAACATTAGAAGGTGGAGTTAGACATCAATAGGGAACATTAGAAGGTGGAGTTAGACATCAATAGGGAACATTAGAAGGTGAATTTGACATCAACAAGGAACATTAGAAGGTGGAGTTAGACATCAATAGGGAACATTAGAAGGTGAAGTTGACATCAACAAGGAACATTAGAAGGTGGAGTTAGACATCAACAAGGAACATTAGAAGGTGGAGTTAGACATCAATAGGGAACATTAGAAGGTGAAGTTGACATCAATAGGGTACGTTAGAAAGTGGAGTTAGACATCGATAGGGAACATTAGAAGGTGAAGTTGACATAAACAAGGAGCATTATAGGGTGAAGTTGACATAAACAAGGAGTCTTATAGGGTGAAGTTGACATAAACAAGGAGCATTATAGGGTGAAGTTGACATCAACAAGAAACATTAGAAGGTGGAGTTAGACATCAATAGGGAACATTAGAAGGTGGAGTTAGACATCAATAGGGAACATTAGAAGGTGGAGTTAGACATCAATAGGGAACATTAGAAGATGGAGTTAGACATCAATAGGGAACATTAGAAGGTGGAGTTAGACATCAATAGGGAACATTAGAAGGTGAAGTTGACATCAACAAGGAACATTAGAAGGTGGAGTTAGACATCAATAGGGAACATTAGAAGGTGGAGTTAGACATCAATAGGGAACATTAGAAGGTGAAGTTGACATCAACAAGGAACATTAGAAGGTGAAGTTGACATCAACAAGGAACATTAGAAGGTGAAGTTGACATCAACAATGAACATTAGAAGGTGGAGTTAGACATCAATAGGGAACATTAGAAGGTGGAGTTAGACAAAACAAAAATATGCATGGAATGGTACTTTACGCTGTGGTAATGATAACAGTCTAGGAGATAAATCAGAGAAAAAAAAATAATTGCTGATTTTTATCATTGGTTTCTTATGCATATCAGAGACAACATTGAAAGAGTCTTGGCACATAACGGACGAAAAATATTCACTTTAAATATTCATACAACATAACATACCATCAAAGTGGTAAATGAATACCAATAAAAAGTGAGCTACGGAATTATAAGTACCACAGGACATACAATGATAGGATTATACAACTCAAAATGAAAGCAAAACCATTTGACGTAGCAATAATAGAGACAAATGCAGCTACTCAAGACTATGCAGATAACTAAATAGAGGGATACTATGGAGATCTAAATAATGTTATGAAGCAAGTGAAGTCTTTAGACATCTTGATTGTAATGGGTGACATGAACGCTAAAGTAGGAAAAGGTGGATATCAGACTAGTATAGGGAATCATGGTTAGGAAAAACAAATAAAAGAGGAGAAAGATTAATACAATTTTGTGAAGAAAACAAGCTGATTGTATGTAACACCTGCTTTGAGCAAGAGAAAAGGAAACCATAAACATAGAAGATAAGAAGTGGAATCACGTAGACAACATAATGACAAAACGATAGGTTCCGTAACAACGACAAGAAAGCCAAGACCTAACCATGAGCAGATATTAACTCAGATCACAATCATGTAATGATTAAAATGAAAGTCAAACTAAAGAGAACAAGCAAAGGACTAATTCAGCAAAAATACTACTAGACATAAAGCTTAAATCAGAAAGATGTTAAACATGCTTATACAATACAAGTAAAGAACCAATATCACAAGCTTCTAGAAGAAGGGATTAAGAAGTACAGAAGAGAAAAAGATCCAGATGAAAAAGTCGCAGCCAAATGGCAATGCATAAATAAATGCATACAAGAAATTTACGACGTCATATATATGGCCCTTTTCGTCTTGTCAGACGGTCTAGTGGAGGCTATTGCGTATTTTTTTGAGGTATTGTTTTTGCCGAACAGCTTCTCTCGTGGCTAATTCTACCAATGTTTGACAAACACACGCGGTCACATAATGAACAGGTCAGGCTCGCTGGTCCACAGGGTTTACCATCCTTTTTATGAGTCTCTTCTCTTCTAAGTCCTGTCTTAGAACAGTCTCAAAAAAGAACAGAAAACAAAAATGAATGACTGACGCCATCTTGGAGCAAAATGGATGAAAGAAGACAAGCAAAGAACACTGCACAATACAACACAATAGATAATGAAATACGCAAAATGTGCAACAATGACAAAAGAGGAGTGATTCAACCAAATATGTATAGAAATTGAAACTCTGGAAAAAAAACAAGATTGGTGAGTAATGTACACAGAAATAAAGATAATGACTAGTAAAAATAAAAAGCAACAGACAGTGGATGTACTGCAAACAAAAAAGAGATAAAAATATTAATAGACAATATATATTTATAATCAATAGATGGCAGAAATATGTACAACATTATTTTATGACGAAAGGAGAAAAGAGGCTCGTCTTAGTCAGATTTGTCTACATGTTTCTTCAGGTTCAGATGTCGGTATATTTGTACTTCTAAGTATGTGGGATGCTTCTCTTTTTGTAGACCTCTGGAGATTATATTTGAAGTTTGCCCTAGTTGTTTTATTACTTCTAGTAACTATTGTAAATACCCCAGGTCCAGCCTACAGAAAATTGACTGTGTCAGCCACAGCGCAAGTTTAGGGGACAAATCACACATGCACATGCGAGTACCACCATGCGACCAGCTGATCTCGCGTCATGATGTTGTTCCTTCTCCACCATCATTAAACAGGACAATTTCTATTATCAACATAGATGACCACTATTGACCACCGAAGAACAATAGGGTGAAGTGAAAACGGTTATTTCTATACTGATCTTTAGTTTTCAAGCGTTACAATTCTTATAGGTGTCTGAGGTCTTTATTTAGTTGTGCTTCAGATACTTTAATGTTTTCGCGTGGCCATCGGCACATAGAGCTTTTTCATTAGTCAGAGTTTACGCCAGGTCGATAATAAATAACAAAAAAGATGGGGCAGCTAAATGGTGATAACTGTGGTAACCCTTCTTATGGAATCTGTTTGTCTGATATAGAGTCTCTGAATGTGGTATGTATTGTCCTGTTGACTAGGAAGTATTTCCTCCATTTGTAAAGCTCCCATGCAATCTTTCGTCTCTCATCTTTAACAGGAATAGTTTCTGCTAGACTCGATTGTAGGTTTGTTACAAGTCAATGGCTATGGTAGGACGTTTCTTTAGGAAAATATCAAGAACTTGCTGCATTAACTTCAAGATTTGGTCTTCTGTATTACTACCTTCTCTAAATCCTGCTTGTTCGCGGCACAGATTATTAGAGGTTTCAGATTTTGATATTCCAAAGCTCTGTGTCAACATTGCCAGCAAGATGTTATTTCACATAGCAGATTTACATACACACATAGATCAACTTAATCAATTTTGCATAGAACTCACTGAAGAGAAAGTTTCAAGTCAAACTGGTTAACAGCTTTCATTGTATGCCTTTTTAAAATGTACAATAACATCCACACAACAACGCCATTTTGTAGAACAGTGTTACTGTTTATCTCTCATGTTTGTATTTATTTTAGAATAGTGTGTGTTTTGTGCTTGACGAAGGTTTTTGTCGATATGTTGCAGTTTGTTTCGTCTCTCTATAAGCTTTGCTACTTTATACAATTGTGCTTATCTTTCACTGTTTTAATGAACTCGTTTCTTCGTTGAAACCAATACTGTTCTATCCTATTGTAATCTGTTTTCTGGCATCCTGTTGTGGCAGTAGGACCATACTTATACACGTATTTAGAATGTGTTGTTTACCAGCTTACAAGTTTCAGAGGTTTGCCTCTGATGTATTCACCTACCATGTATGTTGAGTAAAGCAGCAGGGAAGGTAGAACTTGATGTTGTGTCATGCAGTAAAGGTAGTCAATTAAACGAGAACATATTAGATACAGACAAACGGGATGGAACAACCTTCATTGGATGGGTGGATGTAAGATGTAGATGTAATTATGTGCTACCGCACCATTTGGAAGACCAGATATATTTACACGAATGGTCACAGAGCGCTGAAGAAAGTTCTCAGTAAGTTGGAGACAGCCAAAATGGGAGAAACGTCAGAGGGGTATTATATAGGACGTGATACAGGGACTTGCAGATGAGAGTATCTGTGAGTTAGAATAGTTTTATTAAACAAGAAGTTAAGAGAATTAAAGCAGTTTTGCAATTCATGAAGTGTTCAATGAATTATACGTGAACCTGTAAGGTGGCTATACTTCATGTGTTAGCCAGACATTAAGAAATACCTCTACGATTCTTTTCACCAACTTTTTCTTCATCGTGATTCTTTCAACTTCTGTCGGAGCATTTGACAGTCACAAGAGATCTCAACCCAATCCGGCATAGAGCAAGGATGGACAACTCTCGACATGACTTATCAGCCTCTTTCATTTCATCCCGTAAGCTCCATTTGGTTTTTTATCACTGCCCGTCATTGACGGCATTTCTGCCTGAGTCCCCGCTCGTTCCTCTAAGACTTGACTAGTAGGTTATCTTGTTTGTATTTCTGCAGCAAATTGTAATTTTTCTATGTGTGGATCGCTGGCCCAACGTCAAAATCTCCACACTGGAGGACTAGTGTGTCTCTCTTTGTCTGGGTCCTATAATTTGACCTCTCCTGTTTAGGGGACCCTGCTAGTAATTGTGCTACCGCCGGCATAGTTCTCGGAATCACTGAACACTCAAACATATCACACCCATAAGGTGAAGACACTAGGATGCATATATATATATATATATAGATATATACAGACAATCGATACAGTGAACTTCCAGGCGAGTTCCTGTTGAAGAAGTGAAGATGCCAGAGTGGCACAACAAAGCTTTACATGTGTTGACTAATTTGTGACATTTTATGAAGAAATAGATTTCCTTGAATCGAGTTGGACTTTAAGGTCAGCGTGGTGTATTCGATGCGTAATGAGCATGATAAGAAAAGTAGAGGCGGGATCTGTACGATTGCAATGGGTAGAGTCATTGCAGAGGTAAAAAAAAATATGTAAGGTCACCTTTGTCTACGTCCCAGAACATGCGAGACTATGGGGAAATGAAAGAGCGGACAGGTTGGCTAGCTGCGTTATTGTTGAGAACTGTCCACCAATGGATCGGGCGGACATCATCAATGCCCTCTGAGATGTGGGAAGAGCACATGACTTCGACAAACACAGATCCACGTCACTTCTTCGGTGGAAATGGGAGTTAAGATGGGCACAGCCAGAAACGAGAAACTTAGTGGGCGTGTAAGAAGACTAATCAACCAACACAAAACTGGAGTCGTCAGCCGCTGGACACTGAGGGAATTGCTGAGGAGAGGATCTGAGCACCTACGGACATGTCCGAAGTGCAATGATGATGAACCGCAAATAACTCAATAATAACAAATTGTTCTCGGTCAATGTTATACTATCCTATTGAATATATTTCCTAGGACATTTCCAAGAACGCCCCTAAATAGTTTGTTCTCTAAATGTTTCCTTACTGTATGATGTGCGTGTATGTTTTACATCGGTCATTAAACTTATCATAGTTGCAAATTGAATATACGCGGTTGCATGAATGATGTTTGATGTCAAAATAGGGAAAAACACAAAGTTCTAACACTGTAGACAGAACTTCCTCTTATCTTTTGGTATCCTATCTCTTTCATTTTACAAAATATTAAGACCCTGTTTTATATATTAAGCAAATGTTGTTATACTTTATAAGTTTATGCTTGTTCTGTTTGTGTCTACCTGAAAGGTCTGTTTTTATTGAATATATGATTGCTTATGTCCATTATTTTATCTTTATCTGTCATTCTACATAACAATAACTCTGCTCGTAATTGTATCCGATAGCTGGTTGTCTGTGGATGTATGTTTGTCTGTCTATATTTATTTATCTCTCTGGGTATATTTATATGTCTGATTATTTGCATGCATCATAATGAATGTGCACATATAATTAACTATAGGCCTGCGAATGTGTCTACCTGATGTTTATCTGTCTAGTTCTCTACATTCCTGTTTATACAATGTAAACACATATTTATTATGGAGGAACACACATAACATATCTTTTTTAGAACATACATATAATTTTTTCCCCCACTCAATGCAACATATATACAGCAACAACAGAATTGGACATAACACAAACACAATTGAGTATAAAGCTGTAATTGTAAATGTTGAATTACACACAACAAAAAGAAAAAAAAAAGAAAGCGGGATAGATTGCATATGTAATGTTAAAATCAAATATATAACATGTGCGTTTGTGTGTATGTCATAGACAGTCATAAAATAAAATATAGCCCTTGTGTTGACGATGAATACTTGAGTGAAGTTTTTTTTAACTTTAGAAAGTAATAAGAAAAAAAACAGAGTGTATCTCACTTACTGGTTACAACTTTGAAGCTGAAATATTTCTGTCTAAAATAGCCTATAACCAACAATCTGAAGTATAGCCCACATTTCTACACCGAGTTTACAGAGCCCACGCACTGTATATTGTTTCTACACAGAGTTTACAGAACTCACTCACTGTATATTGTTTGTTTGGTCCTTTGTACTTTATTCTATCCATTCAACCAGTTTAATTACAGGCTGGAATTAACCCATATCCGCTCCACCACTTGTTACATCATTTCCCAAAATGCATCAGTAAATTCCGTTGAAAAGGCTACGTGCTTATCCTACATGACTTGATAGGGCAATAAATCCAAACCTCCTTAGCTGCCTCTTACGACATGCATGGCAGGGAACGGTGGCTCTATTCTTTTCTCCCCTACAGTGGGGAGTGGGCGGGACCTGGTAGTCATACTATCATATTCAAGTACAATCAACGTCCTTGTACCGTGCCTGGTGACGTGGATGATCACAACTATTCATCACTTCAGCTTTAAAAATAAAGAGTTGTGTTGTTGATGTCCTACCACAAAGTAGCACCTATGAAGAACAATATCTTCGTCTCATCGACATATGAAATAGAGCATTGCGTTTATCACATTACAAGTGGTGTGTTTAAAGAATATCAACAGTGGCGTCTATAAACAATATAATCAACATCAAAAGAACAAACACTATCATTGGCACCAATAAACAATAATTGTAGTGTCAGTGAATAAAGTGCATTTATATAATATGAAGGTCTATGGAAATGTGAAATAATAATAGTTAATAACAATATAATTGCAAAACTAAAATAATGATGAAAGTGCCCTTCCCTCAAACACTACAAAGGGACTAAAAGAAATAACTGAGTTGGTTAAAACATATAGTGAAATGCAAAACGTCAATCTAAGCAAACAGAAAACCAGGATAATGGTTATTAACAAAGCAACAAGCCAATCCAAATTTATCTACAACAGCAAAGAACTTGAAATTGTAACAAACTATCAATATTTGGAATTTGTAGTAACTAACATTGAAGACTGTCAGAAGGTGATCAAAAGAAAGTTAGTAATAGTAATGCAAATAAAAATTGCCTAATAGCAATAAAAAAATGAATCACCTAATAGTAATACAAAAGTGAATCACCTAATAGTAATACAACAAATAAAACGCTATGAAGAACATGTGGCGCAATACCAGCAAGGCAATACAACTAAAATTACTGAAATATATCTTTCTGTTAGCAAATTATGAAGTGAATTACGATCATTATTGACAATCTACTAAACAACAACAATGAAGTGAATTACGATATTATTGACAATCTACCAAACAACAATGAAGTGAATTACGATCATTATTGACAATCTACCAAACAATAATGAAGTGAATTACAATCATTATTGACAATCGTCCAAACAACAATGAAGAAAATGTACTCTTCTGTTCATGGAATCAGTATCACTGCATTCAGGATATCCCCAAACCACATGACTCATGTCACAACTCCACCCAAAGCACAGGGTCAAATTCTATTGACTGGGTCGACTGCCAGTTCTAATCTCAGCGTACATGTGACGATTCCAAGCAAGTTCCATCAAAGTAATTCCCAGCCACTTACTTACTCTAGTTTCCTTGAAAACAAACATGTAAAACATTGCAACTAAAACGGTTTAAGTAACTACGTTAGTCTGAACAAAAACAAGGGGACTGTCAGCCATTTTGATTTTGCACCATCTGTTGGCGTTGTTCTTAATCTTCTTCTTCTACCTTTTCAGCTTCTTGTAGAGCATAGGTCTTCAATAAACACTTTCCAAGGCGTTCTGTTTTTTGCCATTCTTTTAAGATCATTCCATGGCTTCCCCATCATCTTCATCTCTGCTTCTATCTGTCTTCTCCGAGAATTCTTTGGTCTTCCTCTTTGTCTTTCCCCCTGGGAATTCTAAAAAAAGGCCTCTTGTGTAATATTCTCAGTTGGCTTCCGCAGTGTTGTGTCCTATCCAGCGCCAGTCTTCGCTGTATCTCTTTATCCACTGGTATTTGACTTGCACATTTCTATAATTCTAAGTTAGTGATTTTGTCCTGCCATTTCCATCCTTTTATTCTGCATAAGCATCCATAAATGAAAGTCTGTATCTTCATGATTGTCAATTTTGTTGTTCTCCATGTTTCACAGCCATATAATAGGACCGACTTAACATTTGAGTTGACAACTTTTATTTGGTATTTAACCTAATTTCTTTGCATATGTTTCCCAGTGCAATGAAAGCTCCTCTTGCTATTGATATCCTTATTTTGGTATCATTTTCTGTTCCTCCCTCTTTATCTATATTACTGCCCAGATATATGTAAGATTGAATGTCTAGTAGAGGTATTTCTCCAAATTTTATTTGGTTTTTGCCAACTGCATTAATCCTTATGATGTTGGTCTTATCTCTATTAATTTTCGTCATAGCTGCTGTGATTCTCTCATCAAGTATGCTCATTTTATCCTGCATCTGTTGATGGCTATGTGATAGAAAAGCTATGTCATCAGCAAAGTCTAAATCATCAAGTTGTTTGGTCAGTGACCACTGGATTCCATTTCTGTTGTTTTGAGTTATTTTCATAGTCCAATTTTTGGCCAGTAGAAAGAGAAATGACGACAGAGGGCAGCCATTTTGATTTTGCACCATCGGTTGGCGTTAGCTAAGTCAAACTCCAGAGCGAGACAAGTAGTCTGTGTTAGCAATAATTTGAAATATTACTGAAAAGATTGTGCCCAGAGTCACATTCATCTCCAAATCACTCAAATAAAAAAAACACGTAAAAAATTGTCAAAACACTGAAACGCTGTTTTAGTGTAGGCACTCTCTATAGTTGCCTGCAGCGATGGCCACCGTCTTTCCCCGGATGTCCAAAGCAGAAAATTTATCAATTCAAATCAAAATGGTGGGGAAAAAAATTCATTGGACACCTTGAATAATGAAAAGAAAAGTAATGATTACATAATAAAAGATGTAAACATTGAAAAGAATTAGCCCATAAACAACGTCTTACAGAGGAAGTCAATATACCACTGCCGCATTAACAGACACAGTAAGCTGTAAAGAACAGTAAAGGAAAACATAGATCCAGGAAGGTAAAACAGGGGCAGACCTAGCAGGAGGTGGTTTGAAGACATCAAGTAGACCTTGATCATGACCACATAAGAAGTGGGAGATCTGCTAAAGACAGAGATGCTTTCAGATGGATTGTAGTGAATGCAGCAGTATGCAACGAACATGATATCAATAAACAAGACAAGCAAGACAATAAGATGCCAAGAAACAAATAATAATGGAGGAGTGTACAAAAACAAGACAATAATAATGATATTTAAGAACATTAACAAAGCTGACTATAAAAAATAATAATGGATCCGAAGATACAAATTTATATTATATAATTGAGTTATTTGCGGGTCATCATCATTGCACTCCGAACATGTCCATAGGTGCTCAGATCCCCTCCTCAGCAATTCCCTCAGTGTCCAGCGACTGACGACTCCAGTTCTATGTTGGTTGATAAGTCTTCTTACACGGCCACCAAGTTTCTCATTTCTGGCTGTGCCCACCTTAACTCCCATTTCCATCATCCGAAGAAGTGACGTTGATCTGTGTTTGTCGAAGTCCTGTGCTCTTCCCACATCTCGGAGGGCATTGATGATGTCCGCCCGATCCATTGCTTGCCCGTCCTCAACGACAGCGCAGCTAGCCAACCTGTCCGCTCTTTCATTTCCCCGTACTCCCGCATGTCCTGGGACATAGACAAAGGTGACCTTACGTATTTTGGATTTCTGCAACGACTCTACCCAGTGCATGCGTACAGAGCCCACCTCCACATTTTTTTATCGCTTTTTAAAATTATATTTGACTTCCGGGGAATATGGTGCCCTGTTCGCTGTCTTTTTCAGAGGACCCACAGATAAGTGCTTTTTTCCAGTGAACTTTCATGTTTATTTGTTTGTTTTTATTGATATATGAAGGGATCATGTGATTTTATGCGCTTTATATTTGATGTAAATCACTATGCTTCTTTTGATTCATTACATTTTGTTACAATTTCTTTATTTGATCACTTATACTCATCCTTATATTATATAAATAGGTGATAACAGTGATGTCTATAAACAATAATTTTGGCATCTACAGCTTGTAATTCTGACTTCTACAAACAATAGCCTCCATATTTATAAATACGATTCTTTAATGATAGCTATAAATAATGCTAGTGCTGTTTAATCATCATCATCATCAAGTACCGGGCCTACTGGCGTAGGTGATCATGTCTCTCTACAACAGATCAACTTTCGAACTCGACAGTTCTGTATCATTTCTATTATTGACTTTCTGCCAAGCCATTCTCTTAAGCTGTCTGGTGTCGTTTCTCTTTGCTTCCCTCTATCTCTTCGTTCCTCAATTTTTCCAGTTGTTACATCATATTCCAGTTGTTATCTTCTCATTACACGGCCAACAAATGATGATTGTTTCTTCCTAATGTTGGAAATTTGCTCTCTTTTTGCTTTGACCTCTTTCAGAACATTTTCATTACTCTTGTTAGCTGTCCATGGTATTCTCAACTTTTTTCTGTAAAACCACATTTTTACAGACTCCAGTGATTTTCTTGTCTGTCGTCCTATTGTCCATCACATCCGTATGTTAAGACTGGCTCTACATAACACTTAAGAACTCTTTTTCTTGTTTCTATTGTCAGAAATGGATTGCATAGTATCTTCTTCATTCTCTGGAAAGCTGCTTTTGCCTGAGCCATTCTTCATCTCACCTCTTTTGTACATCTTCCGTCTGAGGTTAACAAACTTCCCAAATTGTTAAATTCATTTACCTGTTTTAATATTTTTCCACTTGTCTTAATTCTGCACTGATGTGATGTCTTTTTCTTTGTCGTTACCATTACTTCTGTCTTTTTGCTATTAAGGCTGAGTCCTTTATTTTTGCTTTCTTTCACTATAATGTCCAATATTTCTTGTAGTCATTTTCACTCTTAGCGATTAATACTGTATCATCAGCATACCTTCGATGATTAAAAATGATGTCTAAAAACTGTAATACTGGTGTATGTTCAGAATGACAGCAGCATCTACAGGCAGTCAAAGTTTTGTATAAATAATAGTTGTGCTGATAAACAATGAAAGAGGTGTTCATAACAAATAATAGCTTATATAATAAAATAATAGTATATTTGATATATGTGCTATTCTCCAAGCAATAATAGCATGGATTATAGAAATAAAATAGAATAGTTGCATCTTAAATAAATAAAAGTGGCACCACAGACAATAACTGTATTGTCTGCCTTAATCTTCAGCAATCATGTCTTGTGATTATGTAAACTTGATTCATTGTTCTGTTTCATGAAGGAGGGGTTAACACAACGTAATGACACACATCGAGCTGGTCGGATGGTCAGAACTCTTATATGCATGTGTGTCGTCACTTTCCCTCTAATTCTGTGTAGAGATTGACACACTCCGTCTTCAGCAGGCTGGAGTTTCGTCTGTGTATATAAATAATGAATTATATAATCAATAACAGCAGTAACTATAAATAATTATTCGGTGAGGAACAAAATCTTTTGTTTGAGACATTATTTCTTGTTAACAACATCATGATAGTACTTGAGCAATTATTTTATATTGTTCTTTATTTTATTGCTTTGTGTTGTGTTGCATTGTCTTGTATTACAATGTTGTGTATATGATACGATAATGCAAAAGAGGTGGTGGAATCGCGTGCAAAGTGAACACAGATTAAGTGCAGCGACCAGATACTTTAACCAAAGTGCAGATGGAAACCCTGAGAGATATTTCTATAGGACAAATAGCAAAACTGTTGAATAACATTTACAATAGCAGATATTTACCGGCTGATCTACTCAAATCGACATTTATAGCTCTACCAACAAAACCTGGTTCTTTAGAATGTGAGGATCATATCAGTTTATGTTGTTTGAGTGATATGATTAAACTATTACTAATCATTCGGAGAGTGAGAAACAGAATGAAATCAGAAATTAGTGATTGATAATGTAGTTTAATTGAAGATACAAACAATGTCTTATATATAATAAGATCTTCCATAAAAAGAGCGAATCAATGTGAAAACAAATTTATATGTATGCTTTATAAACTACATCAAATTATTTCACAAAGTAAATATAAAAATCGATAAAAGTGTAAATATAATAATATTTGATAGAATGTAAACATTGACAGCAAAGATTTAAAATAATTGAGAACATGTACTGAAAAAATAAGCAATTACAAGAATTGGAAATCAATTAAAAATGTTTCAAGAAATAAAATAAGTTGTTAGACAATTGTGCAATATTGGTAGAATCATTTAATATGAATAGTGAGATTATACATAGATCTGTACAGGATGTAGCTTCATTACCATTTGGTGGTTACAATATAAACAATCTGAGGTATGCTGATGGTGATATAGTGCCAAATGTTATGAATGAAAATGAATTACAGAAAATTAGTTATATTTTAGTGTCAGAAAGTTAAGAAAAGGTCATAATCTCAACAGCAACAAGACAAGAAGTAATAATTACAATGAAAGAATGACCATTGTCTAAATACACAATCAAAGTACATGGGGCATTGTTAAAACAGAGTTTATGAAATCAAGTATTTCAAATTTAAGTCATTCCTAAATAATAATTTAATTTATTTAAAAATACATAAAAACAATAAATATAATATAAAACTATATAACAAAATATAAGTGTCACTTAGTGATGAGTGATGATGTCCTGTGTGGCTGATGGAGATGTAGAGAAAGGTTTTTGTTTCCAAGGGAAGTCCCCTACCATAAACACACTAAATAGCTGTACTTGTTATATTTATTATCTCCTGCCTTTGAGTTCTACTTTTTATGGGTTTTAGTTCAGTCAATAATTTCCTAGATCCACCACACTTCACGGTATGAGTTTCTTTATTCACATTATTTAAGTTTGATACTACAAATTTGCTCTTAGACTTTGTTGCCTGGACATATGTTTTGGATGATACAGTTTATAGATAATGGTTATATATGTAACCAAAATAAACACAAAATAAAGAAAAAGAGACACACGTTTAATACTGAAAGTTACTTTTGTGCACAACAAAACAATATTTCATGTGTTATTTTTTTCAATTCACCTGCGCATGCGCAGTTTAAATATTAAAGCATTGTTCGAGTATGTACAATAATAACAGCAATCCGAATCTACTTTCCAATATAAAGTAACGTCTCCCAACAAATATCATTTTTGTATTAATTATAAACTGGCTGGAAAAGTAGTTGAACACTGATCCAACTAATCTTTATTATATAATGTACATCCTTGCAAGGATAAAACTGAATGTAGGAATAAATCGATTTATTTAAGCTAACAAGTTTTTCTTAAAAGATCAGTTAAATTAAATCATCTTGTTGCTGCTAACAGTCAATTCCCTTTAGTCATGAATGTCATAAAAGTGAAACAGAATATCAATATAAATATAGAGGGGAAGCAACTAAAACAAGTAGAGGAATTTAAATACATAGAAAGTCTATTGACAAATGACAATTCACAAAACAGCAGAAATAGACCAAAGATGTAACAAAGCTTGTCAAATCATTGGACAGCTATCACTACTATTGTCCAACAAGGAAATAACTCTGGAGGCAAAACCGGCATTCTACAATACAATCTTCATCCCAAAGTTGTGCTACGAATGCCTGTCCTGGACCTTAAATGCAAGAACAATAAGAAAAAATATAACCTCTACTGAGATGAAATGTGCTAGACGAATGATAGGAAACAGCCTGAGTGATAAGATCAGAAATAAAGAACTGAAAAAAAGCTAGGAATAATCCATGCCATAAAATATATAAAGAAACAAAAAATAAAATGGTTTGGCCACGTGACAAGGCAGAGTGGTCAAAACACAACACAATAAGCTTTCCATAAATGCAGTGGCGAATAGAAGAGGAAAATATCGCAAATTGAATCTCCCTTCGATGATGAAAGGCAAATGAAAAAAGAAAGGAGAAGATAAACATTTCCATACTATTCACTATCTCATTTGCCTCTACCAGTTTATATTTTCTTAGTGTTTTCACCACTTGTGTGGATTGCACAAGACTTAAAATAAATTATTGGACTTATAGACTGTTGCCATACTACTGTGGATCTAATGTTAACATCTCATAAATGCTCCAAAATATTGAAGCTGAGATAGAGTTAACGATGTTTACTGCCTGCAACCAAATGTCTACTATAGTCTGTTCACAAATTCGTGCCCACAGATTTGATCAATTATCTCGGAAACTGTTTGATGAGTTTATGTAATTATTTTTCATGAAATCTTATTTTTTCACTGACCTTCAGATGTTATAACATTTATGTACATAGTGTTCAGTGTGGTAGTCCCTATTGTATGTAGACTTTAATTGAAAAATAAGTTGTGTGTCATTAACAAGACCATTCTCTCTTCTGCCAGCATGTACCAATATAATGCGTTGTCCTTTGCTGCTGGAAATGCTTCTTGTATTTTCTTTGTCACCTGATCGCCATTCTTTCTCATATGTATGATGAGCATTGACCCACGTTTCATCCAAATATACTATATCGTAGCTTCTCATTCGTCGCTCACGGATTTGCCTCAGGTATATGCTTCGGGCAGCTATCAGGTGTGGTTTTTCACAACAATATTTCTACCACTAGCAGATTTTCGAAAAGTGAAACCAACGCCTCTTACGATCTTTTAAAGAGTCATTTTTGAGATTTCAATATCACATTCTAATTGCAGTCGAACTTTAAGTTTGCGCAGTGTCACAAGTTGATTCGATTCAAAGATTTTCAAAATTTCACGTCTAATATTTTGTCAAAATCGTCAACTTTCATTTGCTTCCCTTGCTTGACCGTCGCCTCTGCAGAGTCAAAATCCTGTCTTATCCATCGACTGAAAGACTTTCTATCTATATTTAGAGCTGCTCGTGTTCTGTTTTCTGTTTTTTTTTATATCGTAATATAACCGACCCTTTTAGATTCCTTGCAAAAGTGCATGTGCAATAACACAGTTACCTTTTGCATAGTGATGAATTTACACTTTAAACTCTTCATGGTTTTAAAATCAAGTAGTCACTTCACAACAGCTTGCAAATTATCACACACGCACGCACGCACGCACGCACGCACACACACACACACACACACACACACACACACACACACACACACACACACACACACACACACACACACACACACACACACACACACACACACACACACACAGGGATATACATAAATAGTAAATAGTTTGTCAAAATACGCCTCTGGATCAATCAACAAGAAACCGGAAATGAAATATAAAAAAAACCTCGGAGTGGCGTCTGTCTTACAAGTTTAGAGTTCAAAGCGGTGCTAAGATTGTGTGGTGTGCACGTGAAATTTGTCTTTTCAATGGGTGATTTGATTACAACAAATGTGATTACTGTAAAATCCTGAAATTTAGGACAATCAAAAAAGCATATTTTTATATACTTCAAATAAGTAAAAATCGTTCTTAATGCATGACAGTAGGGCAAAAAAGTAAGACTAAAGATGGGGGAAAAAATAAGATTTCACGAAAAGGAATTACAGTAATTCATCAAACAGTTTCCGAGATAATTAATAAACTCTGTGGGCATGAATTTGTGAACGAACTATACTCATTTTGATCTCCCTTAGTTCTTTCCGTAGGGTAGCTCTTTATCAATGCAAGGGAAGAGATCTCAGAAACAAATTTTTTCATGGTTTTAAGAATCAATCTTCATATTTCTATCTATCTAACGTATAACATATTATATATTAAGTTTTAGATAATTGAACATGGTATTAGATTTTAGATCCATGGTATTAGACACAGTCTTAATAGCAGAGACAGAGAATGAGCTACAAGAAATGATATATATATATATATAATAGTAAAAGAAAGCAACAAGAAAGGTCTCAGTCTCAATAGTAAGAAAACAGAAGTAATGGTTATGTCGAAGAAACAATCATCTCCATCATGCAGCATAAAAATAAACAAGACAAATCTGAAACACGTGCAACGTTTGAAATACGTGGGCACAGTGATAACATCAGATGGAAAATGCACCACAGAAATAAAAAGCAGAATTGCTCAGGCCAAAATAGCATTTCAGAAAATGAAAAATATCTTATGCAACAAATCTATGTCAACAGAAATGAGAAAGAGAGTTCATCGATGCTATATAGAACCAATTCTGACCTATGAAAGCGAATCATGGACAATAGACAAATAAATTAAAAGACGATTAGAGGCCACATAGATGGGATTTCTCAGAAAAATGTTGAAAGTTCCCTGGACAGCTATAAAGACCAATGAGAAAGTTCTCAAAAAGGCCAACACAAAAAGGGAGCTCTTAAAAAACATCAGAAAGAAGCAATCAACATTTTTTGGGCACATCACGAAAAGAGGAAAGTTGGAATACTTGGTTACAACTGGCAAAATAAAAGGAAAGAGAGATCGTGGACGACAAAGAGAGAAAATACTGGATAGCTTGATGTCATGGCATGAAAAACAGTAAACAACAGAACTCATACGATGCACTGTGGATAGATGATTGTGGAAGGACATGATCGCCAACCGGTACGGCACATGATGATGATGATGATTAGATTTTGCCAAAACCAATATGATACAAGACATGTAAAAGAATATGGTTTGATGACGGTTCAGATTAATCAAGTTGAGAGTGACGCACTGTGCGGCGAAACGTACGGAAAGAGTTAAGGCAGCAGATGAGAACCAAAGTTCAAATGAACCATCACTTCGTGAGCCATTATGCTTCCGGATGACTCCATTAAACAATGTACGTTATTGTCCTGTCCCATAGATTAATACAGTGTTCTAGTTATCTCCCTTTGTACATTTAAATAACATAAAATGATTACAGATTTCTACAAACCTGCTGTTTCAGATCTCAGATTCGCCACATCAGACAATGAGTTCACCGGAGCATCTGACTGGGTTGTACTTTCATTATTAGAGTTATTTAAAAATATGAAATTCCAGCCCTGTAAAGTTGCTCTTCTGTGTCTTCTGTAAAGACAAACAAGTGGTTACCACTCAGGCTGAAATATCTTCAAAGATAAATGCATTGACAGATCAGTTTCAAGCCAGAAACTATTTGGTTAACATTAGAAGCAATTTATTAAAACACTTTGAAAGTAGAATCAATATCTACTATGGACACACGATAGAACAGTGTAAATACAAAACTTGGAATATAGCAGTTGTACTATATATGTGCTACAAACAAATCCTTAAGATACCTTGTATAATGAAAAAAAAATCAATAAAGACATTCTAAATGATTTAAACATTAAAATGAACTGGCTCATATGTATCATTCTACAGAGGAAATTAAAATACAATGGTCACTTCAAAAGATAGAGTGAACAGGAAATAACACTAAGGGAAAGCATGGTTCCTGTGCAAACCATCAGGGGCAGACCAAGAAGAAGGTGGTTTTAAGACATCAAGGAGATATTTAACATGACAACAGAAGAAGTGGAGGATCTGGCTAACGACGTTGATTCTTTCAGTTTTATACTGGCTGTGGTGAATGCAAACGTTATTCAAAAGGACATGCGAACTGATTATAACTCTGTGATATATTTCTGAAGATATAGGATGCAGATCAGAAAATAGAAAAGTATTAATTTCAAAATACATTTTCATCACTTGAAACTGTTATAATTTTTCTCTAAAAAAAACAACAACAGAGAACTGCTTTTCTGCTGTAAACACTATATGATCGTGATGGTAGATTGTCCACACCTTCAGAAGAAGCTCAAATACTTTACTATAGCTTGTTTCATAACTCGTGCCCAACTTTTAAAATCGATAGCTTTTTAACCGCTTGTTGTAAGTTGTTCAAAATTTGCATGTAAAGTTATAATGATTAGAACCCAACAGGGAATTAATTTCATAAAAAAACCAACATTTAGTTATTATTGTTGCTTATTTGATTTATATAAATTTATAACGACCCATTGATGTAGTCAAAACTTAATGTTTACAGTATTTTAAGTTAAAAATAGCGAGTAAAAATTCATACACGGTAAAATTTACGTATTTGCACGCTTTTACCATGGTTTTTTGACACAATTAGACACTTGTAAAAAACACGAGAAATTGTGTGTTCCATTTCCGTTCATTCATAGGTGAAGACGTGGAACGATAACATTTATCATGAGTCTTAAAATGAAATTCTGCAGTTTACAAAACATCGCAATAAAAATGTATTACTATTTTTGCAAAGAGGCTAAACGAGGAAGATTATTTCATTCTTTAGAAAACGCTGAGAATAGGACAAGACACATTTTGGATTTATCTAAACGGTAATTTAATCGCTGGATTCAAGCACGTGACCGTCAATGTTCAAAATATACAAAATCACAAGGAAGAGCAAAAATGTTGGATAATTTCGACAGTGAACTTATTAGAAGTGAAATTCGCAAAATGTTGGGTATGAATGAAACTGTTACAATAAGAAAATTAAAAGTATCGCTGAAAAAGAACAACAGTATTGAAATATCAAAGTCTACATTATGGAGGAATGTGAGAGCTGCAGGCTTTACATTCAGAAAGTATTCCAATGGACGAAACATCATCTGTGAGAAGCCACATATAGTAGTCATGAGAAGCAAGTACTTACGTGAAGTAAAAGAGGTGCGCAAGCAAGGTTATGATATTGTGTACATGGATGAAACATGTATCAATGCTCACTACACTAACCAAATGGAACGGCAGTCATCAGATGGAAAGATTAAGAGAATACCTAGCAGCAAAGGACAGTGCTTGATAATTGCTCATGCAGGTAGTCGACAACATGGACTAATACAGAATGCAGAGCTCATTTTTCTTTCAAAATCCATAGACAATCGGGATTATCACTCTGAGATGAATGGTCACATATTTAGACATTGGATTGAAAATTCTGTTCTCCCATCACTAGATCGACCATCTTGCCTAATAATGGACAATGCAGCGTACCACAACATTGTTGCACTTGAAGATAAAGTCCCGACGTCATCCAGTACAAAAGATGCTATTAAGATATGGCTCACAAAGGAGCACATACAATTTAATAACATGTACTTAAAACCTGAATTACTATCTCTAGTAAAGCAAAAATAAAGGACAACGATTTTTCAAATAGATAAGATTATCCAAGAGCACGGTCATATAAGTTTGAGGCTGCCACCTTACCATGCTCATTTAAATCCAATAGAACTAATGTGGGCAAAATTAAAAGGCCAAGTGGCAGATGAAAATACAACATTCAAAATATGCGATGTAAAGACTCTTGCTAATTTCGCTTTATTAAATATAGACAAAGATTATTGGGCTAAATGTGAAGACCACGTCTTAAAACAGGAAGAGGAATATTGGAAAAATGATGGTTTGTGGAATGTTCAACCCCAAACAGTTATTAATCTTTTAGACTCGTCTGATTCAGAATGAAAGTATATAGCCACCACAATGTTGGCACCTATATTACCTTAAATTAGTTCAACAAACGGTCCTTATCAGGACCACACAACTATGAAAATTGGACATACAGGTATACCTTGATATTATCGTCAGTCCTCGAACTGAGAAGGCAATAATTCTCCTGGTGTTTTGTCTTATTAGGTTATTTCCCCATTACGGCCACGTCTTTACCTAGTGAAAATTAATCATAGACCAGCAACTACGGTAATTTATATTATTTAGGGGTTCACAATTTACAATTTTGACAAACATCAAAGAAATTCGCCGCTTTAAGAAAACTGCAGCTGCAAGATATTTGTTAAATATACATTTAAAGGGTCTTTTGCATTCTAATAACATTTGGAAAATTTCAACAGTTTTTAACAAACGGTTACTGAGTAATAGCGTTTTGAAGTTGGGCACGTGATTTGAAACGAGCTATAGAACTGTCAATGCACACCATCTTTATCATATTCTGGTGTTCCGCATCTATCAGTGCCTGTGTGTGTTAATGGAATATAAGACCAAGAGGATGTCCATGCCTTGTCCACATTGACCTGTTACTGGAATATTAGGACCTAGAGGATGTCCATGCCTTGTTCACGAATATTTGCAATGTGAAAACTCAGACAGATGCAGAAGTTATATGGTAGCCATTAATGCCTTTGATTAACTCTGAGCTTGTCATGATTAGAGGACTACAGATCCTGGATCTGTTTGACTTGCACTTTGAGGAAAAGACCAAATTACAAATTACAAAAAAAAAAAACTCACATTTGGACCTTTTACACATGTACAATCACACAAGTGGGTTAAATTTGCAGCATAATAATGTCTCTTACCTCACGAGCACAAATATAACCAGAGCAGCAACAATGATGAAAAGAACAACTCCTACTATCACACCATTTGTGTTACTACCACTCACAGATGATCCTTCAATTTCTGAAATTGATGTTCAACAGAGAGATTAGTTTTCTTTTAAAATTCTGAATTAACAAAATAAAATTAATCAAAAAGATGTAGTATTTCATCAGTTAATTATTTGTGGATCCAACAGTATGGGGGAATCATGATCCTTTGAATTTCAGTAATGTAGTGATTGCAGATGATAGACATAATAGTAGAAGAAAGCAACAAGAAAGGTCTTAGCCTGAATAGTAAGAAAACAGAAGTAATGGTTATATCGAAGAAACAATCATCACCATCATGTAGCATAAAAATAAACAAGACAAATCTGAAACAAGTGCAATGTTTGAAACACTTGGGCACAATAATAACATCAGAGGGAAGATGCACCACAGAAATAAAAAGCAGAACAGCTCAGGCCAAAATAGCATTTCAGAAAATGAAAAATATCTTATGCAACAAATCTATGTCAATAGAAATGAGAAAGAGAGTTCATCTGTGCTATATAGAACCAATACTCAACTATGGAAGTGAATCATGTACAGTAGACAAACAAATGAAAAGACGATTAGAGGCCACAGAAATGGGATTTCGCAGAAAAATGTTGAAAGTTCCCGGGACAGCTAAAAAGACTAATGAGGAAGTTCTCAAAGAGGCCAACACAAAGAGGGAGCACTTAAAAAACATCAGAAAGAAGCAATCAACATTTTTCGGGCATATCATGAGAAGAGAAAAGTTGGAATACTTGGTTACAACTGGCAAAATAGAAGGAAGGAGAGATCTCGGACGACAAAGAGAGACAATACTGGATAGCTCGGTGTCATGGCATGGAACACAGTCAACAACAGAACTGATTCGATGCACTGTAGATAGAAGATTGTGGAAGGACATGATCGCCTACGCCAACCGGTATGGCACATGATGATGATGAATGAAGAAAAAAAAATATTTTTAAAAATCATGAAATGTGAGCGAAGACGGAGTGTTTTATTAATAAAACGGGAACTGATAGCAAATGGCAGAACATTGACATTACATATCAGAAATGACTGGGCCATTCACATATACAACTAGAAAGTAGTCATGGCACACAAGCACACAAATCATAAAAAAATCAGTGATGACACAGTATTTTACAAATACAACAATAGCCAACAATACACGACAACTGTCAAAGATAAAGATATACAACAAAACATTTGCATATTCATTTTCTTTGCATGAATCACCAACATCAACATGTACGGCACATGATGATGATGATGCGTGATTGCAGTGGCATTTCAATATTGATGAACTGGTGGGATATTTGTCCATCTTAGCCTGGAACACGGAGAGAACAGCCATATATCAAAATGGAACATAACTCTTCTAGGTTGCCCCAAGTTAGAGTTCCTTTTACTCGTTCTTCACCAACACATGTCTGTTGTTTAACCTGAACCTCTCTGACACTCTAATCATGTGATCAAATATAAAACAGATCATCACATCTTAGACCACTGTGACTTCATGATCACTTTCAGTGACAAAAATGTAGCGCCACTGGTTGCTTAGTCCCCAGATTTATTTAGTACAGTTACAAAGGCTCCAGTGCTAAAATTAAACAGAGACTGACTAAAGACACACACAAATTAAACAAAAACAAACTGACGTAGTGAGCATGATAATTCATCTTACCCAATCTGACATCCATTAAAACAGTAACCGTTAACGCGGTTAAAATGCTGTTGGAAACTTAATGGTAAAGATCAATAGACATGGAGAGTCTAGAATGGGTGCCCTATGTGCCACCTTCGGCTCGAAAGGACAATATATGTTAACAATAAAATTTCTTTTTTCCCTAATTTCTCACTGAACATCCTTAGCAGTTTCATAAGCTCTTCGTGGTATTCTCTTATAGAAATAGCCGTCCAAATTTTCTTCACTGTCAATAGCGCATTTTAAAATGTCAAAACTGGATCTAATATATTTACTGTATGCTTTCTCGTTGGATGATTGTATGTGTAAACCACCAATCAATTTTCATCAAACATATATGGTATATTAAAGCTGATAAAACAGGCAAAACACTCTGAGCACTAACATATTTTAAAGAAATATGACAAACATAAAACCAATACAGTTTTAGGACAAAAACTAGAAAAAAAAAACATAGAAAAGATATATTAAAAGACGTATAAAACAGAGAAGAATTATACATTGGTATGCCATTAAACAGAGCACTAAAAGACAGTTAAAGCATATGAAACATATATTACATGGATGTATCAGCAATATATTACAGATAAGAAACATATTAAGGAATCAACAAGCCAGTCGTTACTTGTGTTGCAAGCTAGTCCCTGGTACCCACTCAAACACCCAGAGAGACAAGTTCCACCAACATGGTCACATGGCCCCTCAGCACTGACACCCTTGGCACAGAACTCACTACAGTTACTGCCACATCTGTGACCATAGGTCCCAGGTCTACAGGCTGATTAGGATAGAGATGAACAAATAACTCGCAGACATCGTCAAATAACTAAGTTCTAATTAGTCAGTTTGACTGATGACAAATACATTAAAGTGATAGAAAGAATGACTCATTACCACTTTCTTTACTTCCTATTAAACTTAATTTATATCATCATCGCCTATGTGATCGCGTAGAGATTATGTCTCTCCTCAACTTTCGTTCTTTACAGCTATTTATCATTTCTGTTGTTGACCTTCTGCCAAGCCATTCTCTTAAGCTGTCTGGTATCTTTTCTCTTTGCTTCCCTCTATCTCTTCGTCCCTCAATTTTTCCACTTGTGGAGATTCATGATTGTACAGAGAAATTACGACGTTGGTTTTCTGTTGCCTTCCATCAATTTGTTTACGGTTGGTTCCCCTAGCCTTTGACTAAAAAGTCTCACTCACAAAGCAAAGGGGTTGTTTCACTTCAGCGTACGCTCTCTTAGCCGTTTACTCTCCCGAGCAAACCTGCAAAGCAGCAGAGCATCCGCAGGTTATACTGTCTACTGCATACAGTAGCAGGCAAAATTACCCGACCTGACAACTTGAAATTGTATCATCATCATCAAGTACCGTGCCTGCTGTCGTAGGTGATCATATCTCTCCGCAACTTTCGATCTCGACAGTTATTTATTATTTCCGTTGTTGACCTTCTGCTGAGACATTCCCTTAAGCTGTCTGGTATCTTTTCTCTTTGCTCCCTTCTATCTCTTCGTCCCTCAATTTTTCCAGTTGTTACAATATATTTCAGCTGTTCCCTTCTCAAGAACTCATCGTTCTCATGAAATTATATACAAAGTGATTATTCTCTGAAAACATAAACCATTTTAATGTGATTCTGTTGTAGAGTTTTCATAGTGTCTCATATATGTTACAACTGTCTTTATATGTGTCTAGCTGTTCTCTGTATGTCTGGTATGGTGTGTAATCACAAAATGAAATCTCTTTACGAGAGTAGTCATTATCATAACTCTATCTACTTCTGTGTTTATTCGGTTATGCTGTTTAATGCTTCTTTAACTATGGTCGGATTAAAATTGTGTTCTTCTGTTTACATCAACTGTTTTTTCTTAGATTCTCATCTTTGTGGCAACAAACAAGTATTAACAAATGTTGAAAATTATAGTCTTGTCATCTGTAATGTCAAATATAGTCTCTTGTCACCTATTATGTCAAACATTGTCTCTTGCCATCTATGATGTCAAACATATTGCTCGTGTCATCAATGATGTAAAATATAGACTTTTTTCTTATGCAACAAATAGGATCTAACTTCTTGAGTATTTGTGTTTGTCTTGTGAGGGAAAAAAAGTACAATTTTCAATGTATAAATAAAACTGTCTGGATAGACAAGCTTCACTTGTTATGTAAATAAAACTGTCTGGGTAGACAAGGTTTACTTGTCAGATAAATAAAACTGTAATTGTAGACACGATTCACTTGTTAGATAAATAAAACTGTCTGGGTAGACAAGATTCACTTGTCAGATAAATAAAACTGTCTGGGTAGACTAGATTCACTTGTCAGATAAATAAAACTGTCTGGGTAGACTAGATTCACTTGTCAGATAAATAAAACTGTCTGGTTAGACAGGATTCACTTGTCAGATAAAAAAAACTATCTGGGTAGACAAGATTCACTTGTCAGATAAATAAAACTATCTGGGTAGACTAGATTCACTTGTTAGATAAATAAAACTGTCTGGGTAGACAAGATTCACTTGTGAGATAAATAAAACTGTCTGGGTAGACAAGATTCCCTTGTGAGAAAAATAAAACTGGCTGGGTAGACAAGATTCACTTGTCAGATAAATAAAACTGTCTGGGTAGACAAGTTTCACTTGTCAGATAAATAAAACTGTCTGGGTAGACAAGATTCCCTTGTGAGATAAATACAACTGTCAGGGTAGACAAGATTCACTTGTCAGATAAATAAAACTGTCTGGGTAGACACGATTCACTTGGCAGATAAATAAAACTGTCTGGGTAGACAAGATTCACTTGTCAGATAAATAAAACTGTCTGGATAGACAAGATTCACTTGTCAGATAAATAAAACTGTCTGGGTAGACAAGATTCACTTGTCAGATAAATAAAACTGTCTGGGTAGACAAGATTCCCTTGTCAGATAAATAAAACTGTCTGGGTAGACAAGATTCACTTGTCAGATAAATAAAACTGTCTGGGTAGACAAGATTCACTTGTCAGATAAATAAAACTGTCTGGGTAGACAAGATTCCCTTGTGAGATAAATACAACTGTCTGGGTAGACAAGATTCACTTGTCAGATAAATAAAACTGTCTGGGTAGACAAGATTCACTTGGCAGATAAATAAAACTGTCTGGGTAGACAAGATCCACTTGTCAGATAAATAAAACTGTCTGGATAGACAAGATTCACTTGTCAGATAAATAAAACTATCTGGGTAGACAAGATTCACTTGTCAGATAAATAAAACTGTCTGGGTAGACAAGATTCCCTTGTCAGATAAATAAAACTGTCTGGGTAGACAAGATTCACTTGTCAGATAAATAAAACTGTCTGGGTAGACAAGATTCACTTGTCAGATAAATAAAACTGTCTGGGTAGACAAGATTCATTTGTTAGATAAATAAAACTGCCGGGTGGACAAAATTCACTGCACTATGATTGCAATATGAACAACAAATACAAAGTAGCTCAGAGACAAGACTTCAAATATCCCAGAACAAACACAAACTTACGTTGCGAGCAATCATCGCCTATGTATCCACTCTGACATCTACTAAAACAGGAGCCGTTAACATGGTTACATGACCTCTCATCACTCACATTCTTGACACAGAACTGGTTGCAGTTCTTGCTACATTTTGGGCCATAAGTTTCTGATGAACACTCTGTTTAATGGAGGAAATATAAAACCCAAATTGTGGACACTTTTCCAGATATTCTTAGAAGTTAAGAAAAGTCAAATCTTCATTTAGCAGTTTTTAAAATATTGAATCCCAATGAAGGAAATAAAAAAAAATTGAGATGGACATTACCTGATAGCACAAGTAGGCCTGGACAAATCAAATTTGAGACGAACATTAACTGATAGCCAAAGTAGGCCTGGACAAATCAAATTTGAGACGAACATTAACTGATAGCACAAGTAGGCCTGTACAAATCAAATTTGAGACGAACATTAACTGATAGCAAAAGTAGGCTCGAACAAATCAAAATGAGATGGACATTAACTGATAGCAAAAGTAGGCCTGGAAAAATCACATTTGAGATGGACATTAACTGATAGCAAAAGTAGGCCTGGACAAATCAAATTTAAGAAATGTCAACTCAGGTGCACGAACTCCATGTCGCCGGCGCAGGCATTAGCTCCAACCTCCTTTGTCGTCTGCTACGACACGAGTAGCAGGTGACAGCGGCTCTGTTCTTTATTCCCTGGCTGTGATCAGGGCCCTGGTAGCCACACAGGCATCCAACACATTCTATCTCTACAGTTTCACATATCGCATCTTCTCTCCATTTTAACTCCATCTATCCTTTCCATAATTTCTTTAAAAATGTTGCCCTGATATATTCCAAATGTCAACTTTTAACAATGTGACAAAATCTATGATTGTTTTATCTGAAGTTTGTAATCACTTTCTTTTTTCCTTGTTCTTTCGCAAAACTTCATTATTTTGTTTGCTGCTCATGGTATTTTTCTATTAAAAAAAATACAAACTCGCATTTCTGTCACTTTCAAATATTTACCTGACTATCCAGAACACATTACCGATTATCAGAACTGGCTCTAATATAAAACTGACTCCATACTATTACCCAGAAAGATGGATCGTGTAATATTCAAATTTTCTCAAAGTTGTTGCCCTTTAGACAGAACAATTTAAACAGACATAAAACATTGTACGATAAGATCCATTAAACAGAAACGACACATAAAACACTGAATATATAATATTCACATACCAGAAAATTAGAGAAATCGCCAATCAACCACTAATATCTTCAATAATCAAGAAAAAACGATGGTCGTATGTTGAACATGTGATGAGAAGAAATAATAACCGAATAGCAAAGCAAGCCCTCAGGTGGGAAACAATAGATAAGAGGAAAATAGGAAGACCCAGATAGACACTGATAAGAAAATTGATGAGAGAGGCAAGAGCAGCAGGAATCGACTCCCTCCATGAGATAGAACTGCTTGCATAGAACAGAGTCAAATGGCGAGATTTGATAAAAGATCTTTCCAATGATTGAAAACTGCTAGAAATAAAAATTTAGACAAGAGAAGTATCTGCGTCTATGCCCTATGTGCCGGCTACGGCTCGAAAGGTCAATAGATAGAAATATATAATATTCATCTATAATAAAATATAATAATAAAGTTCTGACACATTAAACAGGCACATACAAATACAATGCATATAATCAAACACTGCAAAATAGATAAAACATATAAAACAAATAACAGATAACATTCAACAGATATACAGATAACATTCAACAAGTTAATTCTCACTTGTGTTACAGTCGTGTCCCTGGTACCCACTCAAACATCCGTAAAGACAGGAGCCATTAACGAGGTCACATGTTCTTTCATCACTTAAAATCTTGACACATCGCTCACTGCAGCTATAGCCACACCTGAGACCGTAGGCGCCTGGTACACAAGCTGAATGGAATGTAATTAGTAAATCATAATTTGTTGACATCTCCAAATGACAAAGTTCAAATTTGTGCTTATGTTTGATGAAACAAACATCACAATGAAAGTGAATAAATGATAAGTTATCTTCTACGTCCCCATTTTATTCCCTGCAATAGAAAAACTGCTGAACAGTAATCTCAGCCCGCAGTAGCCTATAGTGTTTTTGACAGATGCAAGATCAGTACTCCAGGCACTACAATCCAGAAAATTACATCTGCAGACCTTATTGACTGAACTCTGCAAGCACCACAGGGTTGCCCTGCAGTGGATCCCATCTCACTGTGGAATACCAGGAAATGAGAAAGCAGATCAGTTGGCAAAGGAAGGTTCAACAGGCACACAACTAGATACACCGGTTACATACCATCATAAGAAACAGATAATCAAATCAATCAGAGGACCACAAGCCTCAAATCAAGATGCTTTTCATAGTATGAATAGATATGAACAAGTTATCATTATACGCCTCAGAACAGGACACAATCGACTCCATAGTCACATGTATACAAAATTCAAGATCGGCACCTCAACTACTTGTACATGTGGACAGGCGCCCCAGACTGCTGAACACATACTTCAAGACTGCACTGAATATAGTAAACTGAGGAAAATCCATTGGCCCATAGATACAACACTACATACAAAACTATATGGGCACTGCAAGAATTACAAAAGACAGTAACATTTATACAGGAAACGACATTGCAGATACAGACAGTACTTCAGGCGAACGAAAGATAGATAGAAAGCAAGATTTTAGTTTTCAAACATTTGACACCCTCAGGCAAAAAGACCAATGAGGAAACAATCTGCACCCCCTTTTTCTTCCAAAGATGTGAACACAAAGAGAGTTTCTAAAAGAAAATCAGAACGAAACAAGAAACATTTTTTGGGCACGCGAGAAGTAGAAAATTTGAATACTTTATTAAACTGTTAAGATACAAAGTCGGGCGTAGTACCGACCACATTACCCCAAAAATCATGTGCCGAAGGTCTGTAAAATTTATGGTCACTAACACCATATTCCATATACGCCACTTGTCGTGACAGGGGTACTTTATTTTTTTTTTAGATACAAAGTAACAGAGATGGCGGACGACAAAGAGATAAGATACTAGATATCTTGATGTCATTGCAAGGTAAACATTCAATAACAGAATTGATACGATTCACGTAAAACAGATTATTGTGGCAGGACATAATACACTACGGCAGTGAGTATAGCACATGATGATGACAATACACTCAACTACCATCATCATGTGGTGCTATTGAAGAGTTTCCTTGATGTTGAAATTACATGCATCTCTTGGGCTGCCATAACTTATGCATCCGCTATCTATCTATCTATCTTTCGTTCGCCTGAAGTATTGTCTATATCTGCAATGTCGTTTCCTGTATAAATTTTACTGTCTTTTGTAATTCTTGCAGTGGCCCATATAGTTTTGTCTGTAGTGTTGTATCTATGGGCCAATGGATTTTCCTCAGTCTACTATATTCAGTGCAGTCTTGAAGTATGTGTTCAGCAGTCTGGGGTGCCTGTCCACATGTACAAGTAGTTGATGTGCCGATCTTGAATTTTGTATACATGTGACTATGGAGTCGATTGTGTCCTGTTCTTAGGCGTATAATGATAACTTGTTCATATCTATTCATATTATGAAAGGCATCCTGATTTGGGGCTTGTGGTCCTCTGATTGATTTGATTATCTGTTTCTTATGATGGTATGTAACTGGTGTATCTAGTTGTGTGCCTGTTGAACCTTCCTTTGCCAACTGATCTGCTTTCTCATTTCCTGGTATTCCACAGTGAGACGGGATCCACTGCAGGGCAACCCTGTGGTGCTTGCAGAGTTCAGTCAATAAGGTCTGCAGATGTGGTAATTTTGGATTGTAGTGCCTGGAGTACTGATCTTGCATCTGTCAAAAACACTACAGGCTGTGGGCTAAGATTACTGTTCAGCAGTTTTTCTATTGCCAACTTTATTGCTTGTATTTCTGCATCATAATTGTGACAATATTTCCCTGTTGCTATTTTATCCATATCCCTAGTGTTATTTGGGTACTCTATATATGCACCTGCTCCCCCATTCTTTACTGCATTCTGTGCTGATCCATCTGTGTACACACGAATCCATAGGTCTTGTGGGTATTCTTCATCCAGGAAACTGAGAGCTATTCTTTTTCGCTGTAGACTATTTTGTTCCTCTTTGTCAACTATTCCTTTCACTTCTGTCCGTATTTGAACTGATAATCCTGATTCATCTGTCCAGGGAGTCTGTTCTGGTATGGGCAGAAGGGGTTTAACAACTCTTGGCATGTCTGGTGTTTGTCTACTAATACGCTTGGCTTGGTGGATAAAGCTGCTTCTCTTAAGTCGTCCCAATGCAAGATTTTGGAATCTGTCCTTCATTGGATGTCTCGGCATGCATACAAATTTTTCTGCCTGTATCAGCACCTTTGTGTCTCTCCGTTCTCTCAGTGCTGGTATCCTCCACAATTTCTCCATCTCCAATATTGGTGTTGATTTCATTGCTCCTGTGATGACCCTAAGTGCCTGGTTTTGTACTTTATCCAGTTCTTGCAATGTGGTGTTTGATGCTGAGCACCATGCGGATGATCCATATTCTAAATGTGGGCGTATACTCTGTTGGTAAACTTTACTGAGTATTTTCCCACTCGCACCCCATGTGGTTCCACACAACTTTCTTAGAATAGCCAATTTTCTCCTTGCTTTTTGGGTTGCCTTATTTATCTGCTGTTTCCAAGATAGTTTGTTATCAAATGTAACTCCGAGATATGTAGCTTGTATGTCTTCTTTCACAGGCTCATTGTTTATGTAGATGGCTCCTGCTTTTTGTTTTGGGGAGAGTGTGAAAAGTGTAGTACTGCATTTGTCTGTATTGATGCTGATACACCATCTATTTGTCCATGAATTCAGTGCATTCATAGCTCTTTGTAGCAATTTGGAGGCCACTGTTGCATACTCCTCTGTGCACCACATTACCAAGTCATCTGCATACATTGCCACTTTGATGCCATGTGGTAGTTCAGTAACTAGGTCATTGATGTAGATCAGAAAAAGTGTTGGAGATAGTACCCCTCCTTGTGGAACGCCCTGGCGCAATAAGACCTTCTTACTCTTAAGACCATCCAGTTGCACTCTGGCTCTCCTGTTATGCAGGTATGCTTTGACCCATTTGTACATCCTGCCATTTACTCCATAATTTCTCAGTTTCTTCAAAAGCCCTTCCTTCCATACCTTATCAAATGCTTTCTTTAGGTCTATCCATGCTGCTAGTACCAGTTTCTTTTCTTGAAACGCATCTTCAATTTCCTGGGAAAGATAGGTTGCTTGATCTTCGGTAGAGTAACACTGTCTAAAGCCTGCTTGTTGTGGGACAAGGAGATTTTCACTTTCCAGGTACCACTGCAGTCTGAGATTGATTATACGTTCCATTGTTTTACACAAACAGCTTGTAAGGCTGATTGGTCTATAGCTGGATGTCATTGAACTATCTTTTCCTGGCTTTAGTAATGGTATCATAATTGCTTCTCTCCATGCCTGTGGCACTCTACCTGTGATCAAGCAAATGTTGTAGATCTGCAGTAGTTTTGCTTTAGCTGCAGTTCCCAAGTTCTTAATCATTTCATTGGACACTCCATCATTGCCTGGTGACTTTTTCATTTTTAATTTGGATATTGCCAGCTCTAGCTCTCTTTGTGTGATGGGTGTTTCCATGACTTCATGTGTGGTCTCTTCTTGTCTTGCATTTTGTTGTTTTAGACGGGTCTCTTGTCGTTTTTCTAGGCTAATTTCAATATTATTGTCATTTGCAAAGGAGTCTGCAAAGTAATTTGCTGCATGTTTACCTGTTAGAATGTTTCCATCCTTCTTCAGTGTAATTTTGGTGTTCCTTTCTGTACCCTCATCATTCAGCTGTTTTACAAGCTTCCACACTTTTCTTGTGTCTCGTTCAAGATTCAAGGACTCTGTTTTCTCTTTCCAGCTTCTCCGTCTGGCTTGTAGTTTAGCCGTTGAAATTTGGCTTTAGCATGCTGGTAGTTGTTGTGGTTTTCTTGGCAAGGGTTATTTTCTGCTTGCTTTCGAGATGTTTCCATGTCATTGTGCAGTTCCTCTAGTTCACTACTCCAGTATGGTTTGTAGTGTTTCCGTGCCCCTCTAGGTATTGTTTCACTGGCAGCTTGTATTATTAGTCTACTGAATTCATCAACTATTTTGTTGATGTCTCTATCTGTATTTATATCTTTAGTCAGTACACTGGTGTAGTGTTGATACATTTTCCAGTCTGCCTTTTTGTAATTCCATCTGGAGAGAGTGCTGCTCTCCCTGATGGCCTCATTTTGCACCACTAAAAAGACTGGTCGGTGGTCGCTGCCTCCAAGTTGTTTCCCAACAATTCGTGTGATATTCCAATCCAGGTCTGGTGAATGGAAAGCAAGGTCTGGTGTAGATGTGGTATGCCATGATCTGGAGTAGAATGTTGGTGGATCTGTTGCCTGGTTTAATAGTATAAGCCCATTGTCATCCTGCCAATTTTCAAGCTCTTCACCTCTCTTGTCCATATGTTCATAGCCCCAGCTCTGTGAGTGGCTGTTAAAGTCTCCACATACAATTATTCTTTCTTTTAATGTAATTGTGTCTAGTGCTAGTGGGCGGTCACTCGGACAGTAGTAGTTAAGTAGATGGAAGTCTGTATTTCCTGTCCTGAGGTGCAGTATTTGATATTCCGCCCCATCCATATACACTTCAATCTGACATGCATTAATGTTGTTCCTTACAAGAGTCAGTATTCCACCCTTTTGTCTATTTATTCTGTCAGATCGGTAGCACTGGTATCCCCTAATCTTCAAGGCTATGTCGTTGTTTAGATGGGTTTCCTGCAAACAGCATATGCTTATTTGTTCTTCATGCAGGATATTTTCTAATTCTATCTTTTTACTGTACCCATCTCTTTTGCTGTTGATGCCTTCAGCATTCCATTGCATTATTTTTAGTGGTCTTATTTTGGATTGGCCAGTAGCTCTATTCTCTCGCCCCCTGACTCCACAGGGCGGTTGAGAAGGACATCCAGTAATAGAGGTTGGGCCCTTTCGAGGCTGAGGGCCCGGCGCTGCACCTGCCTGAGTGCCCATCACAGGGCGAGTGCCATATCGATTTGCAGTTATAGACATACTTCCATATGCGTTGAGTGCGTGGCATCCTGATTGTTGTGCGCCTTTTGGCTGGTTGCCTCCGACTTCAGCACTTGAACTTGCTAGAGCAGACTGTGGTCTTGCTCGGGTGTAGGAAGGCCTGGCCAGTCTTAGTTTTCAGTCCCTGGTGACTGTTAAGCCCCATCCCCACGACAAGGAGCTGGCCTTGATGAGAATTGATACGATTCACGTAAAACAGATTATTGTGGCAGGACATAATACACTACGGCAGTGAGTATAGCACATGATGATGACAATACACTCAACTACCATCATCATGTGGTGCTATTGAAGAGTTTCCTTGATGTTGAAATTACATGCATCTCTTGGGCTGCCATAACTTATGCATCCGCTAATTGTGTATATATACATGGTATTGTGTGTAATGCTGAAAGAGGCAATAGAAGAGAGTAAGTGTATAACAAAAATTAGGAAAAGAAAGTGCAGATTTAGGGCATGTCTGTAGAAGCGGTGGGCTGGAATGCTTCATACAAGGTGGACGAAGTAAACAATGTTGTCCGTTTAGCCGAGTTGGCAGTGTTCCCTAGCGTTTGGCTTTTTGTGGCAAGGCGCTGTGCCAAGGAGTACAGGTTCAATCCTACTTAGGACCATATATTGTTCCTTGTTTTTCTGTTGCTTATTTGTCATTTTTTCCGAATACTGCAAACATACCTCTTCCTCTGAATTATTCACTGATTATCGCCTGGGAAGTTTCCCTATATAATAATATTCATTTATTATTATTTATCTCCACCCCAAACAATTTTGGGTAGTTTTACATTGTGGGGTATTTTGACACTGCAGGATAGTTTAATAATGTGTGACGGCATGGCAATGTGGGGTATTTTGACACTGCAGGATAGTTTAATAATGTGTGACGGCATGGCAATGTGGGGTATTTTGACACTGCAGGATAGTTTAATAATGTGTGACGGCATGACAATGTGGGGTATTTTGACACTGCAGGATAGTTTAATAATGTGTGACGGCATGACAATGTGGGGTATTTTGACACTGCAGGATAGTTTAATAATGTGTGACGGCATGACATTGTGGGGTATTTTGACACTGCAGGATAGTTTAATAATGTGTGACGGCATGACATTGTGGGGTATTTTGACACTGCAGGATAGTTTAATAATGTGTGACGGTTTGACAATGTGGGGTATTTTGACACTGCAGGATAGTTTAATAATGTGTGACGGCATGGCAATGTGGGGTATTTTGACACTGCAGGATAGTTTAATAATGTGTGACGGCATGACAATGTGGGGTATTTTGACAATGCAGGATAGTTTAATAATGTGTGACGGCATGACAATGTGGGGTATTTTGACGCTGCAGGATAGTTTAATAATGTGTGACGATTTGACAATGTGGGGTATTTTGACAATGCAGGATAGTTTAATAATGTGTGACGGTTTGACAATGTGGGGTATTTTGACAATGCAGGATAGTTTAATAATGTGTGACGGTTTGGCAACTTGTGGCTTTTTTTGAAAATGTTGGACGGTTTTACAATGTGGGATGGTTTAACAATGTGGGATGGTTTAACAATGTAGGACGGTATGACAATGTGGGGTAGTTTGACAATGAGAAATGGTTTGACAATATGGGATGTTTTGACAATGTGGATCAGAATGACGAAGTGGGGTAGTTTGACAAAAGGGGGGGGGGGCAGTTGACAATATGGGATGGTTTGACAATGTGAGACTGGTTAACATTGTGGGCTTCTTGAAAATGTGGGACGGTTTGAAAATGTTTGGTGGTTTGACAATGGGGAGTGGGGGGAGGGGGAAATTTCGGTTGATTTTACAATGGGGAGGGGGGATTTCGGTTGATGGGTTTTTTCTTTACAACGAAGGTTCTTCAATACTGATATGTGATTTGACAATGTTGCAGAGTTTGACAATGTTGCAGAGTTTGACAATATGGGATGGTTTTTATTTGTGGGGTGGTTTGATTTTGTGGGTTGTTTTAACAATTGAGGACGGTTTGATCTTGGGGTGATTTTTCAGTGTGAGGTAGTTTGACAATGTGGGTTAGATTTCCAAAGTGGGGTGATTTGACTGTGTGTGGTGGTTTGATAATGTCGGACGGTTTGACAATGTGGGTAGTTTGACAATGTGGGATGGTTTGACAGTTATTTGGTTATGAAAGGCCCCGGTATCACTGCAAACGAATTAATCCATAATTGCTCAACAGCCCGTTCCAGCGTAATCATCCGAATTAATATCTCATCTCCCAAACAAAGAAATGTAACTGTAGTTCCCATGGTCTGACAGTGTGGGTTGGTATGACAATGTGGGATGGTTTGACAATGTGGGACGGTTTGACAATGTGTAGGGGTTAGCGATATGAAACGGCTATATATGTGGGGTAGTTTGACAATGTGGGAAAGACTGACCATATGCAGTTAAGATAATTTGGGACGCTTTGAGAAAATGGGGTGGTTTGACAATGTGGGACAGTTTGACAATGCGGGGTGGTTTCATAATGCGGACGGTTTTAAAATGTGAGATGTGTGATATTGTAGGGTGGTTTGATATTATGTGGTGATTTGACATTGTGGGATGGTTTGACAATGTGAGACATTTTGATTGCGTGGGGTGGTTTGACAATGGGCGGTGGTTTGACAATGTGGAACGGTTTGACAATGTGGACCAATTTACCAATGTGTAGTAATTTGACATTGTGGAACGGATTGACAATGTGAAATGGTTTGATAATGTGGGGTAGTTTGACAATGTGAGATGGTTTGAAAATTGTGGATGTTGTGGTATTGTAGGTAATTTGATATTGTCGGGTTCTTTGACAATTTGGGACGTTTTGATTGTGTTTGGTGGTTTGACAATGTGTAGTAATTTGACATTTTGGAACGTTTTGGCCTTGTGGGATGGTTTGCTAATGTGGGGCTGTTTGATCTTGTGGGATGGTTTGATAATGTGGGTTAATTTGATAATGTGATGTGGTTTGAGTGTTGGCCGGTTTGACAATGTGGAACGGTTTGAAAATGTGGGACTGTCTGACAATGTGAGATGGTTCGACAATATGGAGTTGTTCGACAATGTGAGGTGGTTTGACAATATGGAGTTGTTCGACAATGTGAGACGGTTTGACAATATGGAGTTGTTCGACAATGTGAGGCGGTTTGACAATATGGAGTTGTTCGACAATGTGAGGCGGTTTGACAATATTGAGTTGTTCGACAATGTGAGACGGTTTGACAATATGGAGTTGTTCGACCATGTGAGGCGGTTTGACAATATGGAGTTGTTCGACAATGTGAGACGGTTTGACAATATGGAGTTGTTCAACAATGTGAGACGGTTTGACAATATGAAGTTGTTCAACAATGTGAGAAGGTTTGACAATATGGAGTTGTTCGACAATGTGAGACGGTTTGACAATATGGAGTTGTTCAACAATGTGAGACGGTTGGACAATATGGAGTTGTTCAACAATGTGAGACGGTTGGACAATATGGAGTTGTTCAACAATGTGAGACGGTTTGACAATATGGAGTTGTTCAACAATGTGAGAAGGTTTGACAATATGGAGTTGTTCAACAATGTGAGGCGGTTTGACAATATGGAGTTGTTCGACAATGTGAGACGGTTTGACAATATGGAGTTGTTTGACAATATGGAGTTGTTCGACAATGTGAGACGGTTGGACAATATGGAGTTGTTCGACAATGTGAGACGGTTGGACAATATGGAGTTGTTCAACAATGTGAGACGGTTGGACAATATGGAGTTGTTCAACAATGTGAGACGGTTGGACAATATGGAGTTGTTCGACAATGTAAGACGGTTTGACAATATGGGGTGGTGTGGCAAGTTGGGGTGCTTTGACAATGTAGGTGTTTTGACAATGTGGGGCAATTTTACAATTTGAGACGGTTTGACAAGTGGGATGGCATGACAATGTGGGGTCGTTTGATAATATGGGATGGTTTGACAATTTGGGATGGTATGACAATGTGGGGTCGTTTGATAATATGGGGTGGTTTGACGATGTGCAGTGGTTTGGCGAGGTGGGGTGGTTTGACAATGTGGCATAGGGAAAGAATATTTTGGGAAAAAACTGTAGCACGGCGCACAAGAATGAGAGTTATGAAGGAACATGATATCCAACACCTCTCAGCGTGGACAATGAATGACTGGGGTAAGTTTTATTTGTTTTCCTTATGTAAATGAAGGTTGATTCTTTATTGAATATTTTTCTTATGGTCTCACTCACTAATTTAATTCTTTTTCTGGTCATTGCACTTTGGTTTCCTTTGTTACAAAATATACATATACATGCTTATACACATGTATGGTTATGTACACCTGCATTTTACACAACTGTTCAGCGTACACATCCATAGTTAGATATACACAGTTTTATACATATCTTGTACCCACCTCCCAATATTTTTTAGAACCCTTCACATTTATTTCTCACCTGACTGCCTGGCCAGTGATATATATAGGTGGTCAACCCGCCCACCAATTTTAGGTCGGTCATTGTCTGACCTAGTTCTGGACCCGCAGGGAAGTGGCTTTCTTCCTCTTTTTTTTCTTTCTTGAGTGTCTAGCATTTTATTGCTACGTGATTAGATTGTTGTATACTGTTCCAATGGGACAAAAAACCATTTATAAAATGTACATCCATATATAATCCTGAAATCTGAAGTAGAAAAAGCTATAAAAACAATTAAAAAGGAAAAAGCAGCAGAACCTAACAATATACAGGTAGAGATGATACAGGCACTAGAATATTTTGGCATTGAAGTGATCACAGACATATGCAATGACATATACCGCACAGGATACATACCAAATGAACTAAAAACATCAACTTTTATAGCATTGCCTAAAAAAAATGGTGCAGTTGAATGCAGCGATTGTAGAACAATAAGCATATTGAGCCAGGTAACCAAAATTTTACTAAAAGTTATACAAGGAAGGATTCAGAATAAAATTAATAATGAATTAGATGAGCAGCAATTTGGATTCAAGAAAAACAGTGGGACAAAAGAAGTCATATTCAGCATGAGGACATTGATTGAAAAGTACATAGAAGTAAACAAACCAATATATGCCTGCTTCATAGACTACACCAAAGCATTTGATAGAATACACCATGAACATCTTATAGACTGCTTAAAAGATATAAATCTGGACGATACAGACATACGACTGATATGTAATTTGTACTGGAAGCAAACAGCAATAATAAAATATAACAAGGAGAACTCTACACCCATTGATATAAAAAGAGGAGTAAGACAAGGATGCATCCTATCACCAAGCTTGTTCAATTTATACACTGAGCAAATCTTTAAAAACATCATAGAGATGCCAGGCATTAACATTAATGGAAAGATAATCAATAACCTAAGATATGCTGACGATACTGTACTACTAGCAGAAAATCCTAAAGATCTACAACAATTACTTAATGTAATAAACAGGACAAGCAAAAAATATGGACTAGATATGAATATCAAAAAGACTAAAACTATGATCATCAACAAAGAAAATTCTCAAGACCTACAATTAAATATCAAAGTGGAAGGAATACATCTAGAGACAGTCCAGAGCTACAACTACCTTTGACATACTATAAACAGTGATGGAAAATGTACAACTGAAATAAATAAAAGAATAGGAATGGCAAAAAGTAATTTCAGTGCCATGAAAAATCTACTAACATCAAAACAAATAACACCAGGGCTAAAACTAAGAATAGCAAAATGTTACATCTTCTCAATATTCCTGAATGGTGCAGAAACATGGACATTAGACCAGAAAACAGAACCGAAAATTGAAGCCTTTGAAATGTGGTTTTATAGAAGAATAGGTAGAATTGGATGGAAACAAAAGAAAACAAGCGAGGAAGTTTTAAAACAACTAAAAATGAAAAAAGAACTACTAAACACAATTAGAGCAAGATAAATGAAATTGTTGGGTCATGTTAAAAGACACACCAGTCTAATAAAAGTAATATTAGAAGGGAAAATACAAGGTAAAAGAGGCAGAGGCAGACCAAGACTAACATGGACGAGTAACATCAAAAGATGGACAAGTCAGCCTATGGCAATCTGCACCATCAAAGCAAGAGATAGAGTGGAATGGCGCTCCATGGTAGCCAACCTTCGATGCGAAGACGGCACTCAATGATGATGATGATAATGTTCCAGAAACAACCCTTCATGACAATATATTGAAAAAAACAATGGTGACCTCAAAAGTACCGTTTTGTGTCATGACCAAAACTGATGTAATGTCTAAATGCATAGCAGTAGATGATCGATGAAGAAGAGGAACTAAGGAACGATGGAAGGAAGAGATCAGTTGCTACAGGAAAATAAGATCTAAAGGACAATGGGCTAAAGAGATGAGTTGCAAGGGTGAAATAAGAAGGGGCAATTCGCACTAGAAGATTTTGGCATTGAAGTGAACACAGACAAATACAATGACATATACCATACAGGATATATACCAAATGAACTAGAAACATCAATGTTCATTGCATTGCCTAAAAGGAATGGTGCAGTTGAATGCAGTGATTTTAGAACAATAAGCCTAATGAACCAGGTAACAACAATTTTACTAAAAGTTATACAGGGAAGGATTCAGAATAAAATTAATAATGAATTAGAGGTGCAGCAATTTGGATACAGGAAAAAACAGTGGGAGAAAAGAAGACATATCCAGCATGAGGGCATTGATTGAAAAGTACATAGAAGTAAACAAACCAATATATGCCTGCTTCATAGACTACACGGAAGCTTTTGATAGAATACACTATAATCAACTAATAGACTGTCTAAAAGATATAAATCGAGACGACACAGACATACGACTAATATGTAATTTGTACTAGGAGCGAACAACAATAATAAAATATAACAAAGATAACTCTACACCCATTGATATAAAAAGAGGAGTAGGACAGGGATGCATCCTATCACTAAGCTTATTCAAACTATACATTGAGCAAATCTTTAAAAATACATCACAGAGAAGCCAGGCTTAACCATTAATGAAAAGATAAATAAAAGATACATAAGATATGCTGATGATATTGTATTACTAGCAGAATATCCTAAAGATCTACAACAATTACTTAATGAAATAAACATGACAAGCAAAAAAATATGGACTAGATATGAATATCAAAAAGACTAAAACTATGACCATAAGAAAATAAAACTTCTCAAGACCTACAAATAAATATCAAAGTTGAAGGAATAGACCTGCAGACAGTTCAGAGCTACAACTACCTGGGACATACTTTGACTAGTGATGACAAATGTAAAACTGAAATAAACAAAAGAATATGAATGGTAAAAAGTAATATTAATACCTTGAAAAGTGTACTAACATGAAAACAAATAACACCAGGGCTAAAACTAAGAATAGCAAAATGTTACATCATCTCAATATTCCTGTATGGTACAGAAAAATGAACTTTAAACAAGAAAATTGAACATAAAATTGAAGTCTTTGTAGATTTACAGAAGAATAGGTAGAATTGGATGGAAAGAAAAGAAAACAAATGATGATGTTTTAAAAGAGCTAAAAATTAAAAGAGAACTACTAAATAGAATTCAAACAAGACAAATGAAATTTTTCGGGCATGTTAAAAGACACAATAGCCTGCTAAAAGTAATATTAGAAGCGAAAATACAAGGTAATATAGGCAGAGTGCAGACCAAGAATAACATGGACGAGTAACATCAAAAGATGGACAAATCAGTCTATGACAATCTGCACTATCAAAGCAAGAGACAGAGTGGAATGGCGCTATATGGTAGCCAACCTTCGATGCGGTGATAGCACTGAATGATGAAAGAGGAATGGACAAAAGAGATGAGTTGCAAGGGGGAAATAAGATCTAAGGTACAATGGGCTAAAGAGATGTGTTGCAAGGGATAAATAAGATCTAAGGTACAATGGGCTAAAGAGATGTGTTGCAAGGGGATAAATAAGATCTAAGGGACAATGGGCCAAAGAGATGCGTGGCACAGGAAAAAGTATGTTTTATGTGTGGTCTTTTGAGAGACAAAAATGTGTCAATTTGTTTTCTTTTTGGATATTTTTAGTATAATCTGTTTTTGTGTTAGCCATTTTGAGAATTTCCTTGTTGGTCTTTTTAGTTGTCCATCAAACTTTCAACATAATCCGATCACTGCGTTCTCGAATCGTAATTTCATTGTGTTTATTATCTATGATTCGCTTCCATAGATTAGAATTTGCTTTATATAGCACAGGTGATCTCTCTTTCTCACTTCTATTGGCATAGACTTGTTGCACGATATTTTTTTTTCTCATTTTCTGAAATGCTACTTTGGCGTGTGCTATTCTGCTACAGCAGTGAAATCGGTTGGTGACTCAGTGACTTCATAATAATGGCAGGCATATGGCGACCGTGTTTAGTCTGAGAATATCACATCCACGTGAATTATTATCGAGGATGATATCTTGAGGTCTTCTTATCCCCAGGTGAGCAGCGTGACTAGGTAGCTGATAGGAACTATACTCAGTCACAGTAGCATGGACAGTTAGAATATATTAGATGATAGTTTTGAGAACGAGCATTTACAGCTTCAGGTCAACATTCTAAGCAACATCATTCTTCCCCTCTGTATACAACAATTAATGTTGTGGCAGCCATTTGTTAAGTAAAAGAGGCACCAATGACTTACTTTTATCACAAGAACCTCCATAGTAGCCAGCCTTACATCCTGAAGGACACCCTCCAGTACTAACGAAGCAGGTCTCTCCATCATCACAGTTACAATCATATTCACATTGCAAACCGTACTTTCCTTTGTCACAGGCAGCATCTAGTAGGTTCAATAACACAATAATAAAATCAGGTGTGAACAAAAACAAGACATCGGTACAGATAGAAGTAGAATTGTTGAAGTGTTGGTTCATGGTGACTGTGACTTGGAAATTATTTCCTAATTTAAACATTACAATTGTTTAGTGATTTTAATCAGGCTGCACAAAATAATGATCGGGAATTAACACATAAACTTGTCAACTAATTATCAAACCTATCATCCAGCTCTGTAAGGTACAAAACACCGTGAACTACAAACTTCTTGTGAGGAAACAGCTCTAAAACAACAGGTACTCTCAACTACTATCACCTTATATAAAACAGCTCTAAAGCTACAGGTACTCTCAACCACCGAGAACTACTTACTATCACCTTATATAAAACAGCTCTAAAACTATAGTTACTCTCAACCACCGAGAACTACTTACTGTCACCTTATATAAAACAGCTCTAAAACTATAGTTACTCTCAACCACCGAGAACTACTTACTATCACCTTATATAAAACAGCTCTAAAACTATAGTTACTCTCAACCACCGAGAACTACTTACTATCACTTTATATAAAACAGCTCTAAACTATAGTTACTCTCAACCACCGAGAACTACTTACTGTCACCTTATATAAAACAGCTCTAAAACTATAGTTACTCTCAACCACCGAGAACTACTTACTATCACCTTATATAAAACAGCTCTAAAACTATAGTTACTCTCAACCACCGAGAACTACTTACTATCACTTTATATAAAACAGCTCTAAAACTATAGTTACTCTCAACCACCGTGAACTACTTACTATCACCTTATATAAAACAGCTCTAAAACTATAGTTACTCTCAACCACCGAGAACTACTTACTATCACCTTATATAAAACAGCTCTAAAACTATAGTTACTCTCAACCACCGTGAACTACTTACTATCACCTTATATAAAACAGCTCTAAAACTATAGTTACTCTCAACCACCGTGAACTACTTACTATCACCTTATATAAAACAGCTCTAAAACTATAGTTACTCTCAACCACCGAGAACTACTTACTATCACCTTATATAAAACAGCTCTAAAACTATAGTTACTCTCAACCACCGAGAACTACTTACTATCACTTTATATAAAACAGCTCTAAAACTATAGTTACTCTCAACCACCGTGAACTACTTACTATCACTTTATATAAAACAGCTCTAAAACTATAGTTACTCTCAACCACCGAGAACTACTTACTGTCACCTTATATTAAACAGCTCTAAAACTACAGTTACTCTCAACCACCGTGAATTAATATCACCTTATATAAAACAGCTCTAAAACTACAGTTACTCTCAACCACAGTGAATTACTGTCACCTTATATGAAACAGCTCTAAAAGTACAGTTACTCTCAACCACCGTGAATTACTGTCACCTTATATGAAACAGCTCTAAAACTATAGTTACTCTCAACCACCGAGAACTACTTACTATCACTTTATATAAAACAGCTCTAAAACTACAGTTACTCTCAACCACCGAGAGCTACTTACTGTCACCTTAAATAAAACAGTTCCTAAACTAAAGTTACTCTCAACCACCGAGAGCTACTTACTATCACCTTATATAAAACAGCTCTAAAACTACAGTTACTCTCAACCACCGAGAGCTATTTACTATCACCTTATATAAAACAGCTCTAAAACTACAGTTACTCTCAACCACCGTGAACTACTTACTGTCACCTTATATTAAACAGCTCTAAAACTACAGTTACTCTCAACCACCGTGAATTACTATCACCTTATATTAAACAACTCTAAAACTACAGTTACTCTCAACCACCGTGAATTACTGTCACCTTATATTAAACAACTGTAAAACTACAGTTACTCTCAACCACCGTGAATTACTGTCACCTTATATTAAACAACTCTAAAACTACAGTTACTCTCAACCACCGTGAATTACTGTCACCTTATATGAAACAGCTCTAAAACTACAGTTACTCTCAACCACCGAGAACTACTTACTATCACTTTATATAAAACAGCTCTAAAACTACAGTTACTCTCAACCACCGAGAGCTACTTACTGTCACCTTAAATAAAACAGTTCCTAAACTAAAGTTACTCTCAACCACCGAGAGCTACTTACTATCACCTTATATAAAACAGCTCTAAAACTACAGTTACTCTCAACCACCGAGAGCTATTTACTATCACCTTATATAAAACAGCTCTAAAACTACAGTTACTCTCAACCACCGTGAACTACTTACTGTCACCTTATATTAAACAGCTCTAAAACTACAGTTACTCTCAACCACCGTGAATTACTGTCACCTTATATTAAACAACTCTAAAACTACAGTTACTCTCAACCACCGTGAATTACTGTCACCTTATATTAAACAACTCTAAAACTACAGTTAATCTCAACCACCGTGAATTACTGTCACCTTATATTAAACAACTCTAAAACTACAGTTACTCTCAACCACCGTGAATTACTGTCACCTTATATTAAACAGCTATACAACTACAGTTACTCTCAACCACCGAGAATTACTGTCACCTTATATTAAACAGCTATACAACTACAGTTACTCTCAACCACCGTGAATTACTGTCACCTTATATTAAACAGCTATACAACTACAGTTACTCTCAACCACCGTGAATTACTGTCACCTTATATTAAACAGCTATACAACTACAGTTACTCTCAACCACCGTGAATTACTGTCACCTTATATTAAACAGCTATACAACTACAGTTACTCTCAACCGCCTTGACCTAACTAACTTACTGTCTGTCAGTCCGTCCGTCCGTCATGTCCAGTTCAGTCCAGTCCAGTCCAGTTCTTTGTTGCAGTTTCCTCATATTCCAAGCCCGGCTTATTGCAGGAGCTACTGAGTTAGGTGCTCTATGCACACCGTGAGCTGTGTGTTTCATCCGTTTTTATCATGTTTCGATATTTCAATAGTTTATGATCAATGATGATATCGTATAATAGGGAACAGTTGGCTGTGTTCACTTTCTGTGCTGTTTCGCCTTATGTCTTTTGGCGTGTGCTGGGACTGCTATGATGGGGACTACAGCTACATTTCTTTGTTTGGGAGATGAGACAGTAATCTGGATGCTTCCACTGGCACGTGCGGTTGAGCAATCATGGATTTTATTTCGTTTGCAGTGATACCTGGTCCTTCCATAACCAAAGAACCAGTCCCGTGCATCCGTCTGCCCGCCCGCCCAGAAACCATGTGTGCCAAAATGGTACATATTGCAGAAATCACTGCTTCTAAAATCTATGGCTATGTTTCCATTAAAAAAAATACTTTTTTACAATGATAGCTTGTCAAGCCATCGATCAACCTCTTTAATCGATCTTATACATGCTTGGGAGGTCACAGTGCCACTATTCTGTTCTCATAATGAGGCCCCGGTAACACACATGAAGAGTGTTAGTGTAGAGAGCTACTATCATCTTATATAAAACAGGTATACAAATATTGTTACTCTCAACCACCTTGTATTACTATCACTTTATATAAAACAGGTATACAAATATTGTTACTCTCAACCACCTTGTATTACTATCACCTTATATAAAACAGGTATACAAATATTGTTACTCTCAACCACCTTGTATTACTATCACCTTATATAAAACAGGTATACAAATATTGTTACTCTCAACCACCTTGTATTACTATCACCTTATATAAAACAGGTATACAAATATTGTTACTCTCAACCACCTTGTATTACTATCACCTTATATAAAACAGGTATACAAATACTGTTACTCTCAACCACCTTGTATTACTATCACCTTATATAAAACAGGTATACAAATACTGTTACTCTCAACCACCTTGTATTACTATCACCTTATATAAAACAGGTATACAAATATTGTTACTCTCAACCACCTTGTATTACTATCATCTTATATAAGACAGGTATACAAATACTGTTACTCTCAACCACCTTGTATTACTATCACCTTATATAAACAGGCCTAAAGCTACAGTTACTCTCTATCACCTTGAACTGCTATCTTCATGTGAGGAAACATGTTTAAAACTATGGTTATTCTCAACCACCTTGTACTACTTTCACCTTATATAAAACAGGTCTTCTTCTTCTGTAACCATGGCTCATTCAGAGTAGGATTCCGGACATTCTTATGAAGACAGATGTCTGTTTAAGTGATTCGGTTGGATTCACAATTATGAATTTTAATTCGTTTGCAGTGATACCGTGAAAACAGGTAATTATTTTGGATGACCGTGTATTATTCTATTCACAACCGTGAATACAGGTCTAAAACAAACAGGTGAAAACAGGTCTAAAACAACGGTTAATCGCAACCACCTACATACATTATTCGGGATGGCGGTTAAGGGGAATGAGTCTACAGAGGAAACGTTTTAGCCTTTAGTGTATTCTCTCTCTCTCTGCGATCAAGACTCAATCAGAGTAGGATTCCAGACTCCATCATGAAGTCAGCTGCCTGTTTGAGTGATTCGATTGCCCCATATAGTTTATCTTCCAGGGAGGTTGGCGTGGACCACATTGCTCTTCTCAGGTCCGTGTACTGGGGGCAATCCTGTAGAATATGTTTTGTAGTCATATTGTCCAAAGTTTGGTATTGTAGTGTATTCCAGTTTCCCATCTTGCCGCTCCGATTTTTCTATTCACAAACGTGGTTTTTTCTATTCGCTACCATTGATTTTTCTACTCACTGTCGTTGATTTTGTATTCGCTACCGTTGGTTTTTCTTTTCGTACCGTGGATTTTTCTATTCGCGATCGTGTAGTTTTCTATTCACAACAGTGTTTTTTTTCTATTCGCTACCGTTGACTTTTCTATTCATTATTGTTGAGTTTGTATTCGCTACCGTGGATTTTTCTATTCGCGACCGTGTATCATTCCATTCACAACCGTGGGCTTTTGTATTCTCAACGTTAATTTGTCTATTCTCAACATTGAATATTTTCTATTCTCAACCTTGGATTTTTCTATTCGCTACCGTTGATTTTGTATTCGCTACCGTTGATTTTCCTTTTAGCAACCGTGAATTTTTCTATTCGCGACCTTGTATTTTTCTATTCACAACCGTGGGTTTTTATATTCTCAATCGTTGATTTGTCTATTCGCTACCATTGATAATTTTATTCGCGACCGTCGATTTTTCTTTTCGCGACTGTTGATTTTTCTATTCGCGATCGTTGATTTTTTTTTTATTCGCGGACGTGGGTTTTTCTATTTGCAACCATTGGTTTTACTTTTCGCGACCGTGGATTTTTCTCTTCCCGACCGTTTTTTTTTTGTCGCGACAGTTGATTTTTTTCTATTCGTGACAATACTAATGACCACATGCAGATGAGATTTTTTTAAAAATGTATTCACAAAGAAGTTTACACAATTAATTAAAAAATAATATAGAATAGCTACAGACACACACACATCAATTATAGTAGGAGTTTATGTTAGGCAAGGTATAGTTAAAACAATAAAAATTGATGTCAATTATATTTATAAATCACAAGATTCACAGTGCAGGAGTTGAACCGGGAACGCAAAGCCAGACAGTGAATGAGAGTATTAGAGTCTAACTGCTTTAGAGGTCTGAATTGGAGATATAGAACTCATTTCTAGAAGATAAAAAATCAACTTCACTTTTAGATCTTTATCGAACTCTATCACCTTTAAGCATGGTTTAATTCTCACCCAGTGATACTTCTCGGACATCTAACCTCTGATGTTCCCTATATGTTTAACGTTATTTCTTGTTAATAAAATAACTCATGTTCTAGTTGTAGCGCTCTAATCCATACCTAGTGCATGAGGGTATCTTGCATTAATAATTCACACCACAATAAATATACTATTTTTATAAACAAGTAGATAAATCATGTGTTATTTTAATTACAAATATATATGATTGTTGTGAATTATGTGATACAACTGACAAAAAAAAGTGTTTCTAACGAATACATATTTTTATATCTGAAGAGGGAGTATAACATCAGGTAAATACTTTTAAAATGTGACCAGTTAAAATTATATCATCATCATCATCAAGTACCGGGCCTACTGGCGTAGGTAATCATGTCTCTCCACAACTTTCGATCTCGACAGTTCTTTATCATTTCTGTTGTTGACCTTCTGCCAAGCCATTCTCTAAAGCTGTCTGGTATTTTCTCTCTTTGTTTCCCTCTATCTCTTCGTCCCTCGATTTTCCAGTTGTTGCAATATATTCCAATTGTTCTCTTCTCATTACATGGCCAACAAATGATGATTGTTTCTTCCTAATATTGGAAATTAACTCCCTTTTGATCTCTCTTTTTACATCTAAGACATCTGTGGACAGGGAAAAGCCCATGGAGACAACGCGCGTAATCAAATTGTTAACATAATTATAAGCAATAGATTTAGAAGCAATCTGGTGTGTGTGAAAAATAGACCTGGGGCAGATTGCAATAGTGATCATGTACCAGTTGTGGGAAAGCTCAGAGTAAAATTATAAACTACATTAAAGATCTTTATAATGATGAACGAACAGAAGTAAATATTAAGGATAACGGAGAAGGACCAGAAATACTCAGAGAAGAAGTGGAAGACGCCTTGCGCAATATGAAAGCAGGCAAAGCTCCTGGACCAGATAATATAACTAAAGAAGAGATTGAAGCCATGGGTGATTTTGGAATAGATATATAATAACAAAAATATTGAATGATATCTATAACAGCGGATATATACCAGACGACATGTTCGGATCAATATTCATAACCCTACCAAAGAAAACGGGTGCGACTGAATACGATGATCAACGCACAATAAGCCTTATGAGTTACATGACTAAGATATTACTAAGAATCATCATGCGAAGAGTGCGAAACAAAATCAGTCCAGAAATTAGCGATGAACAGTGTGGTTTTGTTAGAGGTAAAGGAACGAGCAATGCCATATATATCAAAAGATCTTTAGTAGAAAGAGCCATAGAGGTGAAAACAGATTAATACATATGTTTCATAGATTATACAAAAGCATTTGACAAAGTAAAACACCAAGAAATAATCAACATTTTAGAAAGCATAAACATAGACAGCAAAGATCTAAGAATAATATAGAGCATGTACTGGCAACAAACAGCGGCCATAAGAACTGGAAACCAATTGAGAATGTTTCTACAAATAAAGCAGGGTGTTAGGCAAGATTGTATGCTGCCACCAGATTTGTTTAATATTTACAGTGAGATAATTTTAAGATCCATAAGGGACATGCCTGGAATAACAATTGGAGGTCATAATATAAATAATCTAAGGTATGCTGATGATACAGTCTTAATAGCTAAGAGTGAAAATGAGTTGCAAGAAATGTTGGACATTATAGTGAAAGAAAGCAAAAATAAAGGACTCAGCCTTAATAAAATTGTATAGTTAGACCGTAAAAAATTGTATGTGAGACCAAGCGATCCAGTACGTGGGGGAAACATCACCGGGCTACCCTAAAGTGCGTTTTTAAGTTAAGCTCTTAACTTACAACTGACAAAGCCGGTCGGTAAGGGATAAAAGTTTTAATGTCAAAGGAAAAAACAGGGGAAATGGAGATAGACCACAAATATAAAGTAGCAAACATCAATATATGCGCAATAAACAAAAAAAAAGTAGAACTTACACAAGAAATGACAATAAAGGAACATTAAAATACTAGAATTAACGGAAATCAGAATAAAATGTCAACAGATAAAGAAAACACACATGAACAACACGATAATATTCTCAGGAGCCGAGGACACAGAATGAGCAACACACTAGTAAGGTTTATCGTCGACCCAGAACACTCAAAGAATGTTCTAGAAATAAAATACTTCTCTGAAAGAATAATCACTACCAGAGTACTAGGAAACGACCGAAAAACAACTTACATACAGATTTATGCACAATGTCATCATCATCATCGAGTGCCCTCTCCGCATCGAAGGTTGACTACCATGGAGCGCCATTCCACTCTGTCTCTTGCTTTGATGGTGCAGATTGCCATAGGCTGACTTGTCCATCTTTTGATGTTACTCGTCCATGTTAGTCTTGGTCTGCCTCTGCCTCTTTTACCTTGTATTTTCCTTCCTAATATTACTTTTATTAGACTGTTGTGTCTTTTAACATGACCAAAAAAATTCATTTGTCTTGCTCTAATTGTGTTTAGTAGTTCTTTTTTTTCATTTTTAGTTGTTTTAAATTTCTTCGTTTGTTATCTTTTCTTTCCATCCAATTCTACCTATTCTTCTATAAATCCACATTTCAACGGCTTCAATTTTCGGTTCTGTTTTCTGGTCTAATGTCCATGTTTCTGCACCATACAGGAATATTGAGAAGATGTAACATTTTGCTATTCTTAGATCCAGGCCCTGGTATTATTTGTTTCGATGTTAGTATATTTTTCATGGCATTGAAATTACTTTTTGCCATTCCTATTATTTTATTTATTTCAGTTGTACATTTTCCATCACTGGTTATAGTATGTCCCAGGTAGTTGTAGCTCTGGACTGTCTCTAGATGTATTTCTTCAACTTTGATATTTAATTGTAGGTCTTGAGAATTTTCTTTGTTTATGATCATAGTTTCAGTCTTTTTTATATTCATATCTAGTCCATATCTTTTGCTTGTCATGTTTATTACATTAAGTAATTGTTGTAGGTCTTTAGGATTTTCTGCTAGTAGAACAGTATCATCGGCATATCTTAGGTTACTGATTATCTTCCCATTAATGTTAAGGCCTCGCATCTCATTGATGTTTTTAAAGATTTGCTCAGTGTATAAATTGAACAAGCTTGGAGATAGGATGCATCCTTGCCTTACTCCTCTTTTTATATCAATGGGTGTAGAGTTATCCTTGTTATATTTTATTATTGCTGTTTGCTCCCAATACAAATTACATATCAGTCGTATGTCTGTGTCATCCAGATTTATATCTTTTAGGCAGGTTATAAGTTGCTCATGGTGCATTCTATCAAATGCTTTGGTGTAGTCTATGAAGCAGGCATATATTGGTTTGTTTACTTCTATGTACTTTTCAATCAATGTCCTCATGCTGAATATGGCTTCTTTTGTCCCACTGTTTTTCTTGAATCCGAATTGCTGCTCATCTAGTTCATTATTAATTTATTCTGAATCCTTCCTTGTATAACTTTTAGTATAATTTTGGTTACCTGGCTCATTAGGCTTATTGTTCTAAAATCGCTGCATTCAACTGCACCATTCTTTTTAGGCAATGCTATAAAAGTTGATGTTTTTAGTTCATTTGGTATGTATCCTGTGCGGTATATATCATTGCATATGTCTGTGATCACTTCAATGCCAAATCTTTTAGTGCCTGTATCATCTCTAACTGTATATTGTCAGGTCCTGCTGCTTTTCGCTTTTTCATTGTTTTTATAGCTTTTTCTACTTCAGATTTCAGGATTTTATAGCTGGATGTACATTTTATGAATGGTTTTTTGTCCCGTTCATCATGAAATAATTCTGTTACGTATTCCTGCCATCTTTCGATTATATCTTTGTTGTCTGTTAGCATTCTTCCCTCTTTGTTTTGCAATACATCTATTTGCTGCTGCTTTATTGTCTTTATTAGTCATTATTTTTATTTCTGTGTGCATTCCTCTTAAATTTTGTTTACTTTCCATAGTTTCCTATTCTAGATTACTTTGGTTGAGCCAGTCTTCTTTTGCATTCTTGCACATTTTTCGTATTTCATTATCAATTTCCTTGTATTTGGCAGTGTTTTTCGCTTGTCTTCTCTCTTCCATTTTTTCTAAAATGTTGTCAGTTGTCCATTTTTGTTTTTTGTTACTATCCTTTTTGGGTAAGGTGATGCAGGATTCTTGTATGCTGTTTTTTTATGCATTGCCATTTGGTTGTGACTTTTTCTTCATGATTTTCTCTTCTGTACTGCTCAATCCCTTCTGGCACCAAAATGGACGTTTCTTGCGTCCAAGCCATGTAAACAATGTTGACTTTCCTTGTCTCCAACGGTTTATCTCATTCTATTAGAGAATTTCACGCTATCTGTTACCACAGTGAGATGGCGGATTTTTTAAAAATGTAAACACGGGTTTGATAATAAATGTGTGTACACAGTTCGTTAACCATCGCTGTAGATAGAGTCTTTATTCGCTGGCTTCGTTAGCAACAATGGAAGCTAATGACCTTACTTTTGCAGCCGGTTGGTTTGGGACAAATTGTACGTTACAATGTCACTGCTATAATGGCTTAGTTTGTGACAAAACTACAGGGACATGCCCAAACAATGACAGTTGCCAGTACAAAATTTTCGGATCCCAGTGTCAGTACTTGGATGCCCAAAAATCCGAACCTACTTTCCTGTTTGATAACAACGACACCTCATGTAATCCGGACACAGATTCTACATCAGTTGAGACAACTCTCAATCAATCTTTGCCGTGCTCCTGGTTTAGGATTTATGCGAATGACTTAAAATATCCGGACAGTTTCACGGTAAAACTGAATGGTTCTGCCTCATGTAAAAATGTATCAAGGTTTGTAGTTAGTCCGCACGAGATTGATGCCTTCTGCCCTGGGGCTGGTCTGATCAACAAGTTACGGATTGAAAGGGCGATAGTTGCAAATATCTGCTCCAACTACATTGGCGGGGGTCGGAAACTGGCTCTCAAACAAAACACAAACCAGACCGATTTAATGCACAAAACATTTAATGCTTGTTATACAGGAGACGGATGTGGACCAGAGGCCGAAGTTAATAGCAAAACAAAGACAATGACTGCACACACACAAAATTGAGAAGTGGAACCAATCCTGTTTACTAGTATCTGAACCTTGTCACGCCCCAGAAGATTCACACCATTCGAATCTATCATCAAGCTAGCACTATGATTCGGGTAAAGAATGCCACTCTAAAGACTTTCTATGACAGTGGCGGTGTAGTGTTCCAGTATTATGGTATATCATACACTAATGTTTCTGTGAACAATATTGTAGTCACCACACATCCGCCAATGGCACACATTAAGATCTAGTTCTCACCGACCATTTCGCAGGCCGACAGTGCACTGACGGTATGTGAGGTGCAAACATTTACAGACACCTATTGTCTGGACGAGCATTCTTGTCGTTTTGTGCAGTGTGTAGTGGGTGTAGTAACGGCTGCAATGTCATCATCGGTACTTGTCACGGCTACTGTTCACATGGGATCTATGGACACGACTGTTCCGGGTCTTGTCTCAGTGTCTGTCCTTTATTTGAGGAAAAATCTGGAAAATGCCTACAATGTAAAAATCTTGGCTATACCTGTAATGACACTTGTCCAGATGGTAATTTTGGGCTACAGTGCGAACAGATGTGTTCTGATGGCTGTGTATCATATGTACTCTCAAATGTCCGGACAACTGTTTCAACGACACTTGTCAACAGTCGATCGGGAATTTATACATGCAAGAGAACGTTCTATGGGTCAGACTGCACTCTCAAATCTCCGGACAACTGTTTAACGAAACCTGTGATTCCCACGTTCAGAAGAGTCTGCCGACTACAACAAGCCCAAGCATATGGGCACTTTAATGTGTTTCTGTGCTAGACATGGTTCATTTTTTGGTGTTTTTTGGTGAAGCCGTGGCTCATATCTTGCTGTGTTTCTGTCCTAGCCATGGCTCATATCTTAGCTTGTGTGTGCTGGCCATGGCTCATATCTTGGTGTGTGTCAAGTTAGTCTTTTCTCATATCTCGGTGTGTCCGTGTTAATCATGTCTCATATCTTTATGTGTGTCTGTGTTTAGTCATATCTCATATCTTAGTGTGTGCCAGTGTTAGTCATATGTCATATCTTTGTGTGCATGTTTATGTTAGTCATATCTCATATCTTTGTGTGTGCATGTCTGTGTTTGTCACATCTCATATCCTTGTGTGTGCATGGCTATGTTAGTCCCATCTCATATCTTTGTGTGTGCATATCTATGTTAGTCATATCTCTTATCTTTGTGTGCATGTCTATGTTAGGCATGTGTCATATCTTTGTGTTGTCATGTCAATGTCAGTTATATCTCATATCTTTATGTGCATGTTTATGTTAGTCATGTGTCATATATCTTGATGTGTGTCAGTGTTAGTCATGCCTCGTATCGCTGTGTGCATGTCTGTATTAGTCACATCTCACATCTTTGTGTGTGCATGTCTGTGTTAGTCACATATCACATCTTTGTGCGTGTATGTCTGTGTTAGTCACATCTCACATCTTTGTGTGTCCGTGTCTGTGTTAGTCACCTCTAGTGACTCGGGCAGATGGTGCTCGTAAACCTGGGAGGGCCTACCATCTAAGGGCAGAATCCCCTACAGAAAAGATCATCTGCTGCCTTGCAGGAAGATTGGGGACAATCAAAGGCTAGGGAAAGCAAACCCGAATAAAATGCTGGCTGAAATCGGATGCACTGAGCCACTGGCGCAGAACACAGTGCAACGTATTAACGGGTGTTCAGTCAGAGTGGATCTGACAGGCTCTAATTGTGATGTTCTGTCTGTGGGGGCGATCAACACACTTAGCCTGACAGCTGACTTCATATGAGAGTCTGGAATCCTTACTCTGATTGAGTCCTGAACGCAGAGAGAGAGAGAGAGAGAGAGAGAGAGAGAGAATGCCTTCTTCTAGCAGCCTCTGATATGTGTTCTTTACTTGTATAGTATAAGTTTCTTTCACATCTTTCTGATTTAAAGCTGTTGTATCTATTGCTGTTGCAGAATTAGTATTTTGTTTATTTCTCTTTAATTTGATTTTCATTTTAATCATTACAGGTTTGTGATCTGAATTAATATCTGCTCCTGGATAGGTTTTGGCTTTCTTGACGCTGTTCCGCAATCTGTCTTTTATCATTATATAATCTATTTGATTCCTCTTTCCATCTCCAGGGCTTTTCCATGTGTATAATTTCCTTTTCTCTTGCTCAAAGTAGGTGTTACATATTACTAGCCTGTTTTCTTCACAAAATTGAATTAATTTTTCTCCTCTGTCATTTCTTTTTCCTAACCCATGATTTCCTATAATGGTCTTATATCTGCCTTTTCCTACTTTTGCGTTCATGTCACCCATTACAATCAAGCTGTCTGAAGATTTCACTTGCTTCATAACTGTGTTTAGATCTTCATAGTATGTTTCCATTTGTTCATCTGTATAGTCTTGAGCAGGTGCGTATGTCTGTATTATTGCTATGTCAAATGGCTTTGCCTTCATTTTTATTAATATAATCCTATCATTGTATGTCACTTGAGTATTTATATATTTTTGTAGTTCTCGTTTTATTAGTATGCCTACCCCTCTTTGGTGTTCTGTATTGTTGCCTGAGTATATAAATGTATATTTATCGTCTTGCATGTATCCACTTTCCTTCCATCTTGTTTCTGATATGCCTAAAATATCTATGTTTAATCTCTCTGCTTCTATCATAAAATTTCCTAGTTTTCCTTGTTGGTATAAGGTTCTAACATTCCATGTGGCTATTTTTAGTTCGTTCCTAAAACAGTAGTTAGAATTTCTCTCCTTTGCTTTCTTTGGACTGTTACATGATGAGGCTCCAATCTCTTTCTTGGTGGTCTCCCATATTCGTCTTTCGTGTTCTGAATATGCCTCATGTGTACCACACACTTTGCTGTTTTCGCTTTCTGGGTCGTTGATTATTTAAAATTCCTCCGCACACATCCACCGTCACAGACATTTTACATTCGGGTTGAACACACCCGGCTACTAACGATATCATTTTGTCGGACCATGTGCTTGCCTATCGAACCGCGAACACACGACACAAAGAAGAATAAATCATATTCCACTTAAATATCAATAAAGTTCACAGTCCATCCACCCGTCAGAAGTAAAATATACATTAAACGTGTAATAGCAACACATAATTTCACAACTAGAGTGTCTCGTAAATCATTTAAATATATCAACAAGAGTCGAATTATAAAAACGACAAGTAGTCACCATGACAACGGATGCACCATGTAAACACAATACAGAGAAAAATGATGTGACACACTTAATGAAATTGTCAACATGTTTGATGAGAGCAACGATATGTTAGCGATGGGAGAGTTTAATTAAAGGCTTGGGAAACGCAACAGTGAGAACAGAGATATCTTGGGGCTCTTGGTGATAAGACAGCTGAAATAAACGAAAATAGAAGCAGACTGCTGGAATTATATAATAAAAATGATTTGCGTATCACCAACAACATTCTTCAAACACAGAGAGTCGCAATTATACATCTGGTACAAATGGAATGACACAACATTTAGAAGCCAGATATATTTTATTCTAACAAGACAACAGAACAAGAAAAGAGTAGCACGCAGCAGAGCTATCCCTAATATATCACAAACGACATGGACCATAAAATGGTTATGATTACACTCAGACAGCAAAAAACAAAGAGAAGATGCGAAAACAAACAAAAGAAGCAAAAAGCACAGGCAATAAAAATAAAACAATTAAAAGATCTAGAATCAAGGAAAACCATAGGAGAAAAACTAAAAGAGGAATTTAAGATACTTCCTAACGAATTATGCACAGTAAAAGAAGAATGGAAACAATTTAATAAAACAGTAATCAACATCTCAAAAACAGCATGTGGAACGAAGCTAAGGACAAAAGAAGGGAAAAAAGAGCACCCGTGGTGGAACGAAGCAATAAGAGAAGCAATTAAAGAAAAGAAGAAACTATTTAAAAATTGGAGGGAGAATAAGAACCAAGAAAAATATGAAAAATATGCCTTAGTTCGGAAAAGTTAAAACTTTGATCAAAGAAGCTAATCAAAGCAAATGGACAGAATTCGGATAAAATATTAACAGGGACTTCAAGGCAGCCAAGAGAGGTTTCAACAAAGCAGTAAAAGGATCGACGGCGAAAAAAACTAAGACCCTACTGGGCTCATAGAATACAGAGACGGTCAGTCAATATCAAATAACCAACATATGCAACAGAGATGGAGATAATAATTTGAATGTCTATTAAACATGGCACCAACTACCATTAACACAACAAAAACCACACACAAAGCACAAACACTGAACCGAACATCATTAAAAAGGAAATCAAAGAAGAAACCAAATATGCAATAAGAAATAAAGCACCGGGGATAGATAATATACCAAAAGAAATGATAGCAGTAGTAGCAGGAGAAAAAGGAGTTACATAGTTGCACAGCATATTCAATGCAGCATGACACCAACAAAATGCTCCGGAATATTTGCAACAGGCAATCATCGCAACAATATGGAAAAAGAAAGGTAGCAAGAGAGACTGCAATCAATATAGAGGTATATCTATTCTCAGCCATGTATGAAAGTTATAAGTCAAGATTGTGGCCAAAAAATGTTACGACCATTAATAGAACTATAGTTCAGGAAAAAAAAAACAGGATGTGCTGACGCTCTATTCACTTTAAAACAGCTTCCAGAAAAGACTACAGAACAAAATCTAAATGTGTACATAGCTTTCATTGACCAGGAAAAAGCATTCCACCGAGTAAATAGAGAACAACTGTGGAGATACCAACAACATACGGAGTAAACCAACATCTAACCAACCAACCTATTTACCAGTCTCTACATTAACAGCAGCTGCACAGTCAGAACAGCAGCAGGATACACAGATCACTTCGAACTCAGATCAGGTGTAAGACACGGGTGGGTACTATCCCCCCTTCTGTTTATTACGTACATGGACTATATATGCAATATGATGGGTTAGCCAACCCACCAGAATTAGAGATCAATGAGATTATATTCGCAGACGATCGGGCACTTTGGAAAAAATGGAAGACCTACAAGAACAATTAAATAGACTCAGCAGCACACGCACAAATTACAACATGAAAATTAACATCAACAAAAAAGAAGTCATGTATATCGTAAAACAGAAACAGAATATCAACATAAGTATAGCGGGCAGACAGCCGAAAGAAGTAGAGGAATTTAAATACCTAGGAAGTCTAGTTGCAAACGACAATTCACAAACAAAAGCAATAGTCTCAAGAAGCAACAAAACTGTTCAAATCATTGACAACTGTCTTCACTATTGTTCAACAAGGAAACAACTCTAGAGCCAAAACAGGCACTTTACAATTCAATCTTGATCCCAACGTTGTGCTACCAATGGACCCTTTATTCAAGAACAATAAGAAAGATAACCACCTTCTTCTTCTTCTACTTCTATCCTTCCTCTATTGCCGTTGGCGTCGGCCACTGAAATGAAAGATAACCACCACTGAAATGAAATGTTTTAGACGAATGACAGGAAACAGCCTGAGAGATAAGATCAGAAATGAAGAACTGAGAAAAAAAAGGAATAACCCCCGTCATAGGTTATATGAAGAAATATACAAAAAATTAATTGGTTTGGCCACGTGGGAGAAAGATCAAAGCACAACACAACGAGCCTTCAATAAACGATGTGAGAACACCAGACCCAAAGGCCGACCACGAAAACAATGAATCGACGGAATATTGGAAACACCATGAAACATCAGAGGCAGAGGCGAACAGAAGAGTATAAGACCGCAAATTATATCTCCCCTCGACGCTAAAGGCTAATGAGTAAGAAAACAATTAGTGAATATTTATGCTTATCTAGATAAATATAATGTGTTCTTCATAGATAATAAGCAGATAGTCCAAGGCAGACATTGCAACAGTAACAAAAAACAGTCAACAATTAATAATTGGTGAACAATTTCACAGTAATACCTCCATAAGCTTCAAATTCACATATCTGTAAAATCTTTGCACCATTGTCGGCAATGGCTGTAATTTTCACCATAGAAACTGCTGACGTCATAGTTACAGGTGGTATCACTGTGTACACTGGCAGAGTTGGTGAATTTGGGAAGGTGTAGTTATACACCATTATACCAGCTTGGTCAAAGCTTTGAAGGAGGGGCCCTCTCATTCGGTAGCCGTCCCCTGAACACAAACACGAATGCATTTAGTCATCATTTCATACCTGTTTTGTACACATAAAATAAGCAATACATGAATAAAAGTAGATATCTCAGCACATCTATTTCAACAAAAAAATAGTATCAAAATGTGAGTGGAGAAAAGTAAGAACTAAAGAAGAAAGGGCAAGTTGTATATGATTGGATTAAGTTATGCCTAATTCTGAGTTACAGAGGTGAAGAGCAGTATCTTTGTTGGAGTGCCATCAACATCTTCCTGTATATTCACCAGACCTTACATCCAGTGATTGTCATGTGTTTGTTCATCGCAAAAAGACATTCACTAACATGTCCTTCTCTTAGGACAAAGAAATCAAAGAACTGGTGACATTAGTCACTAAATGTTGAGAGGGACTGGTGACATTAGTCAATAAATGTTGAGAGGGACTGGTGACATTAGTCACTAAATGTTGAGGGGGACTGGTGACATTAGTCACTAAATGTTGAGGGGGACTGGTGACATTAGTCACTAAATGTTGAGAGGAACTGGTGACATTAGTCACTAAATGTTCAGAGGGACTGGTGACATTAGTCACTAAATGTTGAGAGGGACTGGTGACATTAGTCACTAAATGTTGAGAGGAACTGGTGACATTAGTCACTAAATGTTGAGATGGACTGGTGACATTAATCACTAAATGTTGAGAGGGACTGGTGACATTAGTCACTAAATGTTGAGGGATATATTTCGATGTCTGTGTGTGTGTGTGTGAGAGAGAGAGAGCGCATCATGGGGGTGGGGGAGCGGACTTGAGTAGATTACATAAGTGGTTCCCAAACTTGTGAAACCCACAGTCTCTCTTTTGAGAAAAAAAAATACTCACCGCCCACCCTCACCCCAACAAATAATAAAACAAAAAAAAAATATCGACCTTTTTTAAGCAAACAAAGAGGCAATTTTGACAAATTGGAGATTCTATTATGTTTCTGTATTTGTACCTACACTGTTCTACATAATGCACAACGTGTAAAGAAATATGTTACTGCAAAAATAATGGCACTCTGAAGCTTGAAATTGTAAACAATTATTTATTACAATCAATAACATTAACATTTACAGTTCACAAAACACAACTGAAGAATATTATGTTTAAATTAGAATTTCCAGTATAAATATTGAACATGAACAAATATGAATTAAAATGTCCCAATGAAAAGGAAGAATTTAATGTGCTGCATTCAGTTTTATTTTAAATGCTCGTCTCTAGTTTAGTTAGTAATAACCTTAAATCGCCACGATTAGCTATTTGCAGTCGGTTTCTAATTTTAGTTAACAGATTTGTAACTACACCGAGATCACGTTCCACTAAATATGATGAATCACAGCCGATACCATTCGGACAACACTTACAAGGTCACACAACACTGCTCCTGGTCCAGATGGTGTTTGGTACGATGACATAGGCGATTTAGCTGACGACGACTTGACAACACTGCTCCTGGTCCAGATGGTGTTCGGTACGATGAAATAGGCGATTTAGCTGACGACGCCTTGACAAAACTGGCCAATGAGTTTAATGCCAGCATTGGGAGTGGCCAGATTAAGGAGGAGTGGCTACACAGCTACTTACTACCGCTACCGAAGCCAAACAAGGACCATTATCAGATCAGTGCCTACAAAATCATCACAGTGCAGAACACTGCGGGCAAGCTGCTGGAGATAATAGTTGCCCGTGTCCTCACCTGTCACATTGAACAGAAACGCGCATTGCCACCCACACTCGGAGATTATAGATATAACAAAAAGACATGACCAATGCGGCAGTCTTTGCCTATGACGTCTTCGAAGGCTTCTACAGATGAGATGAGACATGTGCTGCTGCTATAGATCTGGAGGATGCATACAACAGGGTACCATTTGAATACATCATGCATATGCTCCTCAAACTGGCGGTGCACCCATTCTTCATTAGATGGATCGCTGCGGCACTGTTTCAGAGGAAGGTGATACTCAGATGTGGAAGTTGGTCATCCGAATATTTGTACAGGGCTGCCACAAGGCTCACCATTGTCACCAGTTCTATTTAACGAGTACACAATAACGATCACGGAACAACAACTGGATGGGAGGGGAAGAACTATGACTTTTGCTGATGATATTCTGGTATATCGACAGGGAAGAGACAGACGGGAAATCGCCTCCACAATGCAAGACGAACGTGATCGCATTTCTTCCTGGTGTGGAGTTTCAGGTGCCTTGGTTAATCCTAATAAAGCATCAGTTTCATGGTTCTACCTTAACAATCATATCGTTAATACGACCACACCGGTAGTACGAATGGGAGCTGATGAGGTGACCAGGGACAGGTTGATGACATTCCTCGGAGTTAAATTTGATCGCAGCCTGTGTTTTCGGGACCACGTTGACCATGTGATAACAAAATGACGCAAAGGATTAGCCGCCTTGAAGGTCATGGCAGCTGCCAACATCGAGCAGAGGCTACTTACTCTTCTGTTCCAGCGATTATTCCTCGCACCAATCGAGTATGCCCTGGCAATTCTTACTGTCAGTACGACTTAAATTTATAGGCTGGAAAAAATACAAAATGAAGCCATGCGCATTGTCTTGGGATGTACAAGGGACACTCCCTGTGTAGCAATGAGGTATCTTTTTGACTTTCCAACCATGGATGACAGAATCAAGATTTGGAGAGCACGAGCATACCTGAAGATTAGTACAGATAAAGAGCATCTATTGCACCACGTGCTCAACACAGAGAAAGGTGCCAGGCTATGAAAAGGCAAATCATAGGTGGGCCGAGCAGAAGATGTCATCAAACAGGTCTGTGGGCTTACCAATATCAGCGTTGGTGAGGAGTGGATACCGGTGCCTACGCCATGCAAGGGGACTTTCTCGTGTGTTGTCACACTCGACAGGAAAAGTAGGGAACAGAACCCGATCGAGGTCAACAGTCTCATCTGTGATAACACCGATGAAAAAGATGCAGTCATCTATGCAGACGGATCTGTGGGACGACACCATGGAGGTGCATGGGCATTTACTGCACGCTCGGCAGGCAAAATGGTCAAAGAAGACAGTGATGCATGCGTCATGACCACGAGTAGCGTGACAATGGAGGTGATGGCACTGACCAAAGCATTCAAATGGTTGGAGTGACAAGACTACACCCACGGATGCATACTGAGTGATTCGATGAGCATGATTAAAAAAGTGGAGGCAGGCTCTGTACACATGCAATGGGTAGAGTCATTGCAGAAGTCCAAAAAACGTAAGGTCACCTTTGTCTGTGTCCCTGGACATGCGGGAGTACGGGGAAATGAAAGAGAGGGCAGGTTGGCTGGCTGCGCTGTCGTTGGGGACGGGCGGCCAGTGGATCGGGCGGACTCATCGGTGCCCTCCGAGATGTGGGGGGAGCACAGGACTTCGACAAACACAGATCCACGTCGCTTCTTCGGTTGATGGAAATGGGAGTTGGGATGGGCACAGCCAGAAATGAGAAACTTATTGGCCGTGTAAGAAGACTTGTCAACAAACATAGAACTGGAGTCGCCAGTCGCTGGACACTGCGGGACTTGCTGAGGAGGTGATCTGAGCACATATGGACATCTTCGGAGTGCAATGATGATGACTCGCAAATAACTCAATAACTCAATAACTCAATAACTCAAGGATGAAGGAAATGCAAACAACTTGTGTATTACTGCCATAACCATGATACAGCATTGATATCTGCTTTTGTAGCAAGAACTGTTCATTACTGTCTTTAAATTTCTATTTCAATTCCTGACTTGCTGTTATTTCAATAATTTCATCTTGTATTTTATATATTTCTCTATGTTTGCGCTTGATGAAAAGGTCAAAAGCGGAATGAAGTGTATTCAGTGGAATAATATTTTGAAATCGTTGAAGTCAAATTAAGAGCACCCAAGTGCTGAGAATAGTGAGTATATCGTAATCATGTTTTTCCAGTTAAGATAATTTAGAAACTAGCTGAATTTGCCTTGCTTTTACAGAAGCAGTTTTCCCACAAACGTGCAAATAACTGTTTATATATATATATATATATATATATATATATATATTATATATATATATATATATATATATATATATATATATTTAAATTAAACTTAACTCACTGTCTTGGAGTTGTAGATTTGTATCATTAAATTTGTGAAGCATGTCTGTCAAATAAGCTATGTCAGTTCTGGAATCAATCAAGCTCATCATCACAGCAACGCACGTCATAAAAGTTGTATTTTGATCTTCTCTTCATCTATTTCTTTATGCTTCCACTGCCCTCTTATTTATGTTCTCTGCCCCTAAATACACCCAAGGCTGCTACTACCCACTTTGACCTTTCCACCTCCCCCTAGGGGCGATAACGCCCAATTTGTGAAACCCTGGTATATAGGTACGACGTCGGCGTCAGCGCAGAAATGGCCATGTTGCAGAACCCACCAGAAGCGGTTGTGATTTTTAAAAAAAATAGGAAAAATTAATCCGTGGTTTCTTTATGACTTTACCGTGCCAGATCTCAGAAGTAGTGAGATCCAGTGTCTCTCGGCCGAGATACGGATTACACGTAGGGCAGGATTCTTCTCTGACTTAATCGAGATTCTCAAATAGATATCGGAGTACTTATGGATTGGTTTGGAGTGCAATGATGATGATCCTAAGCAACAAAAACAAAAGCGACAAAAGCTTCGGTGTAGATCTGATCACTTATGGGCACGTTCGTTGTGCAATGACAGGACCTATCGTTTAAACTAAATCAGAGACTTGATGTATACGTGGCCATACGGTCAGTCAGAGGACTGGGTTTCTTATGATATCCGGCAAGCACCAGTAAAACATTGAACACATGCACTGAACATGGTGGTGGCCAAGATGAAAAGTAAGTGTTTTAAATACAAATAAAGAGCATTAAAATCTGTTTTCAAAGTATAAAACATAATCCAAAAGTTAGATAAAAGTGCAAACATATAAATGTTACATCAATCTGCAACACTTTCTCCAAAAATATTATTGAGTTATTTGCGGGTCATCATCATTGCAATACGAATATGTCCATAGGTGCTCAGGTCCCCTCCTCAGCAAGTCTCGCAGTAGCTTTTCTGCAGTGTGCTGCATCGTGATGATTCTGTAGGTACTGATTTGATAATGGTCCTTGTTTGGCTTTGGTAGCACTTCCAAAGACGAGATGAGACATGTGCTGCTGCTAAAGATCTGGAGGATGCATACAACAGGGTACCATTTGAATATCTCATGTATATGCTCCTCAAACTGGCGGTGAACCCCTTCCTCATTAGATGGATCGCTGCGGCACTGTTTCAGAGGAAGGTGATACTCAGATGTGGAAGTTGGTCTTCCGAGCCAACATCCATTTGTCCAGGGCTGCCACAATGCTCACCATTGTCACCAGTTCTATTTAACGTGTACACAATAACGATCACGGCCCAACAGCTGGATGGGAGGGGAAGAACTATGACTTTTGCTGATGATATTCTGGTATATCGACAGGGAAGAGACAGACGGGGAATCGCCTCCACAATGCAAGACGAACTCGATCGCATTTCTTCCTGGTGTGGGGTTTCAGGTGCCTTGGTTAATCCTAATAAAGCATCAGTTTCATGGTTCTCCCTTAACAATCATATCGTTAATACGACCACACCGGTAGTACGAATGGCGAGCCAACACCCCCTCCACCCCCTCTCCCCAAATTTATCTGTCCTGTCCACTCTGATTTCTGACATCAAGCTCTTTGGCCAGTTTTTTTCGAGTCGTCCTCATTTAAATCGACAATGTCGTCGTACTTAGCACCACCTGGACCAGGAGTAGTGTTGTGTGACACATTAAGTGTTGCGAGAATGGTATCGTTTGTGATTGTGAGATCTTCTCCCAGCACTACATCCTCACATAATTCTGATAGCGTCCCTCGTATCCTCATTCTTACAGCCTCATATATTAGGCCAGTCTGCTCAATGTGTCGGACAAGTAGGGCCTTCCCTTTGCTCTTATCAGATATGTGCCATATCTGGTCTGTGCTCTGGAAGTCTGGTATGCATCCAAAAATGTGTTCAAGAGCACAAAAATGCCTATTAATGCTACATTACATGCAGATATGAACCATTAAGTAGTTGAATAGTTATGAAATGTATTCCATGAATAGAATGCAAGTAGTATAGATAGACATGGAAGACTTTCAATTATTCAATGTTATGCGCCTACTAACGAAGCTGATGATGAAGTTAAGGACGATTTTTATAACCAACTGCAACAACTTATAAACAAAATACCAAAACACGATCTTTTAATTGTAATGGGAGATTTCAACGCCAAAGTGGGACAAGATAATGCAGGAGTGGAACATGTGATGGGGAGAGAAGGCTGTGATAATACTAGTCAGAATGGAGAAAGATTAATAGAATTATGTTTAATAGAAAATTTAGTTATAGGTGGGACATTATTTCCACACAAAAATATTCACAAAACAACATGGATATCTCCTGATGATAGAACCTCCAATCAAATTGACCACCTATGTATTAAACAACAATTCAGATCATCATTAATAGATGTAAGAGCTTACAGAGGTGCTGATGTTAATAGTGACCACAACCTGTGCATTGGGAAAATAAGATTAAAATTTAGAAACCAACAGAAGAGGTCAATTACACATAAAATTGATAGTCATAAACTGAAAGATGAAGCCATAAAGGAAAAGTTTAACATAGAGCTAAGTAATTGTTATACAGCACTCGGTGAAATAGACTTAGATATCAATGAGATGTGGGACTCACAGAGCAAAATACTAATGACAGCAGCAGAAGCAAGTGCTGGACTGAAGAAAATGGAAAAACGAGCTTGGATCTCAGACACCACGTGGAAATACATCAAAGAAAGAAGAGAAGCGAAGAGAGCCATGACTAATGTAAAGACAGATCTTGGAAAGGTTCTGGCAAAAGCAACATACAAAGAATTAGACAACAAAGTGAAAAGTTCAGCAAGAAGAGATACAAGAGCTTATATAGACAATTTGGCAGAGAAAGCAGAGACAGCTGCAATTACAGGAGACAGCAGAACTCTTTATACTGTACAAAAGATGCTGACAAACACCTATACATCCAGTGGAACACCAATTCTAGACAAATCTGGATCAATGCTAACAACAAGCGCAGACATAAAAGCCCGTTGGGCGGAACACTTCAAAGAAATTCTTAACCGTCCACTACCCCACAGTTTAATAGATTTTGAAACTGAAACACCAGCAGCAGAATTAAATGTAAATTTAGATGACTTCACCTTGAGTGAAATAGAAACCACCTTAAAGCTTATGACCAATAACAAGGCTGCTGGAGAGGATAAGTTAACAGCTGAGATCCTCAAGGCAATTGATAGCCATAATCTAATACATCTCCAAAAAATGTTCAACATCATTTGGAAAACAGAGAAGACGCCTCATAAATGGAAAAAAGGAATCATTGTTAAGATCCCAAAAAAGGGCAATCTTAGAGATTGTAACAACTGGAGAGGCGTGACACTTTTGTCAGTTGCCTCAAAGTTATTCTGCAAAATCATCCTAAATAGAATACAGGATTCAATAGATACAGTAATGCGTGAAGAACAGGCTGGGTTTAGAAAAGGGAGAAGCTGTCTTGACCACATTTTCACTCTACGACTTATATTGGAGGAACATATTGAAAAGCAAAAACCGTTTGTACTTAACTTCATCGACTTCAAAAAAGCATTTGATAGTATTCATAGAGATTCTTTGTGGAAAATTCTGAAGCAATATGGTTTACCATCAAAAATCATAAATATTATCAAAGACATGTATGATGGTTACACATGTGCAGTTCGAACAGAGGAAGGACTGAGCGAATGTTTCCCAATAGAAACTGGGGTTAAACAAGGATGTATTTTATCGCCCTTGTTATTTGGAATTGTTATGGACTTCATAATGAAGAAATGCTGCACTGGTAATAAAGGCATCGAATGGATACAAGGAGACCATTTGGAAGACCTCGACTTTGCTGATGACATAGTTCTCATCAGCAGTCAGATAAAAACGATGCAGGAAAACACAAATGAACTATCATCAATAGCCAGCAAAATTGGGCTTGAGATCAATCATGAAAAGACTAAAGTCATGACTAGTTTAATTCCAACAGGTGACAAAATATACATGGAAAACAAACCAGTTGAAGAGATCGATCACTTCATCTATCCTGGAAGTCACATTGATCGAGAAGGGGATACGAGCAAAGAAATTAAAATCAGAATAGCTAAAGCAGCAATGTCTTTCAGAAGCCTTGAAAAGTTGTGGAAATCAAAACTTATTAGCACAAACACAAAACTTAGGCTATTCAAATCAAATGTACTATCAACCCTTACGTATGCGTGTGAAAGCTGGAAAACAACAAGAGATATAGAAACAAAGTTGAACGCATTCGAAAATAAATGTCTAAGGAAAATACTTGGTATAGAATGGAACGAATTCAAAACAAACGAGGAAATTAGAGAAATCGCCAATCAACCACTAATATCTTCAGTAATAAAGAAAAGACGATGGTCATACGTTGGACATGTGATGAGAAGAGATAATAACCGAATAGCAAAGCAAGCCCTCATATGGGAAACAACAGGTAAAAGAAAAAGAGGAAGACCCAGGGAGACACTGAGAAGAACATTGATGAGAGAGGCAAGAGCAGCAGGAATCGGCTCCCTCAATGAGATAGAACTGCTTGCACAGAACAGAGACAGATGGCGAGATTTGATAAAATATCTTTAAAAGAAAACTGCTAGAACAAAAAATCCATATAGGAGAAGGTGTATCTTGGTCTACGCCCTATGGGCCGGTTACGGCTCGAAAGGTCAATAGATAGATAGATAGATAGTATAGATAGCGGTTAATGCCCCCCAATTCTGATTTTTTTCTGCGTTAAATGCCCTGTTTTTGTCTATATAGAAAGTATACACGCAGCAAGACGGATCGACCAAGACAGCGAGAGCTTGGTGAGCATAGGTGACCTCGTGATGCCCACTGCCTCACGATATGTGTGTGCTTGTAAATAAATAGTGTGTTGTGATGATTTGAAAAGGGAGGAAAGCAGGTGCTAGCTCTCGCTTGCTCATCAGTAATAGTTGTTCGCTCTCTCTCTCTCTGACAAGTGAATTAACCAAGACAGGTACAATAAACAAATATGAAGCCTTCTATATAATTTTCACAATAACAATTTATTAATTCATCAGTGAACAGATATTTTATACTTGTACAGTAACATTTAACATCTCTCTCTCTCTCTCTATCTCTCTCTCTCTCTCTCTCTCTCTCTCGCTCTCCCTTCTCCTAACCCCCTCCTAGTCTTTTCTCCTACCATGTCACCCGCCCATCTCACTTTCCGTTTTGACCACACAAGCTCGAACGCGATGACTAATCACCCGATCGGGAACCCTTGAATGTGGAATAAATAAAAACTAGTGGCGGGAATGCTCTCTACCATCCACTTAGTATCGGGTCTGTTGAGCATGGCAGTGTCTACGGGGTTATGTTCCTTTAGAGAATCAACGAATCTGGTGAAATCCTCACGATTATTGATGACAAACTTCGTCAACCTTTTCCATTTATCTTTCTTCAGTCGTTCAAGGTCTATCTGTTCTATATTTTATCTTCCCATCTCTTTCTCTGTCCACCTCTCCTTCTCGCATCGTCTACAGTTTCTTGCAAACTGGTTTTTGTTAGGTTAGACCATTGAACAGAGAATTGAAGCCTTTGAAATGTGAATATATAGAAGAATATGTAGAATTGGATGGAAATCAGGACCAAAATATCTACTTTCTAACCAATCAATAAGATAATAATATGAAAAACGAAGGAATAATACACTCAATAGACTTAACATACATACTTTATACATATTACCATTAATACAATCGAGTAGCCTTTTATTGATAACCTACCACATCATTATGTGATAAGAGAAAAACAGAAAAAAATATTCAACTTGCAACATAAAATTAGACCCACAACACAGACCAGTAAACTGAACAGTACTATGAAAATAAACTTCCGTGAATCAATCGCGCTTATAACACGAAGTTTCACATGCGACTAGTTTAAATATAATCTGGTAAATAAAAGTTGGACGACACTATTCCACTCTCGACTAACATCTAGGCTAACCAATCAGAGAAGAGGATTTCTATCGGACACCCATCAACAAAATGACTGACCTTAAGATTAACCAATCAGAGAAGAGGATTTCTATCGGACACCCACCAACGAAATGACTGGCCTCTGGATTAACTAATCAGAGAAGAGGATTACTGTTATCGTGATAACTGACCTCATTTTCCACTTGAAGTGCTGTCGAGTCTGACGCATGGGTTACTTCAAATTGATTCGGCCCCTGATACAATCCACCTGTCGGGTCAATGATGGGGGAAATAATACAGGTATGGGTTACTTGAATGCGCTTTGACCCCTGATGCAATACCAGAGGAGTTGCATAAGGCCCAAAAGTTACCCCAAATCACAACAATTTTACCCTCCAAAACACAAAAATGTAGGCATATGCAAAAGTCGACCTAAAAATCCCCCCCCCCCCAAAAAAAAAAAAAAAAAAAAACTACTCATATAATCATAATAGTTAGACACAACGAGCAGAAATTTATATTCAAGGTCCAAAAAGTTAGACCAAGTCGCAAAATTTTAGCACCAGAACACACAAATTTAGGCACATATCCAAAAAGTCGACCTCAAAACCCTAAAAAGCTACTCCCACACTCATACTAGTTAGAAACATCGAACATATAGTTACAGCCAAAGTCCCAAAATTACGCCAAAGCGCAAAATTTTTACCCCCAGACCACAAAAATATAGGCACATATCCAAAAAGTCGACCTCAAAACTCTAAAAATCTCCTCCCACACTCATACTAGTTAGAAACATCGAACAGATAGTTACATCCAAAGCCCAAAAAATTACGCCAAAGCGCACAATTTTTACCCCGAGACCACAAAAATATAGGCACATATCCAAAAAGTCGACCTCAAAACCCTAAAAATCTACTTCCACACTCATACTAGTTAGAAACATCGAACAGATAGTTACATCCAAAATCCAAAAAATTGCGCTAAAGCGAAGAAATTTTACCCCCAGACCACAAAAATATGGGCACATATCCAAAATTTTGACCTTAAACCCTAAAATAAAAATCTACTCCCACACTCATACTAGTTAGAAACATCGAACAGATAGTTACATCCAAAGTCCCAAAATAACGCCAAAGCGCAAAATTTTTTGCCCCCAGACCACAAAAATATAGGCACATAGTCATAAAGTCAACCTAAAAATCTACTCCCACACTCATCCTAGTTAGACACAACGACCAGGAAGTTATAGTCAAGGTTCAAAAAAGTTAGGCCAAATCGCAAAATTTTAGCACCAAAACACAAAAAAAAAAATGTAGGGTCATAAACAAAAAGGCGACCCCAAAACCCTAAAAGTTTACTCCCAAACTCATACTAGTTAGACACAACGAGCAGAGTTATATTCAAAGTCCAAAAACTTTATTTTAGACATCCCCATAGCAACAATTTACTTAAAAAATCACTTTTATGAATTTTACCCCTTGAATATTTTTAGGGATACGCCTATGAAATCACTAAAAAAATAGTAAAGTTAACAGCTAGGCATACTACTAACTTTATTTTAGACATCCCCATAGCAAAAATATTCATTAAAAACCACTTTTATGATTTTACCCACCTGACCATTTTTGAGGGATACGCCCATGAAATCGACAAAAATTGAAATTTAACCTATTGGCATAACCCAAAATTTATTTTAGACAATTCCATTCCAACAATTTTCTTAAAAATCACTTTTATGATTGTTACCCTTACTATTTTTGAGGGATACGTCCATGAAACTATTAAAAATTGAAATTTAGCCTTCCCGCCACTAGTTTTTATTTATTTCACATTCAAGGGTTCCCGATCGGGTGATTAGTCATCGCGTTCGAGCTTGTGTGGTCAAAACGGAAAGTGAGATGGGCGGGTGACATGGTAGGGGAAAAGACTAGGAGGGGATTAGGAGAAGGGAGAGCGAGAGAGAGAGATAGAGAGATGTTAAATGTTACTGTACAAGTATAAAATATCTGTTCACTGATGAATTAATAAAATTGTTATTGTGAAAATTATATAGAAGGCTTCATATTTGTTTATTGTACCTGTCTTGGTTAATTCACTTGTCAGAGAGAGAGAGAGCGAACAACTATTACTGATGAGCAAGCGAGAGCTAGCACCTGCTTTCCCTCCTTTTCAAATCATCGCAACACACTATTTATTTACAAGCACATACATATCGTGAGGCAGTGGGCATCACGAGGTCACCTATGCTCACCAAGGTCTCGCTGTCTTGGTCGATCCGTCTTGCTGCGTGTATACTTTCTATATAGATAAAAAACACAGGGCATATAACAAAACGCAGCTGCGTGAATACTTTCTATATAGACAAAAACAGGGCATTTAACGCAGAAAAACACAGCAAAGGGGCATTAACCGTCACCTATACTACTAATGCATGTATGGATTGATTTGTAGATGAACTTTTATATATTTAACAATTTTCATGTAATCAAACATAAATGTACCAACATATAAAGAACATTGGACAATAAGATCAACCAATCTGAAATGTACTCACCATCATCCCTGCTGTACATAACAAATCGCTGGACATTCTGAGATTCACGAAAATTTACATTCCAGCTGGGCATAGATGTACTAAATGCGGTCCTGGAGCAAGTATACATCATCGAATAATACCTACCCTCACCGGTTTCGCCATCAACAGTTAGACTTGAAGAGTAAGTATTACGATCTGCATAATTGCTTGACTGGGATGAGGGACTTTTGATAGCCACATTACGACCTGAAATACACAATGTGGAAAAGTGTTTAATTGTTGCAGTCTGTGTCATAAGGAGCTAATTATCACATTTTATATCAACAACTCTTCATAAGCAAAGTTTATGTCTTAGACAAATGATCAACACAGTTTGTGATACACAAAACTGATTAATACAATTTGTAACATTATCAATGACCACACCTACTGAATTGTGTGCTCCTGTTTATATGTAGCCGGGAATGTAAGGAAATAATGAAATTAGGGACAGTGTAGGAAGAATTGAGAGAACCATCGGATGTGGGGGGACTAGTTGGAAGCACGGATGAGTGAATAGGCTTAAGGGAAACGTAAGTTGAGATAGAGGCTATGACATAAACAGAATTCATTAACTGGGGAATTACTTAGGTAGTTTTGATTGGCCGAGGTTTGAGATACTTAAGGCTGGGTGGAGGGTGTCCGGACAGAGAGAAGACATGTGTAAACTAAGGAATTAGGAGACTGGCCACGCCGATAGGGCGCTGGGCCCTTGTAGCGGTAACTGAACAAACGCTCTTTGTTAGTTATGAGTGATAAGATGGAGTTTCCAAACAGGAGATACTTATATATATATATATATATATATATATATATATATATATATATATATATAAATATATATATATATATATAATATATATATATATATATATATATATATATATAAACAAAGTAAATACGGAGAAGACAGTGGTATTTAAATTTTGCTCTTGTAACAGTACCTGAGGAGAAGCTCTTTATTAGTAGGAGGGGATAGGATGGAGTCTCAGTCAGAATAGATGAATACAAGATGGAAACTAAGTAACTAGGACGAAAAGTTGAGCTAAGTTAGTAGGACCGAGCAAACTAAAATGTGAAAAATGTGAAAGTGATTTTAATGTATTAGGAGAGAGCATTGAGAGGGATTACCATGGTCAGGGGTAAATGGTATTTTCATAGCATGTGCTTTGATACCCTAGCGGTGATGTCAGGCATCTGGACTTTGTATATTGAAACATTCTATTTGTTGGACTATGCCAATAAAGGCTTGCTATTGTTTTATACCAGAGGCTGCGAAGCTGCAGTAAAGCTAAATGTGAGAGAGAATTGAAACAAACAAAAATATTAAAAAAAATGGTATGGTAAAAGCTTTACGTAATTGATAGACGACACCGATTTGAACGATATTTCGGCTCAACAGGCCTTCAGCAGGAACAAGCAAACAACAAAAGTACAGATATGTAAGAGAATAAACTAATCCTACTTAACTAACTAGTAATGAAACAACCAAAACAAAATAACTGAAACTGGTTTAACAAACAAAAACATTTCTTCCCTGTGTCGTAGACCGTGGCCAGAAGGAAAAGGAAGGATTCGCGGGTATGCACTGTTATACATTGCCCGTGGGATGGTCAACAACGTGTAAAGTGTTCTAATATTATGTGAGTGGGAAGAACGCAATCTAGGTGGCCTCAACTACAGCACCTCCAACAATGTCTGTATGCATCAACGAACCTCAAATACAAGTGTATACACACGCACAAATGCATATCTATATACAAATGTTTATACATACCTACATCTATACGTTTCTATGCTTTATATATATATATATATATATATATATATATATATATATATATATATGGTTGTCCATGTATGAGTGTGCATATGCATGTATGTGTTCATATGTATAGGTGTAGGTATTGAGTTATTGAGTTATTTGCGGGTCATCATAATTGCATTCCGAACATGTCCATAGGTGCTCAGATCCCCTCCTCAGCAAGTCCCGCAGTGCCCAGCGACTGACGACTCCAGAAGTCGATGCTGTGGATGGTCTAGACTCACGTGCATTTACTCAGTCGCACGGTCCAGAACCTGTTCGCACGTTAAGGTGTATGTACATATATCTATATCTATATATATATATCTATATATCTATATATCTATATATCTTTTGTCAGTTGCCTCAAAGTTATTCTGCAAAATCATCCTAAATAGAATAAAGGATTCAATAGATACAGTAATGCGTGAAGAACCTCGACTTTGCTGATGACATAGTTCTCATCAGCAGTCAGATAAAAACGATGCAGGAAAACACAAATGAACTATCATCAATAGCCAGCAAAATTGGGCTTGAGATCAATCATGAAAAGACTAAAGTCATGAAAAGTTTAATTCCAACAGGTGACAATATATACATGGAAAACAAACCAGTAGAAGAGATCGATCACTTTATCTATCTTGGAAGTCACATTGATCGAGAAGGGGATACGAGCAAAGAAATTAAAATCAGAATAGCTAAAGCAGCAATGTCTTTCAGAAAGCATTGAAAAGTTGTGGAAATCAAAACTCATCAGCACAAACACAAAACTTAGGCTATTCAAATCAAATGTACTATCAACCCTTACGTATGCGTGTGAAAGCTGGGAAACAACAAGAGATATAGAAACAAAGTTGAACGCATTCGAAAATAAATGTCTAAGTAAAATACTTGGTATAGCGTGGAACGAATTCAAAACAAACGAGTAAATTAGAGAAATCGCCAATCAACCACTAATATCTTCAGTAATAAAGAAAAGACGATGGTCATACGTTGGACATGTGATGAGAAGAGATAATAACCGAATAGCAAAGCAAGCCCTCATATGGGAAACAACAGGTAAGAGAAAAAGAGGAAGACCCAGGGAGACACTGAGAAGAACATTGATGAGAGAGGCAAGAGCAGCAGGAATCGGCTCCCTAAATGAGATAGAGCTGCTTGCACAGAACAGAGACAGATGTCGAGATTTGATAAAATATCTTTAAAAGAAAACTGCTAGAACAAAAAATTCAGATAGGAGAAGGTGTATCTTGGTCTACGCCCTATGGGCCGGTTACGGCTCGAAAGGTCAATAGATAGATATATCTATCTATATATATATATATGTTTGTATGTACATATTTGTATATATATATATATATATGTATATATATATATATCTATCTTTCTATTGACCTTTCGAGCCGTAACCGGCCCATAGGGCGTAGACCAAGATACACCTTCTCCTATATGGATTTTTTGTTCTAGCAGTTTTCTTTTAAAGATATTTTATCAAATCTCGCCATCTGTCTCTGTTCTGTGCAAGCAGTTCTATCTCATTGAGGGAGCCGACTCCTGCTGCTCTTGCCTCTCTCATCAATGTTCTTCTCAGTGTCTCCCTGGGTCTTCCTCTTTTTCTTTTACCTGTTGTTTCCCATATGAGGGCTTGCTTTGCTATTCGGTTATTATCTCTTCTCATCACATGTCCAACGTATGACCATCGTCTTTTCTTTATTACTGAAGATATTAGTGGTTGATTGGCGATTTCTCTAATTTCCTCATTTGTTTTGAATTCGTTCCATGCTATACCAAGTATTTTCCTTAGACATTTATTTTCGAATGCGTTCAACTTTGTTTCTATATCTCTTGTTGTTTTCCAGCTTTCACACGCATACGTAAGGGTTGATAGTACATTTGATTTGAATAGCCTAAGTTTTGTGTTTGTGCTGATAAGTTTTGATTTCCACAACTTTTCAAGGCTTCTGAAAGACATTGCTGCTTTAGCTATTCTGATTTTAATTTCTTTGCTCGTATCCCCTTCTCGATCAATGTGACTTCCAAGATAGATAAAGTGATCGATCTCTTCAACTGGTTTGTTTTCCATGTATATTTTGTCACCTGTTGGAATTAAACTAGTCATGACTTTAGTCTTTTCATGATTAATCTCAAGCCCAATTTTGCTGGCTATTGATGATAGTTCATTTGTGTTTTCCTGCATCGTTTTTATCTGACTGCTGATGAGAACTATATATATATATATGTACATATAAATATATGTATGTACATATATTTGTATATATATATACATATATATAAATATACATATATATATATATATATATATATATATATATATATATATATATATATATACACCAGTGGCGTATATTGGTTTTGCGGTCTGAGCGACCACTGACATAATAAATATAGACATACATTATATTCAGTAGGCTAACATGAAGTAATATTTGCTCATGACATCACTATATTTTAAAATTACTTACTTATTTATATGTAAACTCTATCCGTCTTGTTTGGGACGAACATTTATCCATGACTTTGTCATTGAAAGTACTGTTGGGTTGGTTTATCAGTTTCTGAAGGAATGATTTCTCAATGGACATTATTGCCAAACCAGATAAGCGTTCTTGTGTCTGAGTTGAGCGACAATAAAATTTGATTCTCTTGAGAGCTGAAAAAAGTTCTTTCTACAAATGTTGATGCGCATAACGTAGTTATAATAAATAGGTTAGGAAGTTCCGATAATCAGACATAGTTTCACTTTCACTTTGTGACGCTTCTGATTGGCTAGAGCTAAAAATAACCCATGAACCTGTATTTTGTGTAGGTAGCTCTCGCCGTATTATTTTCACTTGAATTTTTCAATGTCATGGCCATTAACTCTAAGTCGGAGAAAACAGAACTGTACCTCTGCTTATTAGCGGTTTCATGTACTATCTTAGAGTAGTTTCCGTTTCATTCACAAATGTTATAGTAGCCATAGGAAACCTTACTTTAATAAATGCAAATGAAAGTAAATAAATTATTTTGGCCTACGAAATGTGTAATAGAATATTCGAAAATTTGTAATATAATTATAAAAAAAAAAATAATAAATTATCATTTCCTTTTGTGTTTCGTTAATATGTTCAGGCTACCGGCGGTAGCTGCGGTATCATAGAGAGTACGCCACTGATACACACACACACACACACACACACACGCACACACACACACGCACACACACACACACACATATATGCATTTGTTCGTGTGTATACACTTGTATTTGAGGACTCGTAGATGCGTTTAGACATTGTTGGTGGTGCTGTTGTCGAGGAAACCTCTCCACACATTAGATCTCATTACATTTCGTTACATCTCCACAACTTTTAATCCCTTCAGTAGTTTGTCGTTATTCTTTAAATACCATACACAAATTTACAAAAAATCACATAATCACCTACTAAAAGTAATCTTAGGAGGAAAAAATACATTTAGTTACATCTACAAATATACGATTTTCTTATCTTGTTATCTTTTTTTTTCATCTTTTGAATGCATTCTTTGTCTGCACTCTTTTTTCTGTTATCAAAAATATATCTACCATCTGAAATTATTATTATTATTTTCAATTTTTGAATTAATTGATATGTTTTAGTAATATTCAAATTATTTTTATTGAGTATTCAGGTAAAGCCTATTTATTTTTTGCGATCGTTACTTCGCTATTTTTATGCTGTTGAAGGTAAAGTCTATTTTTTCCATCACTACAAAGTCAATAATTTTATTTAATTTATTTACCCTTTTAAAGGTTAATGTTGGTGTTCATGATGTGCGGAGTAAAGTGTTTTTGTTACAGTTTCATCAGATTCCAAGTCCGGCTTGCTGCTTGAGCTACTGAGTTAGTGCTCTGTGCACACTGTGAGCTGTGTTTTTCATCCGGATCGTGTTTTAATACTCTGATAGCTTACGATGAATGATGATAACGTATGAGGAAGGAAAGTTCAGCTGCGTTCACTTTCGGTGCTGCTTGTCCTTATGTCTTTTGGCGTGTGCTGCAGCTGCTATGATTGAAATTGCATCTTTTCAATTCAATCTTTTGATGTTTGTATCCTTTAATGAGATGAATTTTAATTTGGATGAATCCACAGGCACGGGCGGTTGAGCAATTATGGATTAATTCATTTGCAGTGAAATAGAGGCCTTCGAGTAACCATAACCATTCAGCTGTGCAATCTCGCGATTCAGCTGTGCAATCTCGCCGGTTTCGGCTGATCGTGACGCTGTTGCCGTGATCCATGTTGTGACGCTGGCCGCCGGTCAGGTGATCCAACAACCGATATGTTGTGTCGTGGGTCTTGTGATCGCCGTCACGCGATGACGCGGCAGGTCTCGTGATCGCCGCCATGTTGTCGCCACCAGCGGGTGGTCTCCTGAGAGGTGATTTCCACCTAACTACAAAACACGCCAACCGCAATGACACATGATGATGATGCTAACGACGTTAAGTGAACATGTCAGCGATACTACTTCGACACTAATAACATATTTACACCCAATCACCACGACCAATCAAAAAAATCCCCCCCCACCCCCTTTTCTCCATTTTTTAGAATCATTGCAACCAATACGTTATTTGCACACCTAGCCTTATGGTAGCAACACACTACCAGCAGTTATAATACTCAACCACTTCTCCCCTTGAGCCGAAAGTTGTATGTCGAGACACCAATGGGAGGCTTGGTACTTGGTGATGCTGTTGAGGGGTTGGTGGCACATATTGATGATGACGGCGATGACTATCAACTCCGAATGTTGACGGGCGAGGGTGGGGGTATAATGTCTCTGTATTACATGTTAAACTATCTATTTATTCCAATTGGTATTCAAATGTTACATCCAGGCTATGGACTAAAATACCTATGAAGAATAAAGTTAGGCACATCGCCCTGCAATACCACTTTCCCCAAATTTTAGAGCTGCAACACGTTAATAGCTTCGGAAAAGTAAACATTCGCCTTACAACACGTGACTTGTCAAGTGTTCAGCGAGGCCTACGAATAGGTTCCGGCCAATAGCACACCATATACGCGACGGGTGTTGGATTTTTATCGTTTCGCCTATATTTTTTTAATGTAATTAACTTTCATTTTAATATTTTTTAATGTAAAAATGTTTCTATTCCGCATTCATTTTCATATTCTTAAATGTAAATACGCTTCAGTCGCATCGCGACCTTCATATTTGCCTTTTTAATGTCGCGCCGGACAATTTTCTTTGGCCCTCACGAGACCACCCGCTGGTGGCGACAACATGGCGGCGATCACGAGACCTGCCGCGTCATTGCGTGGCGGCGATCACGAGACCCGCGACACAACATGGCGGTGGTGGGGTCACCTGTCCGGCGACCAGCGTCACAACATGGCGGAGGCGATCAGCCGAAACCGGCGAGATTGCACAACTGAACATACTGTGTGCAGAAAATGCAAGAAACATGCACAGACACTATTTATATAGATGTTTGGTTGAACTAACGGCTTGATTAATCCCTGGTGTATACTACTGATGTTTATATATAACTTACAATAACGTATTGATCATGTAAGATTATTATTTAATGTATTAATATACAACATAACAATCAACATCAACAAAACAGAAGTTATGAATATCGTAAAAGAGAAACATAACATTAACATAAATATAGACGGTAGACAATTAAAACAAGTAATGAAATGTAAATACATAGGAAGACTAATGAAAAACGACAATTCACAAACATCAGAAATAGACTCAAGATGCAACAAAGCTTGTCCAATTATTGGACAGCTATCATCACTATATTGTCCAACAAGGAATTAACTCTAGAGGCAAAACGGGCACTCTACAAAACAATTCTTAAGCCCAACGTTGTGCTACCAATGTCAGACCTGGACCCTAGATACAAGAACAATAAGAAACATAACCTCTACTGAGATTAAATGTTTTAGACGAATGACAGGGAACAGCCTGAGAGACATGATCAGAAATGAAGAACTGACAAAAAATAGGAATAATCCTCTGCCAATGAATATATAAAGACACAACATAAAACAATGGCTTGACCGCGTGATAAGGTAGAAAGATCAAAACATAACAGAACGACCCTTCAATGAACGTTGCTAGAATATCAGACCCAAGAGCCGACCACGAAAAAGATGGACTGACAGAATATTAGAAACACTAGGAAACATAACAGTAGCAGAAGCAAACAGAAGAGGAAAAGACGCAAATTATATATCCCCTTGATGCTAAAGGCAAACGAGGAAAGAAAGAGAAGAACATTATTATAATGTGAAATGGTGATCTTATTTATAGAAATTTAGTTTGATACAAGCTTAAAATAAGGTAATTAAAATTAATCAGTTTCTGAGTTAATTTTGCGTGCCATTGCGACACATTTAGAGTCCCTACAAAGTCAGTAAGGTAATTGATGCTCCATGCTGTTTCATCTCTTATCGGAGTTGTTTGGGTGTCTCCAGAGAGCTAGTTTCCAAGATTAGGAAGAAACAATCATTATTTTTTGGCCATGTAATGAGAATAACATTTGTCTGGAATAACAATTGGAGGTCATAGTATAAATAATCTAAGGTATGCTGATGATACAGTCTTAATCGCTAAGAGTAAAAATGAGTTACAAGAAATGTTGGACATTATAGTGAAAGAAAGCAAAAATAAAGGACTCAGCCTTAATAGCAAAAAGACAGAGGTAATGGTAATAACAAAGAAAAAGACATCACCTCAGTGCAAAATAAAGACAAGTGGAACAATATTAAAACAGGTAAATGAATTTAAATATTTGTGAACTTTGTTAACCTCAGACGGAAGATGTACAAAAGAGGTGAGATGCAGAATAGCTCAGGCAAAAGCAGCTTTCCAAAAAATGAGGAAGATTCTGTGCAATCCATTTTTGACAATAGAAACAAGAAAAAGAGTTCTTAAATGTTACGTAGAGCCAGTCTTAACATATGGATGCGAATTATGGACAATAGGACAACAGACAAGAAAATCACTGGAGTCTGTAGAAATGTGGTTTTACAGAAGAATGTTGAGAGTACCATGGACAGCTAAGAAGAGTAATGAAGATGTTCTGAGAGAGGTCAAAGCAAAAAGAGAGCTAATTTCCAATATTAGGAAGAAACAATCATCATTTTTTGCCATGTAATGAGAAGAGTACAACTGGAATATATTGTAACAACTGGAAAATTGAGGGACGAAGAGATAAAATACCAGACAGCTTAAGAGAATGGCTTGGCAGAAGGTCAACAACAGAAATAATAAATAACTGCCGTGATCGAAAGTTGTGGAGAGACCTGATAACCTAAGACAACAGGCATGGTTCTTGATGTGTGTTCGCCTTCTTATTTTATTGCTGGCTCCTTTTTTGGGGTTCTCTTTGTGATTCTGGTCCACATATGTCCACATCTTTTTTTTTTTTATTATATGTGATTTTGTGTCTCTTAATTCGGCATTACTTGTGTATTGATTCAATTTTATACAACATGTTTTAGTCAAACATTTGTTTTTAAATTCATCCTAATTATTTTGTATTTCTTCATTTATCTCCCTGCTTTTTCGTCCATATGAAAAGATGAACAATGCATTTTATATGAAAGCTCTAAGTCGATGACAATTCCAAATAACAAAAGAGATCAAATAAACAGTTGTCTCCCCTCTTGGTATCAATCTGGAACTATTTAATCGATCATGTCTCCATGCCATGTAAACTGCCAAATGCAGTTATCATAAACTAATAAACACTTATTAAGAGTTTGTAAACCAGAATACATTCATAATTACAACGGATGAACTGTCAACGATGTGAAGAGATACTATTAATCTATTACCATCATCTTCAGGTACCGCTCCATGCCAACTAGCAAATGTGATCATGTCTCTCCACAACTTTCTATATGTACTTCAATTTATGAATTGTATTGTCACCTACGTAGTAAATCACCCACTTAAAATGACCAGTATCTTTTCTCATGTACCCCTTATTTCTCCATTTTCGTCCAGTTCTCACAATTAATTCCAGCCATCCCGCTCTCATTACATGATCAACCATAAGGATAATTGTTTCTACCTAGCATTTAAAATTAATGTTCTTTTCGCTTTAATTTATTTTTGACCATTCTCATTCCTCTTTTAGTTGTCCATTATATTCTCAGCATTCTTCTCTGAAACAAACATTTCCCCGGCATCCAAATATTTTCTTCTCTGTTTTACTAATGTCCATGATTCTCTTTCATACGTCAGGACCCCTGCTCCATATAACACTAAAGAATTGAGCATCTTACATTAGCTCCAAATATTTTCTTCTCTGTTTTACTAATGTCCATGATTCTCTTTCATACGTCAGGACCCCTGCTCCATATAACACTAAAGAATTGAGCATCATACATTAGCTCCAAATATTTTCTTCTCTGTTTTACTAATGTCCATGATTCACTTTCATACGTCAGGACCCCTGCTCCATATAACACTAAAGAATTGAGCATCTTACATTAGCTCCAAATATTTTCTTCTCTGTTTTACTAATGTCCATGATTCACTTTCATACATCAGGACCCCTGCTCCATATAACACTAAAGACTTGAGCATCTTACATTAGCTCCAAATATTTTCTTCTCTGTTTTACTAATGTCCATGATTCACTTTCATACGTCAGGACCCCTGCTCCATATAACACTAAAGAATTGAGCATCTTACATTAGCTCCAAATATTTTCTTCTCTGTTTTACTAATGTCCATGATTCTCTTTCATACGCCAGAAACCGTGCTCCACATAACACTAAAGAATTGAGCATCTTACATTAGCCACAGAAAAGTTAAGTTGGGAAGGGCATGTCAAGAGAAGTGAAGCATCTGCCAAATCCAAGCTACAAGGAAGAGTGAAGAAAAGTGAAAGGTGTATTTACAGGCAAAGGGAGGTAATTTACTCATGGTTTCAAATACAGGACATATATGTCGTTAGAACAAACTCAGAAAGTGATGAACATGAAAAGAAAAATGGCGATATTGTGTAAACAACTCAGTATGGTGTACACCCCAAAAGTCTTTTAATGGAAGCAGGCTCTAATAATTTAGAAAGTTTTTATGATAACAACTTATATAAATAAACCTTTCATCATTTAAATTTACGGGTTTATCTCCACTTAAAATAAAGAGAATGAACTTTGAAGTTATAAATAGAATGCAAATCTATATTTTGAAAGAGAGATCTCTTCTGTTGTAAACAGATGTACTTTCATTGTGCACTTTGTTCACTGAAATGATCTTTATTATGTAAACAAACATCTTTATCAAAATAAGCACGCCTTTCTGCGCCGATGCTAGCAGAACTACTTTCACTAATGTAAATAGACTTACCTCCACTAGTTTATGTAGACCTACCTCCACTAATTGTAAACATAATTACCTCCACTAATGTAAACAGACTTACCTCCACTAATATAAACATACTTACCTCAACTAATGTAAACAGATTCACATCCACTAATGTAAACTGACTTACCTCCGCTAATATAAACAGACTTACCTCCACTAATGTAAACATATTTACCTCCACTATTGTAAGCAGACTAATCTCCACTAATGTTAATGACTTACCTCCATTCATTTAAACATACTTACCTCCACTAATGTAAACATATTTACCTCCACTAATGTATGCAGACCTACCTCCATTAATGTATATAGACCTACCTCCACTAAGTAAACAGACCATCCTCCACTAATGTAAACAGACTTACCCCCACTGACGTAAACAGAACACATGTACCGCAATCCCTCCCCACTAAAAGTTACAGACTGGACCAGCTGGGTCACGTCACAGTGAATGTCCAGTGTTAATTCATCCATACGAGCATTTCTTGGGTTGAGACAAGTGGTCATCATTAAATGTGACTGTCAGTTGATGAAGGGAGTCTGGGACATAAACAGGCATTGATCAAGTTAAACATAGCAAAAATGTGTACATCTGTTAACAAAGTCGCATGATTGACATAAATGTATGCACTTGTAATTTAATAACTGAGAGGAACATTATAACTGATGCCCATAAAGCATTCATCATCATCGAGTGCCCACTCCGCATCGAGGGTTGGCTACCATGGAGCGCCATTCCACTCTGTCTCTTGCTTTGATGATGCAGATTGCAATAGGCTGACTTGTCCATCTTTTGATGATACTCGTCTATGTTAGTTTTGGTCTGCCTCTGCCTCTGTTACCTTGTATTTTCCCTTCCAATATTACTTTTATTAGACTGTTGTGAACGTGACAAAAAAATTTAATTTGTCTTGCTCTAATTGTGTTTAGTAGTTCTTTTTTCATTTTTAGTTATTTCGTTTGTTTTCTTTTCTTTCCATCCAATTCTAGCTTTTCTTCTATAAATCCACATTTCAAAGGCTTCAATTTTCTGTTCTGTTTTCTGGTCTAATGTTCATGTTTCTGCACCATACAGGAATATTGAGAAGATGTAACAATTTGCTATTCTTAGTTTAAGCCCTGGTGTTATCTGTGTCCCAGGTAGTTGTAGCTCTGGACTGTCTCTAGATGTATTGCTTCAACTTTGATATTTAATTGTAGGTCTTGAGAATTTTCTTTGTTGATGATCATAGTTTTAGTCTTTTTGATATTCATATCTAGTCCATATATTTTGCTTGTCATGTTTATTACATTAAGTAATTGTTGTAGATCTTTAGGATTCTCTGCTAGTAGAACAGTATCATCAGCAAATCTTAGGTTTTTGATTATCTCCCCATTAATGTTAAGTCCTGGCATCTCATTGATGTTTTTAAAGATTTGCTCAGTGTATAAATTGAACAAGCTTGGTGATAATATGCATCCTTGTCTTACTCCTCTTTTTATATCAATGGGTGTAGAGTTCTCCTTGTGATATTTTTTTATTGCTGTTTGCTCCCAATACAAATTACATATCAGTCGTATGTCTGTGTCATCCAGATTTATATCTTTTAGGCAGTCTATAAGTTGCTCATGGTGTATTCTATCAAATGCTTTTTTGTGTAGTCTATGAAGCAGGCATATATTGGTTTGTTTACTTCTATGTACTTTTCAATCGATGCCCTCATGCTGAATATGGCTTCTTTTGTCCCACTGTTTTTCTTGAATCCAAATTGCTGTTTGTCTAGTTCATTATTAATTTTATTCTGAATCCTTCCTTGTATAACTTTTAGTAAAATTGTGGTCACCTGGCTCATTATGCTTATTGTTCTAAAATCGCTGCATTCAACTGCACCATTCTTTTTAGGCAATGCTATAAAAGTTGATGTTTTTAATTCATTTGGTATCTATCCTGTGCGGTATATGTCATTGAATATGTCTGTGATCACTTTAATGCCAAAACCATCTAGTGTCTGTATCATCTCTATCTGTATATTGTCAGGCCCTGCTGCTTTTCCCTTTTTCATTGTTTTTATAGCTTTTTCTACTTCAGATTTCAGGATTGTATAGCTGGATAGCAGGATAAAAATCCTTAGTCGCACACATCGTGGCGACTGCTTTGACCAAGCGGCCCTTATCCCTCTGGTTCTATCATTGCCACCCGACATACACCAGCAATGGTACTATGTGTCGTAAAGACAGTTTTTTTTTATAGCTGGATGTACATTTTATGAATGGTTTTTTTGTCCCTTTCGTCATGAAATAATTCTGTTACATATTCCTGCCATCTTTCGATTATATCTTTGTTGTCTGTTAGCATTCTTCCCTCTTTGTTTGCAATACATCCGTTTCCTGCTGCTTTTTTGTCTTTATTAGTCATTCTTTTTATTTCTGTGTGCATTCCTCTTAAATTTTGTTTATTTTCCATAGTTTCGATTTCTAGACATCTTTAGTTGAGCCAGTCTTCTTTTGCCTTTTTGCACATTTTTCGTATTTCATTATCAATTTCCTTGTATTTGGCAGTGTTTTTCGCTTGTCTTCTCTCTTCCATTTTTTTATAATGTTGTCAGTTATCCATTTTTGTTTTTTGTTACTTTCCTTTTTGGTAAGGTTATGCATTGCCATTTGGTTGTGACTTTTTCTTCAGGATTTTCTCTTCTGTACTGCTCAATCCCTTCTTCTAGCAGCCTCAGATATGTGTTCTTTACTTGTATAGTATAAGTTTCTTTCACATCTTTCTGATTTAAAGCTGTTGCATCTATTGCTGTTGCAAAATTAGTATTTTGTTTATTTCTCTTTAATTTGATTTTTATTTTAATCATTACAGGATTGTGATCTGAATTAATATCTGCTCCTGGATAGGTTTTGGCTTTCTTGACGCTATTCCGGAATCTGTCTTTTATCATTATATAATCTATTTGATACCTCTTTCCATCTCCAGGGCTTTTCCATGTGTATAATTTCCTTTTCTCATGCTCAAAGTAGGTGTTTCATATTACTAGCCTGTTTTCTTCACAAAATTGAATTAATCTTTCTCCTCTGTCATTTCTTTTTCCTAACCCATGATTTCCTATAATGGTCTTACATCTGCCTTTTCCCACTTTTGCGTTCATGTCACCCATTAAAATCAAGATGTCTGAAGATTTCACTTGCTTCATAAATGTATTTAGATCTTCATAGTATGCTTCTATTTGTTCATCGGTATAGATAGATCCATAAAGCATTGCTTATTCTTATAATCTATCTAGTGTCCTTTCGAGATGAAGACCAACAATTTCACAAGCAGAAACCTTGCGTGCCAAAATGGCCCATATTGCAGAGATCACTGCTTCTAAAATCTATAGCTCTGTTTCCATTACAATACTTTTTACAATGACAGCTTGTCAAGCCATCGATCAACCTCAATAGTCGCCTCTTACAACATGCCTGGAGGGTCACAGTGTCGCTATTCTTTACTTCCCTCATAGTGAGGCATTGTTAACACATGGGATTATTCTTATATTGCAACAGTATTAATTAAATATTTTGACATCAAAGTGTAAATACATTTCTGGATACAGCAATTCAATGCTCTAACTAATGTATAACAGAGCACACAATGATGAATCCTTCATCAGTAACATACAATATAACAATAAAATATAATATAACAATAAGATATAATATAACAATAAGATACAAATATTTGACTTCGCCCGTCTTATAGCCGTAATAAATACTGTTATAGGATTATTGTTTGCATACTAAAAGCGTAATTGTTGCCCTGCATGTTTATATGATTATATAAGGTCTTCATATGTTTAAAGACATATGTGTCATTTATCATCATCACCATGTGCTATACCGGTTGGCGTAGGTGAGCATGTTCTGCCACGGTTCTCTATCCACAGTACATCGTATCATTTCTGTTGTTGACTGTTTTCCATGCCATGACTTCAAGCTCTCTAATATCTTCTCTCTTTAACGTCCGCGATCTCTCTTTTCCTGTATTTTGCCAGTTGTAACCAAGTATTCCAACTTTCCTATTCTCAATGTGTCCACGAAAAATGTTCATTGTTTCTTTCTGATGTTTCACAGGCGTTTCCTTTTGTGTTGGCCTCTTTGAAAATTTCGAAGTCGATCAATTTTAGCAGTCCAGCAAACATTAAACGTACTTCTAGGAAATCCTATCTCCAAATCGTGTTTTTTTTTGTTTGTTTATGTGCACCAAAATTATCTTGGCATCTACCGGTGACAGGTAACACGAAGAAATGCTGTTATTTGTATGTTAAAATAAATGATCCAGCGGTCATCACACCTTGTTAATCAACAGAGCCCTAACATGACCGCAAATCACCACGATAGAACTTATATCAATAATGTTACAAGGAAAATCAACAACAAACATATTTTAATATCATTTTAACGACATATTTAACATGTTATATTGATTGTGGGGGTAAATAAATTAACGTCTTTGGTATAAATTACAAAGATCAGAGTAATTTTTGTACTTCAAATAAACAAAATAAGTGAATCAACTTACATTATGATATTTGTATTATGTAACAAAGACGATGGGAATAATGAGCTTGTTTCATTCTCAATAGACCAGATCTATGGAATGTTAATCTGACATTGTTCTTCAATGATGTCCAAGTTAATGAGACATCAGAATCGTGTGGCAGCAGCTACAAGAAGGGAGCGGAGAACATCAATTTCTGCTGCTATAAAGGAGACTTGCCTTACTATCCCAGAATTGCCTTAAATGGGATCACTGTAGTTGAAAACTTCTCCTCTTGTGTAAACTACACATTCACATCTAAGAGTGAATCAGTGAAGGTCACAAAATCATATTCTCTCTGTGGTTTTACTAACTACAGGTCATGTGGCTTCTGTTGGATTGGAAATGATAACTTACCACCACTGTGTGTCTATATGTTTGAAATTGGAGTCATCAATGACGGCCTAACATCATCAAGTGCTATGACGATCATCATTTTCGGGAGGACGTGAACTCCCATGGTATATGGTGGATAGGCGGCAGGAACCATTGAAGGCTATGTCTGAAAAGTGATCCTTATTGCAGTTTCCTCATATTCCAAGCCCGGCTTGTTGCAGGAGCTACTGAGTTAAGTTCTCTGTGCACACCGTGAGCTGTGTATCTCATCCGTTTTGATCATGTTTCGTTATTCCAATTGTTTACGATGAATGATGATATCGTATGACAGGGAACAGTTGGCTGTGCTCACTTTCTGCGCTGCTTCGCCTTATGTCTTTTTGCCGTGTGCTGGGACTGCTACGATGGGGACTATAGTTACCTTTCTTTGTTTGGGAGATGTGTTAGTACTTCGGATAATTTCCACTGGCACTGACGGTTGAGCAATTATGGATTTTAATTCGTTTGCAGTGATACCGAGGCCTTCCATAACCAATAACCAAGGCTTATTGTGCGATGATTATCGCATTAAATCGCACCAGATTTCTTTGGTAGGGCTATGCATATTGATTTGAGCAGGTAGTCCGGTATAAATCCGCTGTTGTAAGTATCATTCAATATTTTTGTTATTATTTCTATTCCAAAATCACCCATGGCTTCAATTTCTTCTTTAGTTATATTATCTGGTCCAAGAGCTTTTCCTGCTTTCATATTGCGCAAAACGTCTTCCACTTCTTCTTTGAGTATTTCTGGTTCTACCCCATTCTCCTTAATATTTACTTCTGTTCGTTCATCATTATAAAGATCTTTAATGTATTCTGTCCATCGTTTCCTTATGCTTCCTTGTTCAGTCAACAGTTATCCCCCCATTGATCTTAAACATCTTGTATTGATTGCGTCTTTTTATTGTTAATTCTTCAATTTGTTTGTATATAGCTTTGTCATCCCCTTTTTGTTGCGTTTCAATCTCCTTGCATCTCTGTTTTAGTCATGCTTCGTTTGTTTCATAGCATTTTATAATAATTTCTTTATTAAATTGTGTATGCTCATCTGTGTTATCCTTATTTCTACTTCTTGTAACCGTTAGCTATAAAATGTCATCTCTCATCCATTTCTTTCTTGGATTTGTCACTGGTGATATGAACTCTTTTGATGTTTGTTGCATTGATTATTTTAGCATTTCCACTGTTCATCAATGCTGTGTATTTTCTCTATTGCATTGTACGGGTCTGAATTGTGATGTTATATTTGTCTTATAACCTCTTGTCTGATTTAAGTAAATCTACATTTAACTTGATATTAGCTGAGGTTATTTTTGCTGTTTTTCATTTTACTCTAAGCTTTTCCACAACTGGAAGATGATCAATATTGCAATCTGCCCCTGGTCGAGTTTTACAGACTGTTTCTAAATTTGTTGTTTATCATTAAGTAATCAATTTGATTACTTGCGATGTCTACTGGGCTTTTCCTTTTACACAGACGTCTTGGATGTTGCTTAAACCAGGTGTTTCTCATCATAATCTTATGTGTTCATGCCCAGCCAATAAGTTTGTTACCTCTTTCATTCCTCTCGTCTAAGCCATAATGACAACTCCTCCAGAATATATTATTTTATGTTCATCAGAATATTCTTCCCTGATCCAGTGTATCTCATTTCGCACAGTCCCAATAAATGTAAGCCCATCCTTTTCATTTCATGTTTGATGTTTTCCAGTTTTCCTTTCTGCCTGAGGTTTCTTACATTTCTAGTACCTTTCTTCATTTTTTGTTTTATCTGTACCTTGCTTACAAGATGTAACTAGATGACGATCCAGTATCATCTGCTGTACATAATGCCCCTTAACGAACGAGGGTATTCCATTGGAATCCCTCTTAACGTTGTTGTGATTTATATTATTGTGGCTATTCCTAATTGTTCACAGAAATTACAACGGTGGTTTTCTGTTGCCTTCCGTCGGTTTGTTTATGGTTGGCTCTGCAAGTCTTTGACTAAAAAGTCTCACCCACAGGGTAGTGGGGCTTTTTTACTTCAGGGCAACCTTCCTTAGCATTTTAGTCTTCTGAGCAAACCTGCAAAGCAGTGGGGCAGCCGCAAGTTGTGCTGTCTGCTGCATAAAGTAGCAGGTACACTTACCCGACCTGACCATTCTTGTCTACGTTTGGGTATTCTTGTTTCACAGAGCTCCAATTAAAATAGGGAGTGATCTCGGGCGACATATAGAGAAATAAAATTAGACAGTTTAACATTGTGGTACAACGGCGGCGAAGTTATACAAGCTTAACATTGTGGTACAACGGCGGCGAAGTTATACAAGCTTAACATTGTGGTACAACGGCGGCAAAGTTATATAAGCTTAACATTGTGGTACAACGGCGGCAAAGTTATACAAGCTTAACATTGTGGTACAACGGCGGCGAAGTTATACAAGCTTAACATTGTGGTACAACGGCGGCGAAGTTATATAAGCTTAACATTGTGGTACAACGGCGGCAAAGTTATATAAGCTTAACATTGTGGTACAACGGCGGCGAAGTTATACAAGCTTAACATTGTGGTACAACGGCGGCGAAGTTATATAAGCTTAACATTGTGGTACAACGGCGGCAAAGTTATATAAGCTTAACATTGTGGTACAACGGCGGCGAAGTTATACAAGCTTAACATTGTGGTACAACGGCGGCGAAGTTATACAAGCTTAACATTGTGGTACAACAGCGGCGAAGTTGACGAGTTGCACTGTGGGTAGAGTTTTGTGCAGAAAGATCACCTACGCCGGGCAGCGCAGTTCATAATGATGAAATTAATGTCTTCGGAGCTTCTATACGGTGCTTGCGGTTCAGTGGAGCACAATTTGATGACCTCTGATGTAGAGGAAGTATTGTGTTTATGGTGTCGAAAATTGTGTTTCAGGTATTAGCAAATGGTCTAAAATACCTTGCACAATAGCACGCATCCCCTTCCGATAGTGAAAACATAACGCAGGCTCATATTAAACTCTAAATCTCTCAGCCAAATCTATCCCAACTCTTCGCGCGCGCGCGCACACACACACACACACCAACTACAACAACAACATCTCTCTCTCTCTTTCTCTCTCTCTCTCTCTGCGATCAGGACTCAATCAGAGTAGGATTCCAGACTCTCACATGAAGTCAGCTGTCAGGTTAAGTGTGTTGATCGCCCCCACTGACAGAACATCACAATTAGAGTCTGCCAGATCCACTCTGATTGAACACCTGTTAAAACGTTGCACTGTGTTCTGCGCCAATGGCCCAGTGCATCCGATTTCAGCCAGCATTTTATTCAGGTTTACTTTCCTTAGCCTTTGATTGTCCCCAATTTTCCTGCAAGGCAGCAGATTATCTTTTCTGTAGGGGGATTCTGCCCTTAGATGGTCAGCCCTCCCAGGTTTACGAGCACCATCTGCCCGAGAGTGACTAGATGTGACCAACACAGACATGCACACAGCGACACGAGGCATGACTAACACTGACACACATCAAGATATATGACACATGACTAACATAAACATGCACATAAAGATAAGAGATATGACTGACATAGACATGCGCACACAAAGATATGACACATGCCTAACATAGACATGCACACAAAGATATGAGATATCACTAACCCAAACATGCACACACAAAGATATGACACATGACTAACACAGATACACACTAAAATATGAGATAAGACTAAACACATACACACATAAAGATATGAGACATGATTAACACGGACAAACCAAGTTATGAGATATGACTAACATGACACACACCAAGATATGAGCCATGGCTACCACACACACACACACACACACGCACACACACACAAGCTAAAACATGAGCCATGGCTAGCACAGAAACACATCAAGATATGAGCCATGGCTAGCACAGAAACACATCAAGAAATGAGCCATGGCTTCACGGAAAAACACCAAGAAATGAACCATGTCCAGCACAGAAACACATTAAGGTATCCATATGCTTGGGTTTGTTGTTGTCGGCAGACTCTTCTTAACGTGGGAATCATCGATATACTAGACGCAGGCCCCTATTAACTGTTCACAGGTTTAGTTCAAACAGTTGTCCAGAGATTGGAGAGTGCAGTCTAACCCGTAGAACGTTCCCTTGCATGTACAGTTCCCGGTTGATTGTTCAAAGGTGTCGTTGAAACAGTTGTCCGGACATTTGAGAGTGCAGTCTGATCCGTAGTACGTTTCCTTGCACGTACAGTCTGTACTTTCCGGGTCGCATATGATGTCACAGCCATCAGAACACGTCTGTTTGCACTGTTGCCCAAAATTACCATCGGGACAAGTGTCCTGGACATTTACATTGTAGGCATTTTCCGGATTTTTCCTCACATAAAGGACAGACACTAAGACAAGACCCGGAGCAGTCGTGTCCATAGATCCCGTGTGAATAGTTGCCGTGACACGTACCGATGATGACGTTGTAGCCCTTGCAGCACCCACTACACACTGCACAAAACGACCAAAAATGACCGTCCAGACAATAGGTGTCTGTAAATGTTTGCACCTCATACACCGTCAGTGCACTGTCGGCCTGCTAAATGGTCGGTGAGAATTCAATCTTAATGTGTGCCATTGTCGCTTGTGTGGTGACTACAATAGTTTTCACAGAAATGTTTTGGAATGATATATCATTATACTGGAACACTACATCGCCACTGTCATAGAAAGCCCTTAGAGTGGCATTCTTTACCCGAATCATAGTGCTAGCTCGGTAATAAATTCGAATGGTGTGAGTCTTCTGGGGCGTGGCAAAGTTCAGATACCAGTAAACAAAATTTGTTCCACTTCTCAATTGTGTGTGTGTGTGCAGTCATTGTTATAGAGATTCGTCTTTGTTTTGCCATTATCTGCGGCCTCTGGTCCACATCTGTCTCCTGTATAACAAGCATTAAATGTGTCGGTCTGGTTTGTGTTTTGTTTGAGAGCAACATTCCGACCCCCGCCAATGTAGATGGAGCAGATATTTGCAACTATCGCCCCTTCAATCCGTAACTTGTTGATCAGACCAGCCCCAGAGCAAAAGACATCAATCTCGTGCGAACTAACTACAAACCTTGATTCATTGTTACAGAAGGCAGAACCATTAAGTTTTACCGTGAAACTGTCCAAATCTATTAATTCATTCACATAAATCCTAAACCAGGAGAACAGCAAAGATTGATTGAGAGCCTCAACTGATGTAGAATCTGTGTCCGGATTACATGGGGTGTCGTTGTTATCCAACAGAAAATTAGGTTCAGATTTGTGGGCGTATTTGTAAACGAGATCCAAGTACTGACACTGGGTCCGAAATATTCGTGCTGACAACTGTCATTGTTTGGGCATGTCTCTGTAGTTTTGTCACAAACTGAGTTATTATAGCAGTGACATTGTAACGTACAATTCGCCCCAAACCAACCGGCTGCACAAATTAGGTCATTAACTTCCAAGGTCGAAGAAAGAAGCCAGCAGAATAAAGACTTGATCTACAGCGGTATTTAACGAACTGTGCACAAACATTTATTATCAAACCCGTGGTTACATTTCTAAAAATCAGCCAACTCGCTGTGATAACAGATAGCGCGATGTTCAAAGTCAACATTGTTTACAACATGGCACGGACTGGGACAAGCTTCCATCTTCGTGCCTCCCATGACGCCATATCATCCAACAACAACATAAGAAAAAAGGTAAAATAAAATCAGGTGAGTGTTGTCACTTACCTGGGTTATTGACTCGAACCCTCAACCAGGTAAATTTTGTTTCGCTCTTTAATCCAACAGTGATGGTGTTTCCAGAAGGTGAAGAAGTCAGGCATGTGCTATCGTCACCGTCAGTTATTTTGTTCGTGTTGTCATAAGCCAAGTCAGCTGTTTATAAATAATTAAAGTCCAGTCAATCTCCATATTAAATATAACAGTTAACAGTTCTTACATTATAAATATGTGTTTACATACAAGAAGGCAAAACTCCAGCGACAAACCAATAATAAGATCTGATTTGGATATTTAAAAATTGGAAACACAAAGAGATGCAGTTTGTGGCCAAATATCACCTGCAGTCAGAACATAAAAAACGATTTCTAAAAACATATCTGCACAAATAAACATATCCAACGTTTCGATTCAGTCTTTTATGGGCATGTCTCGCCATTCTTCTTACTGAATCCCATTAACTTGGCCAGACTGAGAAGTCAAATAAAAAAAAAAATGACGGTTTGATCTAGGACTTGATCAACTATGATTTGTTTTTGTTGACTGTTATCAGCTCATACTTTGTCCACCTCATGTTCAAAATCCATAAAACTTCACACATCGTTTTCCCAACAAAATGCTATCTAGTGATTGTGTCCATATGACTTTGGTGATTATACAAACAAATTCTTATGCTGAAACATCATCGAAAAGAGAAAGCCCACAGTCACTTCCAATCTAATTCACTCGAATAAATCAAATAAACACAACAAAGCTATAAAATACCTAACAAAATAATTGTTTTAGTGTTGGCCCTCTCTAAAGAGTCTTGCGACAACAGTTTAAAAAAAAACACTGTACAGAAAAAGAAATAGTTCTGTGTTGCAATTTCGAGAGAACAGAGTTTTCCTTCTCTTTCTCTCTCGTATTGATCCGATGACTACAAAGACCGAACTTTGTCATCTGTTCTAAAAATAGACGTTAAGTGGCCGCAGATGCGAAGAGTTGTGGTTTGAAGTAAAGCCGTGATATATTTGCACCTTTCGGCCCAAGAGTAATGAAAACGTTCTGATAGAGGCCAATGCAAAAAGAAAGCTAATATCCAATATTAGAATGAAACAATCATCATTTTTTGGGCAAGCAATGAGAAGAGTACAGCTGGAATATATTGTAACAACTGGGAAAATTTAGGTACGAATAGATAGAGGAAAGCAAAGAGATCTATATGTGAGCAGCTTAACCTATTTTGTGTGAGCAGTGTAACCTATTTAATGTGAGCAGTGCAATTTCTTTTTGTGTGAGCAGCGTAACCTACTTTGTGTGAGCAGTGTAACCTACTTTGTGTGAGCAGTGTAACCTACTTTGTGTGAGCAGTGTAACCTACTTTGTGTGAGCAGTGTAACCTACTTTGTGTGAGCAGTGTAACCTATTTAATGTGAGCAGTGCAATTTACTTTGTGTGAGCAGCGTCGCCTGCTTTGTGTGAGAAGCGTAACATATTTAATGTGAGCAGCGTAACTTACTTTGTGTGAGCAGCGTAACTTACTTTGTGTGAGCAGCGTAACCTACTTTGTGTGAGCAGCGTAACCTACTTTGTGTGAGCAGTGTAACCTAATTTATGTGAGCAGCGTAACTTACTTTGTGTGAGCAGCGTAACCTACTTTATGCGAGCAGTGTAACCTACTTTGTGTGAGCAGCGTAACCTACTTTGTGTAAGCAGTGTAACCTACTACTTTGTGTGAGCAGTGTAACCTAATTTATGTGAGCAGCGTACTTACTTTGTGTGAGCAGCGTAACCTACTTTATGTGAGCAGTGTAACCTACTTTGTGTGAGCAGTGTAACCTACTTTGTGTGAGCAGTGTAACCTACTTTATGTGAGCAGTGTAACCTAATTTATGTGAGCAGCGCAACTTACTTTGTGTGAGCAGCGTAACCTACTTTATGTGAGCAGCGTAACCTAATTTATGTGAGCAGCGTAACCTAATTTATGTGAGCAGCGTAACCTAATTTATGTGAGCAGCGTAACCTACTTTGTGTGAGCAGCGTAACCTAATTTATGTGAGCAGTGTAACCTAATTTATGTGAGCAGCGTAACTTACTTTGTGTGAGCAGTTTAACCTAATTTGTGTGAGCAGCGTAACCTACTTTGTGTGAGCAGCGTAACCTACTTTATGTGAGCAGCGTAACCTACTTTGTGTGAGCAGCGTAACCTACTTTGTGTGAGCAGCGTAACCTAATTTATGTGAGCAGCGTAACCTACTTTATATGAGCAGCGTAACCTACTTTGTGTGAGCAGCGTAACCTAATTTATGTGAGCAGCGTAACCTACTTTATGTGAGCAGCGTAACCTAATTTATGTGAGCAGCGTAACCTAATTTATTTGAGCAGCGTAACCTACTTTATGTGAGCAGCGTAACCTAATTTATGTGAGCAGCGTAACCTACTTTGTGTGAGCAGCGTAACCTACTTTGTGTGAGCAGTGTAACCTACTTTGTGTGAGCAGCGTAACCTACTTTATGTGAGCAGCGTAACCTAATTTATGTGAGCAGCGTAACCTACTTTATGTGAGCAGCGTAACCTACTTTGTGTGAGCAGCGTAATACTTTGTGTGAGCAGCGTAACCTACTTTATGTGAGCATCGTAACCTACTTTGTGTGAGCAGCGTAACCTACTTTGTGTGAGCAGAGTAACTTACTTTGTGTGAGCAGCGTAACCTACTTTATGTGAGCAGCGTAACCTACTTTATGTGAGCAGCGTAACCTACTTTGTGTAAGCAGCGTAACCTACTTTGTGTAAGCAGCGTAACCTACTTTGTGTAAGCAGCGTAACCTACTTTGTGTGAGTAGCGTAACCTACTTTGTGTAAGCAGCGTAACCTACTTTGTGTAAGCAGCGTAACCTACTTTGTGTAAGCAGCGTAACCTACTTTGTGTGAGCAGCGTAACCTACTTTGTGTAAGCAGCGTAACCTACTTTGTGTAAGCAGCATAACCTACTTTGTGTAAGCAGCGTAACTTACTTTGTGTGAGCAGCGTAACCTATTTTATGTGAGCAGCGTAACCTACTTTATGTGAGCAGCGTAACCTACTTTGTGTAAGCAGCGTAACCTACTTTGTGTAAGCAGCGTAACTTACTTTGTGTAAGCAGCGTAACTTACTTTGTGTGAGCAGCGTAACCTACTTTATGTGAGCAGCGTAACCTACTTTATGTGAGCAGCGTAACCTACTTTGTGTAAGCAGCGTAACTTACTTTGTGTGAGCAGCGTAACCTACTTTGTGTGAGCAGCGTAACTTACTTTGTGTGTGAGCAGCGTAACTTACTTTGTGTGAGCAGCGTAACTTACGTCAAGTGAACAGCGTGAAGAGTAGAGTTGAATGGGACATACATTATTGATTGATTGGAGTCGAGAATAGTAAAAGAAAAGTATAACTGCGATGCTGCAATATTTTTTTTTTTTAGGATATAGTTAAGAAATGTAAGGAAATAGTATTTACATGTAATTAGGATTTAATAGTGAACATTTGGATTGCAGTAGAAATCCTTACATCATGTCCATTGTAGCAATGACATTAAGATTTAGCAGTAATTTGTTTGGGGTATTGTTGCATAATCGGTATATAGGCTAAATATAACTAACCACAGCATAATATAACATATTTGACTCCAGTTTTTAGGAACAAACACAAGTGATCGACGCCCCATATGATGACTCAAGACGTCATCTAAATCTCGTTCACAAGTTTATTCACACAATTCTTTAGTTAAATTGTGTAATTCATCCGTATAAATATCTTGATTGATATTGGCTATTGCCGTCTTAACATCTATCAAACTCTATCATTAGTGGAAATTTTGTATATGTTTCTAGGCTACCGCCGGATTTATAACACTCTCAAAGGTAGGTAATTAAATCCACATAACTTCCTTTACTAAGCATTAAATCTCACAGGCATGATAATATAACTTCAGTGCATAATTTGTATAAATAACGTCAATACAATTGGTGTATTCATAAAATTGATAAACACTTTTCTCTTTAAAGGCTCGAAATATCTAACTATATCTAAACTTCTTTCATTCTTCCACTAAAACAATATTTATTAATAATCCTCTCATTAACAAATCTCTGTGAATCAACCCTCTGCTTCCAAAGGACTGTATCGATCAAAAATTACTGTATGTTTTTCTGTGTATCTCCTCTAGTTCTGCAACTGTCTCTATAAACATAACCTTGAATGAATGACTAACTCCAACATCTTTTCAATGTATGAATTCCAAAAGTAATTACAGCTTTCTTCATTACTGTAGTTCAGCCTACCCGCCCAACGTCGATTTCCCCATGATAGCCAATTGTGTTCTAATGTTTCACTTCAAAGGCAAGGGAAAACCAAATGTTCTAATAGCTCAATGTTCAAGCATTTTGCTCATTGTTCTGTTTTTAACAATTTAGGGGATGTTGTACACGTGGCCGTTTGGCTAAAACCACCGTTTCGCTACCTGAAATCCGTGTATGGTGTTCGAAACCCGTGGTAGACAAAAAAGGATTTTATTCTATTAGCAGGTGAAACAAAAATCCTGAGTCTCACACGACGTGGCTTCAGCTTTGATCACCAGCATATGGTATATGTGTCGTAAAGATAGTTGTAGTTGTTGTTACATCAATAAAACACAGGTGTATGCTCAACATTTAACACAAGCCTTTCTTTAGTATATGGGCATCTTTTAGTTTATACATAAAACACAAGACATGAAAATAAAAAAAATACAATATCAACAGTAACAATCTCATTATATGTATTTAGCTTACACATGCTAGAACTGATATATGCTTGTGAAACAGATCTACTTTCATGTAGTTGGTAGGGTCGCAAAATTATAATATCAACTCAGTCGTAGAGCAAAAGCAAAGATATGTATGTACATTAAAACTAATAAGACACATATCTTTACTATAAGACTAACCAAAACATCAGTGATAGCAACAGTAAACAATGAGGTAGCAACTTCAACAATTCTCGAATACTAATCACCAACAACAGAGACTGTCTAATAGAGATTAAGGAGAGATTGACAATTACGTTAGTGACACATCTCTAACAAACCAACAACAGAGACTGTCTATATAATAGAAATTGTCTATATAATAGAGATTAAGGAGAGATTTTTAATTACGTTAGTGACACATCTCTAGCAAATCAAGAACCGTTTTATCAAGCTGAAACTTCTCATGGCCTGTATCTTCCCAACGGAAATTATGGGTGCACGATATGGACACTAACCAAGACAGATGAATGAGAAAAGCTCATCACATGGCATGAAATGTTACAAAAGAAGCATCCAAATAACCAACAGAGACACAATAAGTAAGATTATCTTAAAAGAACATGCAAATGTTTTAGTTAAGTTAGTTAAAAATAGACAACTGACATATTGCTACTATATCAAATGCTTTAATAACATTACACAATATGTGAGGGTATAGTTAAAATACATTTGAGAAGGGGAAAACTTAGAAGACGATGGTCCAATATAACAACATTTTACAGCATACACTGGCTGAAGCTGGCATGAAAAGAAGAAACATTCGGATTGACGGTCAAGAGTGAGATCCTTTATTAGACATGCTATGTGACAATGGGCAAAACAGAAACAAATGGACAAACACGTACCATATTGACATGCGGGACCAAACCATCGTCTCTGACATCCTCCATGTATGCACTGACCATCTCTAGTACAGCCGCTGTCACAACGACATTTGTAGACACACGATGGCCCAAACCAATCCAAAGAACAACCTGAAACACAAAACGATATTTCCTATCAACTTTAGGATCATCACATCTAAACATTTTAAAAATATGTATGAGTCTCAAATAAATAATGACAAATAACGTATAAAATGTCATAAGAGAGTGACATACAAATGTCACTGTAATAAACCACACACCACTGCTTGTCTTCGTGATACCCTTGGGCAAGGTAGAACTCCCGTTTAGCCCCACTATCAGCGTTACCTCCAGAATAGATTATTGTATGTTCATCAGAATATATCTATCCTGATCCGGTGTATCTCATTTCGCAAAGTCCCAGTAAATGTAAACCATTCTTTTCATTTCTTGTATGATGTTTTCCAGTTTACCCTTCTGCATGAGTGTTCTCACATTCCAAGTACCTATCTTTAGAGTTTATTTCATCTTTATTTTGCTTACAGTTGCTTGATGACGATCGGGTATCACCTGTAGCACATGATGTTCCAAAAACCGAACGAAGGTTTTCCATTGGAATCCCCTATTAACGTTGTTGTTATTTCTATTGTTGCGGCGATTCATGATTGTACAAAGAAGTTACGACGGTGATTTTCTGTTGCCTTCCGTCGGTTTGTTTACAATTAGTTCCGCTAGCCTTTGACTAAAAAATCTCACCCACAAGGCAGTGGGGCTGTTTTACTTCAGGGTACCCTCCATTAGCCTTTTATTCTCCCAAGATTACCTGCAAGACAGCAGGGCAGCCACAAAGAGGAGTAGGTATCATCTTCGTTCCAGAATGAGCAAGAACAGTGAAAGGCTTTTGGCCAATTTCTAACAGTCCTTTAGTGAAATTGAATGGAAAGCCACTAGATATAAATCGTATACAAGTGAATGCACCAACAGCAGACAGTCTAGAGGAAACAAATGATACATTTTTACGTGTTAAATAAGGCACTTGGTGAATGCAAACCACATGAAATCACCATAGTTCTATGGGATTTTAACGCAAAAGTAGAAAAGGAAAGAGTTGAGGAGTTAGTCATTATGGCTTAGGCGAGAGGAATGAAAGAGGTGAGAAACTTATTGACTGGCAAGAACACTCAACATGATGATAGGAAACACCTGGTTGAAGCAACATCCAAGACGACTATGGACATGGAAAGCCGAGGAGACAATGAACGTAATCAAATTGATTACATAATGATAAGCAATAGATTTAGAAACAGTCTGGTGTGTGTGAAAACAAATAAGACCAGGGGCAGATTGCAATAGTGATCATGTACCAGTTGTGGGAAAGCTTAGAGTAAAATTAAAAGCAACACAAATAGCATCAGTTAACATCAAGTTAAATTTAGATTTACTCAAATCAGACAAGAAGACAAATATAAAATCATAATTAGCGGTAAATTGCTATAGAGAAGATACAAAGCATTGATGAACAGTGGGAAATGCTAAAAGAATCAATGCAACACACATCAAAAGAGTTCATATCACCAGTGAGAACAAATTCAAGAAAGAAATGAATGACAGATGAAATTTTGCAGCTAATGTATACTAGAAGAAGAAATAAAGAAAATAAAGATGAGTATAAGTGATAAAATAAAGAAATTGTAGTAAAATGCAATGAACCATAATAAGCACGGCTAAAAGAGAGATGCAAAGAGATTGAAATGCAACAAAAAGGATATGCCAAAGCTATATACAAACAAATTGAAGAATTAACAGGAAGAAAACGCAAACGTTCAAAGGAAGGAGAACTGTTGATTGAACAAGAAAGCATAAGTGAACGATAGACAGAATACACTAAAGATCTTTATAATGATTAACGAACATAAGTAAATATTAAGGAAAATGGAAAATGACAGGAAATAATCAAAGAAGAAGTGGAGGACGTCTTCCGCAGTAAAGGAGGAAAAGCTCATAGACCAGATAATATAACTAAAGAAGAGATTAAAGCCATGGGTGATTTTGGAATAGATATATTATAAAAAAAATATTGAATGATTTTTGCAACACCGAATATATACCAGATAACCTGATCAAATCAATATTCATAGTCCTAGCAAAGACATCTGGTGCGGTTGAATGCGATGATCATCGAAAATGTTATCACCTCAGTGCAAAATAAAGACAAGTGGAACAGTATTAAAACAGGTAAATGAAATTTAAAAATTGGGAACTTTGTTAACCTCAGACGGAAGATGTACACAAGAGGTGAGATGCAGAATGGCTCAGACAAAAGCAGCTTTCCAAAAATGAGGAAGATACTATGCAATCTATTTTTGACAATAGAAACAAGAAAAATAAATATTAAATGTTATGTAGAGCCAGTATTAACATATGGATGTGAATCATGGACAATAGAACAATAGACAAGAAAATCACCGAGTCTGTAGAAATATGGTTTTACAGAAGCATGTTGAGAATACCATGGACAGCTAAGAAGAGTAATGAAAACGTTTTGAAAGAGGTCAAAGCAAAAAGAGAGCTAATTTATAATATTAGGAAGAAACAATCATCATTTTTTTTTGCCATGTAATGAGAAGATAACAACTGGAATCTATTGTAAGAACTGGGAAAACTGAGGGACGAAGAGACAAAGGGAAGCAAAGAGAAAAAATACCAGACAGCTTAAGAGAATGGCTTTGCAGAAGGTCAACAACAGAAATGATAAATTACTATCGATATTGAAAGTTGTGGAGAAACATGATCACCTACGCCAGCAGGCGCGTTACTTGATGATGATGATCAGGGTTACGCGAAGCCGTTGCAGCAGGTGGTGATGGGGCTGTGGGTGCAGGCGATTAGTATTGCCGATTATGGTCCCCCCTCCGTGATGGCAGGCAGAGGATCTCATGTATAGAGATAATGGCTGCGATATCCGATAGTACAGTCACTGCCAAGGAGGAAAAGAATGGTAAACTACCTTCCTATATTGCCTGGAATAAAAATGGCAACACACAACTTAATAGCTACAGCTAACGACGTTAATGGGGACTCCACAGCCACCTCGTCCAGTAGGGAGCGTTATATACAACAGGTGACACCTATCGTCATCAAGCTCCTGTATGCAAGATCCAAAATAAAGCAACTTAAAAAAAAAACAACTGGAGATCCAAATATTTCAGTAATCGAACAAAACTTAAACTGTTCAAAGCCTGAGTGATTCCAATGCTAGCATATGGATGTGGTATCAGTGCTAACATATGGATATAATACCAGTGCTAACATATGGATGTGATACCAGTGCTAACATATAGATATTATACCAGTGCTAACATATGGATGTGATACCAGTGCTAACATATGGATGTGATACCAGTGCTAGCATATGGATGTGCTACCAGTGATACTGTTTTTTTTAATAAAGAGACACAAGCAATAGGAACTTGGAACATTAGGTCAGCATTCCAGGTTGACAAACTAGAAAACATCAGCCAAGAAATGAAGAGAATCAAATTGAACATCTTGGAACTATGTGAAATGAGATGGAAAGAGGCAGGATTATTACAAGATAGTGGAAATGTAACTTATTCTGGGGGAAACACACACAAAAGAGGAGTAGGAACCTTGTTAGATAAGGAAAGAAGCAAAACAGTGAATGGATATTGGACAGTATCAGATAGAATTCTGCTAGTAAAATTGAGAGGTAAACCAATGAATATATCATAATTCAAGCTTAGGCACCAACAAGTAATAGCGAAGAAGAAGACATTGACACTTTATTCAACGAGCTAGAGATGACCATGGAACAGTGTAAATCCCAAGAAATAATTATTATATGAGGGGATTTCAATGCAAAGGTAGGAACGGCTAAAGTGCAAAATGCGACTAGATGACATGGCGTTGGAGAGATGAATGACAGAGGGGATAGATTGATAGATTGGGCAAAGACACATGAAATGATGATAGGTAACACATGGTTCAAACAACACCCTAGGCGATTATGGGCATGGCAAAGCCCAGAGGAAAAAGTACACAATCAAATTGATTTTATACTGGTACAAAGATGATTCAGGAATGAGCTAGCATCTGTTAAAACAAGGCCAGGAGCAGATTGCAATAGCGACCATGTACCAGAAGTTGGAAAGATAAGAATAAAACTGTGGAAGACACATAGGTTCCAAAGAAATATAAAATTAGAAATAGATATGCTTAGAGTAGATAGACAGATGAGTGATAAGTACAGCACGATAGTACAAAATAAATATAATACTATTGAGAAAATGCAGGACATCGAGGAACAGTGGAAAATACTCAAACAATCGATTCAACAAACATCAAAAGAAGTAATACCAGTAACTAAAAGAATCAACAAAAAGAAATGAATGACAGAAGAAATATTACAACTAATGCACAAAAGACGAAAGCATAAGAAAGAAGAACGGACATACAAAATATTGAAAAACAAAGAGATCCAGAGCAAATGTAGAGAAGCAAAGGAAGGATGGTTAAAGCAGAAATGTGAAGAAATAAAAAAAAACAACAAAAGAAAGGCTCAGGATTTATGCACAATCAAATAACTTATTTAACAGGAAGAAAAGAAGTCAAAGTTTCAGGATGTGTGAAATCAAAGAAAGGAAATATCATAACGGGACAGGAGAAGATACTGTAAAGATGGACAGAATATATCATCATCATCATCATCAAGTACCGGGCCTAGTGGCGTAGGTGACCATGTCTCTCCACAACATTCGATCTCGGCAGCTATTTATCATTTCTGTTGTTGACCTTCTGCCAAGCCATTCTCTTAAGCTGTCTGTTATTTTTTCTCTTTGCTTCCCTCTATCTCTTCGTCCCTCAATGTTTCCAGTTGTTACAATATATTCAAGTTGTTCTCTTCTCATTACATGGCCAAAAATGATGATTGTCTCTTCCTAACATTGGAAATTAGCTCTCTTTTTGCTTTGACCTTTCTCAGAACCTCTTCATTACTCTTCTTAGCTGTCCATGTATTCTCAACATTCTTCTGTAAACCACATTTCTACAGACTGCAGTGATTTTCTTGTCTGTTGTCCTATTGTCCATGATTCGCATCCGTATGTTAAGACTGGCTCTACGTAACATTTAAGAACTCTTGTTCTTGTTTCTATTGTCAAAAATGGATTGCATAGTATTTTCCTCATTTTTTGGACAGCTGCTTTTGCCTGAGCCATTCTACATCTCACATCTTTTGTACATCTTCTGTCTGAGGTGAATATATTCGTCAACTCTATAATGATGAAAGTCCAGAGCTAAACAATTCCAACAAAGACACAGGACCACCAATAATGAAAAGTGAAGTGGAGGAGGCAATTCAACACATGAAAAGAGGCAAAGCTCCAGGTCCCGACAATACAACAATAGAAGAGATAAATGCATTAGGAGAACTGGGAGTACAAGTCATAACAAAACTACTCAATGACATATATAAGAATGGACACACACCCGAAGATCTACTAAAATTTATCTTTGTAGCCATAACGAAGAAGTCAGGAGTTACTGATTGTGAGGACCATCGCACTATTAGTCTCACGAGCAATATGACTAAGATATTACTAAGAATCATCACAAGACGTGTAAGGAACAAAATAAAACCAAAAATATGTGAGGAACAATGTGGGTTTGTGGAAGGAAAGGGCAACAAAAATGCAATATACATCTTAAGAACATTGATAGAAAGATCTATAGAGGTAAAGATATATATATATATATATATATATATATATATATATATATATATATATATATATATATATATATACGCTTTATAAACAACACAAAAGCATTTGACAGAGTAAAGCATGTTGAAATAATTAATATGCTGGAGAAATTAAACATTGATGGTAAGGATCTGCGAATCATAAAAAAGCATGTACTGGCAACAAACAGCAGCTATACGAATTAGCAAAAAAGCAGGACAATTCCAATACATAAAACACGGAGTCAGAAAAAGCTGTGTTCTGTTGCCAGATTCTTTTCACTTTACAGCTAGCATATTATGAGATAAATAGCGGACAAAAAGGGAATTGAAGTCAACTGTCACAACATAAATAATTTGCGATATGCGGATGACAGTCTTAATGGCATAGACAGAGAACGAACTACAAGAAATGATAGACATTATAATAAAAGAAAGCAACAGGAAAGGTCTCAGTCTGAATAGTAAGAAAACAGAAGTAATGGTTATATCGAAGAAACAATCACCACCATCATGCAGCATCAAAATAAACAGGACAAATCTGAAACAAGTGCAACGCGTCAAATACTTGGGCACAATAATAACATGAGATGGAAGATGCACCACAGAAATAAAAAGCAGAATAGCTCAGACCAAAATAGCATCATAGTAAATGAAAAATATCTTATGCAACAAATCTTTGTCAATAGCAGTGAGAAAAAAAGTTCATCTGTGCTATATAGAACCAATTATGACCTATGGAAGCGAATCATGGACAGTAGACAAACAGATGAAAAGACGATTAGAGGCCACAGAGATGGGATTTCTCAGAATAATGTTGAAAGTCCCCTGAACAGTTAAACAGATCAATGAGAAAATTCTCAGAGGCCAATCTAAAAAGGGATCTCCAAGAAAAACATAAGAAAGAAACAATCAACATTTTTCGGGCACATCATGAGAAGAGGAAAGTTGGAATACTTGGTTACAACTGGCAAAAAAATAAAAGGAAAGAGAGATCGTGGACGACAAAGAGAGAAAATACTGGATAGCTTGGTGTCATGTCATGGAAAACAGTCTACAAAGAATTGATATGATGCACTGTAGATTGAAGATTGTGGAGGGACATGATCGCCAAAGCCAACCGGTATGGTACATGATGATGATGATTAATTTATTGAAAATACTATCATTCAGCTTTCTTTTTTTTTTCTGCAGGCCATATTTTGCACATAAGAGTCCCTTACATTAGTTTGCAATAGTCTGTTGTTTTGTGTTTATTTCTTTTTCACAAATAATTGTTCTTTAACAAGACCACATTGTTGAAGGTAAATGTTAAGCTTACTGACTACGATGTGACAAAAGTACTTACCATCAAGCCTGTTGTAGAGAACAAATCTGTTTACTGTCACTTTGTTTGTGAAATTGAGGTTTAGGTTGGGTTTCGAGTCGCCTTCGAGCGTGTGAGTGCAGTAACAATCATAAGCATTGTAACAATTTGTATTGTCGTCTACAGCTCTTGACGAAATCCAATCATTTAGAATACTTGACTGACTTGTTGTTCTTTCAGTGCCACATTTCTACCTGATTTTGTGAAGAATAAATTGTAACATGGTATACGATATTACATATATCACTTGAACATTCACTCAACTCTTTTACACTTTAATATTCACTTCTTTCTTTAGCTCTATCGGCTAATATTTCACTCAACACTTATAGTTGTAGCCATGACATTTCTGATCACATGGTAATCTCCCCTTTCTTTTGTTTACTCATAAGACGTTACGCTCATCATCATCATTATCGTGCGCCTTCTCCGCAACGAAGGTTGGCTACCGTGGATCGCCATTCTACTCTGTTTCTTGCTTTGATGGTGCAGGCTGACATAGATCGACTTGTCCATCTTTTGATGTTTCTCGTCCATGTTAGTCTTGGTCTGCCTCTGCCTCTTTTACCTTGTATTTTTCCTTCCAATATTACTTTTAGTAGGCTGTTGTGTCTTTTAACATGCCCCAAAAATTTCATTTGTCTTGTCTTAATTGTATTTAGTAGTTCTCTGTTTATTTTCAGTTGTTTTAAAACTTTATCGTTTGTTATCTTTTGTTTCCATCCAATTCTACCTATTCTTCTATAAATCCACATTTCAAAGGCTTCAATTTTCTGTTTTGTTTTCTTGTCTAATGTCCATGTTTCTGCACCATACAGGAATATTGAGAAGATGTACCATTTTGCCATTTTTAGTTTCAGCCTTGTTGATATTTGTTTTGTTGTTAGTATATTTTTCATGGCATTAAAATTACTTTTTGCCATACCTATTCTTTTGTTTATTTCAGTTTTGCATTTTCCATCATTGGTTATAGTATGTCCCAGGTAGTTGTAACTATGGACTGTCTCCAGATGTGTTCCCTCAACTGTGATATTTAATTGTAGGTCTTGATAATTTTCTTTGTTTATGGTCATAGTTTTTGTCTTTTTGACTGAAATGAATATCATAGTCCATATTTTTTGCTTGTTATGTTTATCACATTAAGTAATTGTTGTAGGTCTTTAGGATTTTCTGCTAGTAGAACAGTATCATCAGCATATCTCTGGTTATTGATTATCTTTCCATTAATGTTTAGGCCTGGTATCTCTGAGATGTTTTTAAAGACTTGCTCAGTGTATAGATTGAACAAGCTTGGTGATAGGATGCATCCTTGTCTTACTCCTCTTTTTATGTCCATGGGTGTAGAGTTCTCCTTGTTATATATTTTTTTTTATTATATCCTTTAGGCAGTCTATAAGTTGGTTATGGTGTATTCTATCGAAAGCTTTGGTGTAGTCTATATAGCAGGCATATATTGGTTTGTTTACTTCTGTGTCCTTTTCAATCAATGTTCTCATGCTGAATATGGCTTCTTTTGTCCCAATGTTTTTCCTGAATCCAAATTGTTGCTCATCTAATTCAGTATTGATTTTATTCTGAATCCTTCCCTGTATAACTTTTAGTAAAATTTTTGTTACCTGGCTCATTAGGCTTATTGTTCTGAAGTCACTGCATTCAACTGCACCATTCTTTTTAGGCAATGCAATGAAAGTTGATGTTTTTAGATCGTTTGGTATGTATCATGTATGATATATTCATTGCATATGTCTGTGATCACTTCGACGCCAAACTCTTCTAGAGCCTGTATCATCTCTATTTGTATATTGTCAGGCCCTGCTGCATTTCCCTTTTTCATTGTGTTTATAGCTTTTTCTACTTCAGATTTCAGGATTTTATAGTTGTATGTACATTTTATGTCTGGCTTTTTGTCCCTTTCGTCATGAAATAATTCTTTTATATATTCTTGCCATCTATTCTTGCCATCTATTCTTGCCATCTATCTATTATGTCTTTGTTGTCTGTTAGCATTCTTCCCTCTTTGTTTGCAATACATCCATTTCCTGTAGCTTTTTTGTCTTTATTCGTTATCCTCTTTATTGCTGTGTGCATCTCTCTTTAGTTTTGTTTACTTTCCATAGTTTCGACTTCTAGACATCTTTGGTTGAGCCAGTCTTCTTTTGCCTTTTTGCACATTCTCTGTATTTCATTGTCTATATCCTTGTATCTGGCAGTGTTTTTCGCTTGTCTTCTTTCTTCCATTTTTTCTAAGATTTTGTCAGTTATCCATTTTTGTTTTTTGTTACTTTCCTTTTTGGCAAGGTGTTGCAGGATTCTTGCATGCTGTTTTTCATGCTTTTCCATTTTGTTGTGACTTTTTCCTCATGATTTTCTCTTCTGTACTGCTCAATCCCCTCTTCTAGTAGCTTCTGATATGTGTTCTTTACTTGTACAGTATAAGTTTCTTGAACATCTTTCTGGTTTAGCGCTGTTATATCTATTGGTGTTGCTGAATTAGTTTTTTGTTTGCTTCTCTTTAATTTGATTTTCATTTTTATCATTACAGGATTGTGGTCTGAATTAATGTCTGCTCCTGGGTAGGTTTTGGCTTTCTTGACGCTGTTCCTGAATCTGTCTTTTATCATTATGTAATCTATTTGATTTCTCTTCTTGTCTCCAGGGCTTTTCCATGTGTATAATTTCCTTTTCTCTTGTTCAAAGAAGGTGTTGCATATTATCAGTCTGTTTTCTTCACAAAATTATATTAATCTTTCTCCTCTGTTATTCCTTTTTCCTAGACCATGATTTCCTATTATGGTCTTATATTTACCTTTTCATACTTTAGAGTTCATATCACCCATTATAATCATGATGTCTGATGATTTCACTTGCTTCATAACTGTGTTTAGATCTTCATAGTATGCCTCTATTTTTTTCGTCTGTATAGTCTTGAGTAGGTGCGTATGTCTGTATTATTGCTATGTCGAATGGTTTTGCCTTCATTATTATTAGTATATTCCTATCATTGCATGTCAAGTGAGTATTTATATATTTTTGTAGCTCTCGTTTTATTAGAATGCCTACTCCTCTTTGATGCTCTTTTGTGTTACCTGAATATATAAATGTATATTTATTGTCTTGTATGTATCCACTTTCCTTCCATCTTGTTTCTGATATGCCTAAGATATCTATGTTTAATCGTTCTGCTTCTACCATTAGATTTTCTAATTTTCCTTGTTGGTATAAGGTCCTAACATTCCATGTAGCTATTTTTATTTCGTTCCTAAAACAGTAGTTAGAACTTCTCTCCATGGCTTTCTTTGGATTGTTACGTGATGAGGCTCCAATCTCTTTCACGGTGATCTGCTATATTCGCCTTTCGTGTTCTGAATATGCCTCATGTGTACCACACACTTTGTTGTTTTCGCTTTCTGGGCCGTTGATTATTTCAAATTCTTCCGCCCCATCCACCGTCGCAGACTTTTCACATATGGGTAGAACACACCCGACTACCGCCGACATTCTTGTCGAACCATGTGCCTATCGAACCGCGAACATACGACACAAAGGAAGAATAAATCATATTCCACTTAAATATCGAAAAAGTTCACAGTCCATCCGCCAGTAACGCGTTAGGCTACAGATTATAAAAATGAAGCAGCAGTCAGCACAGAGCTATCAACATCTTTCTACAGCTTTCCACACTAGAGATGCCAGATCTTGCCTTCCGTAACTTCTTTTACCACTGTACGTTCGACAAGTTCGCAACAGATGCTGCATTGTTACATGACCTACATGTTCACTCATCATCATCATCATGTGATATACCGGTTCATGTAGGAGATCATTTCCTTCCGCAATTCTCTAATCACAGTGAATCATATAAATTCTGTTAACTGTTTTCTGTACCATGACGCCAAGCTATCTAGTATCTCCTCTCTTTGTCGTCCGCGATCTCTCTTTCCTTTTATTTAACCAAGTATTCCAACTATCCTCTTGTCATGATGTGTCCAAACAATTTTTTTTTCTTTCTGGTGTTTTTTAGGACATTCATTTTTGTTTTTTGCTTCTTTAAGATGTCTTAATTGGTCTTTTTATCTGTCCAGGGAACTTTCAACATTCTGCTGAGAAATTTCATCTCTGTGACCTCTAATCGTTTCTTCATTTTTTTGCCCACTGTTCATGATTCGCTTCCATAGGTAAGAATTTGTTCTACAAAGCACTGATGAACTCTCTTTTTCACTTTTATCAACATAGACTTGTTGCTTAATACGCTTTTTTTATGAAATGTTATTTTGGCATGATCTATTCTGCTTTTTATTTCTGTGGTGCATCTTCCATCTGATACTATTATTTTTCCCACTTATTTGACGCGTAGCACTTGTTTAAAATTTAACCTGTTTATTTGTATGTTGCATGACGGTGATGATTGTTTCTTGGATATGACCATTACTTCTGTTTTCTTACTATTCAGACTGAGACCTTTCTTATTGCTGTCTATAACTATTATGTCTATCATTTCTTGTAGTTCATTCTCTATCTTTGATATTAAGACTGTGTCATCCACATATCGCAAATATGTTTATGTTGTGACCGTTGACTTTAATTCCCTTTTCAGACTACTATTGATCTCATAATATTTTCGCTGTAAAGTGAGAATAAATCCAGCGACAGAATGCAGCTCATTCCTCAAACTCCCCAATAAAAACACTTGATGTAGCTACTATGTCAGTTTGTTGAGACCAGTGCGTAATTTGAAAATGGTAGCTAGGTTACGATTGAACAGTTTATAGTTAGTGTCACTGTCTGTGATATTGGTATTTTCTCACCAAGCTGGGTTTCAACATTTCATTTATGATGCATTGTTATTTTCTTGTTAAAGAGTTCCTTTTTATTTGTCAGTATGTCTAAACTTTCATTACCAGGAGTTTGTACCTACTGCAGTTTTGTACTTCTCGTCACATCCAGGTAGTCATTTTATTCTAAATATCAAATTGATAATATTATTGGCCACTATCTGCCTTTAGTTTTTTTTTTTATAAATATCCACAAACATCAAAGTATTGTCTTTTTATTTTTGTGCGTGTCTATCTATCTATCTTTCGTTCGCCTGAAGCATTGTCTATATCTGCAATGTCGTTTCCTGTATAAATGTTACTGTCTTTTGTAATTCTTGCAGTGGCCCATATAGTTTTGTCTGTAGTGTTGTATCTATGGGCCAATGGATTTTCCTCAGTCTACTATATTCAGTGCAGTCTTGAAGTATGTGTTCAGCAGTCTGGGGCGCCTGTCCACATGTACAAGTAGTTGAGGTGCCGATCTTGAATTTTGTATACATGTGACTATGGAGTCGATTGTGTCCTGTTCTGAGACGTATAATGATAACTTGTTCATATCTATTCATATTATAAAAGGCATCCTGATTTGGGGCTTGTGGTCCTCTGATTGATTTGATTATCTGTTTCTTATGATGGTATGTAACAGGTGTATCTAGTTGTGTGCCTGTTGAACCTTCCTTTGCCAACTGATCTGCTTTCTCATTTCCTGGTATTCCACAGTGAGATGGGATCCACTGCAGGGCAACCCTGTGGTGCTTGCAGAGTTCAGTCAATAAGGTCTGCAGATGTGGTAATTTTCTGGATTGTAGTGCCTGGAGTACTGATCTTGCATCTGTCAAAAACACTACAGGCTGCGGGCTAAGATTAATGTTCAGCAGTTTTTCTATTGCTAACTTTATTGCTTGTATTTCTGCATCATAATTGTGACAATATTTCCCTGTTGCTATTTTATTCATATCCCTAGTGTTATTTGGGTATTCTATATATGCACCTGCTCCCCCATTTTTTACTGCATTCTGTGCTGATCCATCTGTATACACACGAATCCATAGGTCTTGTGGGTATTCTTCATCCAGGAAACTGAGAGTTATTGTTTTTCGCTGTAGACTATTCTGTTCCTCTTTATCAACTATTCCTTTCACTTCTGTCCGTATTTGAACTGATAATCCAGATTCCTCTGTCCAGGGAGTCTGTTCTGGTATGGGCAGTAGGGGGTTAACAGCTCTTGGCATGTCTGGTGTTTGTCTACTAATACGCTTGGCTTGGTGGATAAAACTGCTTCTCTTAAGTCGTCCCAATGCAAGATTTTGGAATCGGTCCTTCATTGGATGTCTCGGCATGCAAGCAAATTTTTCTGCCTGTATCAGCACCTTTGTGTCCCTCCGTTCTCTCAGTGCTGGTATCCTCCACAATTTCTCCATCTCTAATATTGGTGTTGATTTCATTGCTCCTGTGATGACCCTAAGTGCCTGGTTTTGTACTTTATCCAGTTCTTGAAGTGTGGTGTTTGATGCTGAACACCATGCAGATGATCCATATTCTAAATGTGGGCGTATACTCTGTTGGTAAACTTTACTGAGTATTTTCCCACTCGCACCCCACGTAGTTCCACACAGCTTTCTTAGAATAGCCAATTTTCTCCTTGCTTTTTGGGTTGCCTTATTTATCTGCTGTTTCCAAGATAGTTTGTTATCAAATGTAACTCCGAGATACGTAGCCTGTATGTCTTCTTTCACAGGCTCATTGTTTATATAGATGGCTCCTGCTTTTTGTTTTGGGAAAGAGTGAAAAGTGTAGTACTGCATTTGTCTGTATTGATGCTGATACACCATCTATTTGTCCATGAATTCAGTGCATTCATAGCTCTTTGTAACAATTTGGAGGCCACTGTTGCATACTCCTCTGTGCACCACATTACCAAGTCATCTGCATACATTGCCACTTTGATACCATGTGGTAGTTCAGTAACTAGGTCATTGATGTAGATCAGAAAAAGTGTTGGAGATAGTACCCCTCCCTGTGGAACGCCCTGGCGCAGTAAGACCTTCTTACTCTTAAGACCATCCAGTTGCACTCTGGCTCTCCTGTTATGCAGGTATGCTTTGACCCATTTGTACATCCTGCCATTTACTCCATAATTTCTCAGTTTCTTCAAAAGCCCTTCCTTCCATACCTTATCAAATGCTTTCTTTAGGTCTATCCATGCTGCTAGTACCAGTTTCTTTTCTTGAAACGCATCCTCAATTTCCTGGGAAAGATAGGTTGCCTGATCTTCGGTAGAGTAACACTGTCTAAAGCCTGCTTGTTGTGGGACAAGGAGATTTTCACTTTCCAGGTACCACTGCAGTCTGAGATTGATTATACGTTCCATTGTTTTACACAAACAGCTTGTAAGGCTGATTGGTCTATAGCTGGATGTCATTGAACCATCTTTTCCTGGCTTTAGTAATGGTATCATAATTTTGTGCGTGTGATATTTGATGAGTGTTTCCTCAGCATTTAGGGTCTCTACCTTAGTGTAGAAACCACAGACAACTTTACACGAAACCTCGCATGTGAGTCATGAACAAAATAGAGACATTGTTGACATGGGCAGAACCAGACCTGCTATTGTTTATCGATATCCCCCTTCAAAGTCATATATTAGTAGAGTTTAGAGATTTCTCAGGTGTTACATCTAGAGATGGTGCTTTGTCAGGAGAAATGCTAAAAAGTGACAGATGACAACACCTTCAATCATTTCTCAATGGTGTTTTATGACATGTGGGGCAAGGAATCCCTACCACAAAAATGGATAAATGATTTCTTTAGTAAATCTCTCCAAACTAGGATATCTATTAGATTGTAACAACTGGCCAGGAACCACATCAATATATATACCTGGTCAAATCTTTAGCAGCATGATACAAGAAAGATTGAAGAAGTCAGTAGAGAAAAAAAACGTATAGAAGAAGAAGCGGGAATCAGATGACATCAGTCATGTATTGATCACAGTTTTACTCCCAGAACCATCATTGAGGAATCATTATCATCCATGAATGTACGACAAAATATGTGAATATTATAAAAAAGCCTTCTATTCAGATTCATTTTGGTGTGTGAGAACAGAAACATGCAACATTGTCTAGTTCCCAATAGAAGATCCCAAGATGTGTCATGCTACTACTTTTACTCGAAACTGCAAATTGAAGAGATCATGCAAAAACTCCACAGAAGACAATTAGGCATTACATGTAGGGTCAAAGTAAAGAAATGGAGATAAATGCAAACAATTGAGAAGCTGCAGTGATGCTCTTGTTCTTTTGTGCTTTGTGTATGCACACTGACCTGTTTTCGGAAACTTCTGTTACTGCGTGCTGTGTGCGCACATTTTCACTTTTGGACACGCACACATTCCCTGTGCACACTAAGATTGTTACACATAAGATTATACAGACAAGTCTTTATTTACAATTTTCCTGCATTTTTCTTTTTCACCCTGAAAATTGTATACATATATATATATAATTTATTATTATTTTTTTTTTTTAAATACATATTTTATGTGTGTTGTATGTTTGTTCCTGCTGAAAGCCTATTGAGCCGAAACGTCTTTCTGGTTTGTGTTGTCGTCTTGTTACGTGACGCTTTAATTGTACCCTTTTTTCTATTTTTACTTATCCATTTTTTTCCATCTCTCCAAGGCATAAATTTATCGACAATAACACTATTGACAGATCGGTTGAATAGTCGACAGATCAACTCCTGGAATATCTCGACCTTGTAGATTACATGGCACTTTTGAGTGTCACACTGTGGTGCTCATGAAAAAGTAGAATGACTCCACAACATTTCTGGTCAAAGGTGGATCCAGATGTACACGATCAAACTAGAAGTCCTGAATATTCACAAAATAACAATGAACTCTGATATATACAATAAACAGTGCCAACTTGGAAGCAAAATGTTCTTAGATGGAGACATCACATTAGAAATCACATGCATCACTCTGGAATAAAATGGAGACGTAATATCAGAAATAGAAATCATGACACGCATCGCTTTAGAATGAAATGGAGACATAACATCAGAAATAGAAATCCTTACACGCATTGCTCTAGCATCAAATGGAAACATGTCATCAGAAATTAAAAAAAATTACGACACGCATCGCTCTGGAATCAAATGGAAACTTCATATCATAAATCATGGTTTGCATCGTTCTATCATCAAATGGAGACATAACAGCAGAAATTATGACAAGCATCACAGTATCATTAATTTGTTTCAACAAACTAACGAACAACTGGAGATCTAAATATTTCAGTAATCGAACAAAACTTAAACTGTTCAAAGCCTGAGTGATACCAATGCTAACATATGGATGTGGTATCAGTGCTAACATATGGATGTGATACCAGTACTAACATATGGATGTGGTATCAGTGCTAACATATGGATGTGATACCAGTGCTAACATATGGATGTGATCCCAGTGCTAACATATGAATGTGATACCAATGCTAACATATGGATGTGGTATCAGTGCTAACATATGGATGTGGTATCAGTGCTAACATATGGATGTGATACCAGTACTAACATATGGATGTGATACCAGTGCTAACATATGGATGTGATACCAGTGCTAACATATGGATGTGATACCAGTGCTAACATATGGATGTGATACCAATGCTAACATATGGATGTGGTATCAGTGCTAACATATGGATGTGATACCAGTGCTAACATATGGATGTGATCCCAGTGCTAACATATGGATGTGATACCAGTGCTAACATATGGATGTGATACCAATGCTAACATATGGATGTGGTATCAGTGCTAACATATGGATGTGATACCAGTACTAACATATGGATGTGATACCAGTACTAACATATGAATAGGATGCCAGTGCTAACATATGGATGTGATACCAATGTTAACATATGGATGTGATACCAGTGCCAACATATGAATGTGATACCAGTGCCAACATATGAATGTGATACCAGTGCCAACATATGAATGTGATACCAGTGCTAACATATGGATGTGATACCAGTGCTAACATATGGATGTGATACCAGTGCCAACATATGAATGTTATACCAGTGCCAACATATGAATGTGATACCAGTGCTAACATATGAATGTGATACCAGTGCTAACATATGGATGTGATACCAGTGCCAACATATGAATGTGATACCAGTGCTAACATATGGATGTGATACCAGTGCTAACATATGGATGTGATACCAGTGCTAACATATGGATGTGATACCAGTGCTAACATATGGATGTGATACCAGTGCTAACATATGGATGTGATACCAGTGCTAACATATGGATGTGATACCAGTACTAACATATGGATGTGATACCAGTACTAATATATGGATGTGATACCAGTACTAACATATGGATGTGATACCAGTACTAACATATGGATGTGATACCAGTGCTAACATATGGATGTGATCCCAGTGCTAACATATGGATGTGATACCTGTGCTAACATATGGATGTGATACCAGTGCTAACATATGAATGTGATACCAGTGCCAACATATGAATGTGATACCAGTGCTAACATATGGATGTGATACCAGTGCTAACATATGGATGTGATACCAATGTTAACATATGGATGTGATACCAGTGCCAACATATGGTTGTGATACCAGTGCCAACATATGGATGTGATACCAGTGCTAACATATGAATGTGATACCAGTGCCAACATATGAATGTGATACCAGTGCCAACATATGAATGTGATACCAGTGCTAACATATGGATGTGATACCAGTTGTTTTTTTTTGTACCTTTGAACGGGTGAAAAAACAATGGTTTGTTTTCGCCGGTCTGTTGCTAAAGGCGCTTAATTAATTTAATTGTAAAAGGCTCACATTGTGTCAGCGTGTTGCAGAGCGATTTACTGGAGTTGGCCAGCCTATAATGTGGAAACGGGTTCTGGACCGTGCGACTAAGTGAGTGCCCGTGAGACTAGACCATCCACAGATTCGATTTACACACTCGACAGTCAAATTAGGGACTAGAACTCAGTCGTGGTTAATGCGGAGGTCAATGGTCTCATCTGTGATAACACCGATGAGAAAGATGCAGTCATCTATAAAGACGGATCTGTGATACGACACCAAAGAAGTGCATGGGCATTTACAGCACGCTCTGTAGGTTGAATGGTCAAAGAAGACAGTGGTGCATACGTCATGACCACGAGTAGCATTGCAATGGAGGAGATGGCAGTGACTAAGGCATTCAACTGATTAGAGTCACAAGACTACACCCACGCCTGTATACTGAGTGATTCAATGAGCATGATTTAAAAAAAATGGAGGCGGGCTCTGTACGCATGCAATGGTTAGAGTCATAGCAGATGTCAAAAATACGTAAGATCACATTTGTCTATGTCCCTGGACATGCGGGATACGAGAAAATGATAGAGCGGACAGGTTGGCTAGCTGCGCTGTCGTTGCGGATGGTCAACCAATGGATCGGTCGGACATCCTCAATGCCCTCCGAGATGTGGGAAGAGCACAGGACTTCGACAAACACAGATCAACGTCACTTCTTCGGATGATAGAGATGGAAGTTAAGATGGGCACAGCCAGAAATGTGAAACTTAGTGGCCGTTTAAGAAGACTTATCAACCAACATAGAACTGGAATCGCCAGTCGCTGGACACTGCGGGACTTGCTGAGGAGGTGATCTGAGCACCTATGGACATGTTCGGAGTGCAATGATGATGACCCGCCAAAAACTCAATAACTCAATACCCAGTGCTAACATATGGATGTGATACCAGTGCTAACATGTGGATATGATACCAGTGCTAATATGTGGATGTGATACCAGCGCTAACATGTGGATGTGATACGAGCGCTAACATATAGATGTTATACTAGTGCTAACATATGGAGGTAAAAGTTGGAAATCCACCCAGAAGTTAGATAGGAAGCAAAATACCTTGAAAAACATTTCCACTTTAGATCTCAAACATAAGCTGGAAAGAACACATTTTAAACGAACAAATAAGAGACGAATCTAAACAAGAATACGTGTCGAGCTTTATAAAAGAAGGTGTTGGAAATACATCAATCATGTGCTGAGAATGAATGAAGAAAGACTTCCCCAACAGGCATTCATGTGGAAACCATCTGGTAAAAGAAAACAAGACAGACAAACAGAACCGTTGCATAGAACAATTTCCAAGGAAGGCTCAAACATAGGACTAAGAAACAACCAAGAACCGAAAGAACAAGCAGCAACTTGTCAGTCGTGGAGAACAATGACTTTTCCATACTTGAGGTCTTCGGCCCAAGGGGTAAATAAAAATGTATGTTTTATGTATCTGAATATTATTACAGGTTAAATATTTAGTTCATAATCATCATCATCATGTGTTCTGTGTTCACTTGAAAAGACAAGCTGTAGTTGAGACATGTCAGAATGTTACTGTTCAAGATAACGTGTGTTATCCTTACCTCCACTGATATATACAGAGCACAAAGACTTGGCACCCACGATTGTTACAGTCACTTGTGACACCAGTTTGCTCACGTTACAGTGGACATCCATTACAGCACCATCGAGTGTGTCACTTCTGTCATATGTACATTGAGGATGCAATTCACTACCATTGTTGAAAAATGTGAAATTCAACGGGGATTCTGTTGGAAATTCTGACGGCTGTGGAAAACCTGATTGACAAAAGCTGAACATTTGAATAAAGATAACTACTAATGTTGTACAATTACTAATGTTGTACAATTACTAATGATGTGTTGGGGAAGACATGGAATGATCTTAAAAGAGTGCAAGAAACAGAAGGGCCTGGAAAATGTTTGTTGAAGATCTATGCTGCACAGGTAGCTGAAAGGTAGAAGAAGAATTGTGTAAAGCATATATTGTTCTATTTACAAATGGTGGTAATACTGACGACAGATTATTATTACATCTACAGTTATTGCTATGGTTAATGCATCACTACTACAACTATTGCAATCGCCTTTACCTTTACAATATATATGACCCTTTTTGTCTTGTCAGACGGTTTAGTGGAAGAAGGCTTTTGTGTATTTTTAGGGGGAGAGGTTTTGTTTTAGTCGAACAGCTTTTCTCGTGGCTGATTCAACCAATGTTTGACAAACACACAATCAACAGGGGTTTCTCTGTTTTTCTTTTCATGAGTCTTTTCTCTTCCATGTTTTGCCATAATTCAGCCTCAAATTATGTTATGTCATTTTGTATACAGGATCTCCATGATGTGCGATCTCTTGCCAGATGTTCCCAGTCATTTTCAGAGATGGAGAAGTTCTTCAGCGATGATTTACAAATATCACTATATCGTAGATAGGTTTTTTTGTCTTTTTTCATGTATTAGTTCAATATATAGTATTTGCTTAGGAATGCGGTTTTCTTTTATTCGCTGGACGTACCCCAGCCATCGTAACCATTGGTTTCCGATCATTAACACGGTTGTTAGGGTCTTGGCAAGTTGCAGGATTGTTAAGTTAGTTTTGTCCTGCCATTTGATTTACATTATTATGCGGACACACCGCGTGTGGAAGATATTTAGTCTTTTTTCGTGATTTGGGTATGTTGTGCAAGTTTCAGATCCATATACTAGTGTGCTAAGCACACAAGTTTGATATATTATGAGTTTGGTCTGTAGTGTTGATTACGTGGTGTTCCAGGCCCTTTCTATGAGTTTGTCGAAAGTTGTAGTTGCCTTACCAATTTGGCTGTTTATTTCTTCATCAAGAGAAATGGTTGACGTGATTGTGGATCCAAGATACATGAATTTCTGGACTGAACCAAGTAAACAATTTTTCAAAGTGATCAATGCAGGCCTGATATATCCTTGACTTAGAAGTATTAGTTTCTGAACACTAATATACAGTGAAAAAAGGCTGCATCCTTTGTCAAGGTTGTCGATCAGTGATTGTATGTGGCTTCACTATGAGCTACTATGGTTGCATCGTCAGCAAATTTAAGTAGGGCAACATTTGTTGTTCTGTTTCCTCTTAGTCGTGTTAAGTTGAACAGTGAGCCATCTGATCGTGTGCGAATATATATGTCTCCTGAGCTGTTTTTGAAGGCGTAATTTAGAAGGGTAGCAAAAAAAAATGCCAAAAATGGTGGGGACAAGGACACATCCCAGTTTCACTCCGTTGTTGACTTTAAAACTCTCTTATGAACTGTCATCAAAGTGTATTTTAGCATTCATGTTTTCATGAAAGGACACAATCAGCTTAGGTGATTTAGCTAGGCAGCGTATGCTTTCTAACACCATGTGGAGCCCAGCTCTGTTTACTGAGAAGACATTTGCGAGATCAATATAAAGGGGCATGTTCTCGGTACTTTTCTTATATAAAGAGGTGTAGTCAATAGTGAGTTAATATTAGGTTTCAGCGTCGTTTAGGTTGACCTCCATTGCCACTTAGCAGGAACAATGTATGCCACACTGTGGCAGACAAGGACATGAGAGGTGTAAACTAGAATAATAAGGAACAATCAAAGAATATAAAGTACAGTCTCCAAACACTGACGGACATACTAAGGAGGAGATTTGAGCACTGGTGGCATGTCCGATATGCAATGAGAATGATCCGTCGACTAAACTAAATTAAAGAAAGAACAAATCGCACACAAATCACATTTAAAGTAAATGAAACAATTATAAAAATTATGAGTAAGATTGACCAATACAAGAACAATTGCTACCTTGAACAGGACAGATAATCCTACTTCCATCTCATTTCAGGTCACCACAGACTACATAACCATCTAGCAGGGTGAAACTAGTCATCTTACCGATTTGTGCATGTGGGCAGACAGGACGGATAGCCTAAAACAAACTATACGACTGTAACACCTTCAGAATGTTGCAGAAGGAATAATGTTCAGACAGTTTCAGTAGGAACAATGGCCAACTAAAACTTACATCAATATCACGTTATTTGGAAATCCGAGGAACCCTCGAACACTGCAAAATACGTGAGATATGTTACATGTTTTTCTAGTCATTATCAAACAGACAACAGTAAAAACGACTTTACAGGAACCATTCCCAGCATGATTATTTTCTGTAATTTGAGGGACGTGTCGTACAGATATCGCGTATTTGCCGTAAAAGAGTGACACAACGCATCCACGTCAACTTAATGGATGAAGACTAAGAAGAGAATCTGTTCTCTTCAAGAAATTATAGCATTTCTATCTATCTAATGTCATTTTGCGCAAAAGATAGCACACAGAGCATAAATCCTACCATAATTATTGAACGAACATTGCTCTCAAATGGCAGTCTTTGCTGAGGGTCCGCATTGTGTTTAGCCACTCCTAACTGCTTTGGGCAAGCCTGTCTACCTCGGAAATAGAGCTGATGTCCGCTGTTGTTACCTCTCGCCTCTGTGTTCTATTTTGTGTTTCTCTTTTGAGATTTTCTTGTGGTCTTTTCTCATGAAATGGTCAACACATGACCACCTTCGTCTCTTGATTATAAATAGTATTGTTGATTGCATTGTCATTCACTTCATGGTATATGAAGCATTTCCCTGAGGAATCTGTTTACAAATGCACCTAATTTATTTTCTATTTCTTTAGCCATTTTACAACTCTTGCATGCTTGAGTAATATTGGATAATAAATCTGATTTGAAAATACTCATGTTTGTTTTTGCACTAAGTAATTTTGATTTCCATATTCTATCCTTACTTGTATGCACTTCCATGCATTGCCAGAAATCCCTGCCTTGTTTTCCGTTTTCTTCATTTCATCACTTAATTCTGTCTAATATCATACGAGCGCTGTGGAGTTTCCACAACCATCTAAATTCTTCTCATCCATTTCGCCAAGCACTACATAACGGTTACTGAGCTTCAGATTACAGTGTCCCATTGATGTTCTCAACTTTCATTTTGAGGCTTTCTTTCTTTTGAGGCTTCAATTGCTTATGCTTCTTTTTCAATTTTAGTTTTATCTTTCCAATGCTTAAGTTGTGTTTATTGTCAACATCCAATTCTCTATATGCTCTTCCTGTCAGAAGAATTATTTTCATTGTGTGAGACGCATTATTCTTCTCTTGTTTAATGTGTTCTTGAAATAACACTTTCACATCTTTATTATTATATGACCTTTTTATTTCATTATCACATTATTAACACGATCCAGCATATTTCATTCTGATATTCGACAAATGCCTAGGGTGTATAGTAACACCATTACATATATATTGATGTCTTTTCTTGACAACATAATGGACACAATTTCAAGTAAATACATTTGCACACCTATACTAATTGTACACCCCTAAAAATCCTTACTACCTGGCGGTCTACATGACCGCATTATGTATTATTCCGCTCCTCGAGATATAAACATATAATTACACTTCACTGGCTATATTTGTAATGTCTAATCTAATTCTAGCGATAATTCTTCACGACTACTCACTTGGCTTATATACACAAGTCCTACTGTAGACTAATATGAAGCTCTGACTTCTATCTAAAATAGGCCCATTCATTTAGATATTATCTACCTACACTAGGAACCGACTCAAAGCCCGCTTTGGCACTCTCCATCCGAGCGGTTTAAACTCTTTTCACTATTTGTTTTAACTACTGACATCCTCTTTTACTCACGCGTCTCATATTTTTTTCTCCTCTTGCTACCTCTTATTGTGTGCATCCTCAGGGGATCCTCACTCTTGTAGCCTCTTTTTTGCCCCTTGGGATACTGTCTGGTATAGTGACTACTTATCTTGTGACCAACAGGCAATTTGGTCCTGGCCACTTCCGTTTCCGGTCATTCGGGCCCCACGAATCTACCGCTGTGCGTGGCTTTGTGAGATAGATAAGTATTTACCTTTTGCGTATACTAATATATAATATATCTAATAATGTAATAATATAATACTTTTTCTTGTACTAATATATGTTGCTTTTATCTAATGGAGGCTTTTGCCGAAACGTCGTATACGGTCTCGTTTATCTGTAGGTTCCGCTGCTATGAGTTTATGTTTATTTTATGTATATATCTACATTAGTTAGTGACAACTTTGCTCCTTTAGTCAGTCAATGTGAAGTTAAGCTTCCAGCAGTGTTTATGGGGGAGTCTTTCTTGGAAACATTTGAAGGGCGAATTCTTATACCTCGTCCACTCCATTTTGCTCACCTGTTATCGCAATGTCATAACTTATTTCTCATTCTCTACGCCCACACGAAACAGTGGTTAATCCTTATTGACTTCGCCCACGAATGTCTATCCGCCTATATGGCGTAATGACATAACCTTGACCTGTTTTGCTGTTGAATATTCTAAGTATAGTGCAACTGTGATTTCTCCTCTTCCACTGGTACATTACGTCTATCAAGAGTGTTCTGAATATCAAGATATGAACAAAATATGTCAGCGATCTGATCGACAGATAATTGGTAGGACAGATATCATTAACAGCCTCAAAGTTGGATTGAATTAAGCATTTTGAGAGAAGAGAAACTACATCCGATTCCAGACTTCGTGAATTACGAGTGAAGATCGGCACTGTTAAACGAGAACAATATTTTAGACAAATGAAATGAATTATCAACCGCCACAGTTGTTGCTGTTAAACATTTCGATGACAAGTTCTGAGCACCTATGTGTGTACCTGTAGCGCAGAGATGGTCATCATAATATAACATAACAATGCAAGACATGTAAGTTGTTCTTCCTAGGTGTATTAATGGAAGGGGATTCCTTTGTTAGTTTTCTTTTTTCTTTTTTTTCAGTCCACTTTACTTGTCTTAATTCTTTTGTTTATTGAGAATATTGGTAGGACTCTGTGGCATTTCACGCTAAATGGTGACATTTCTTTACTTCAACAAAGGTTTCCTGTTCGTCTGTGTGGCTATCGTGACCAAGATCACGGTCAGGGGAGAAAAGAAAACAGCCAATGTCACCTGCCACGTATGTCAAAAGAGGCGACTGAGGAGGCTGGGGAAAAAAAGGTCTTCCATGTGCTGTGGAGTTCGTGCACCCTGGCTGAAATCATCTTCAATACTGTTTCTGTTGTGTGGCGGGCTTGCTTCATACTAGGGGAAGCGCTGTGGAGTAGATTTAAACACAACGGACTTGTGAGAGCTGTCCGTTATCAAATGGAAATGATCTGTTGTGAGTTTCAAAGAAACTTATTTTTTTTAAGAGAAATCGCCAATCAACCACTAATATCTTCAGTAATAAAGAAAAGACGATGGTTATATGTTTGGTATGCGATGAGAAGAGATAATAACCGAATAGCAAAGCAAATCCTCATGTGGGAAACATAAGTAAGAGGAAAATTGGAAGACCCAGAGAGACACTGAGATGAACATTGATGAGAGAGGCAAGAGCAGCAGGAATCGGCTACCTGTGTGAGATAGAGCTGCTTGCGCAGAACAGAGACAAATGGCGAGATTTGATAACATCTCTTTAAAAGAATTGAAAACTGCTAGAACAAAAATTCAGATAGGAGAAGGTGTATCTTGGTCTACGCCCTATGGACCGGCTACGGCTCGACATGTCAATAGATAGATAGAAGTTTTAAAGACAAAGACTCCGGCTCTGAGGACTCTCACATTGGTAGCACTATAGCCAGAATAAAAAAAAATATTCACACAACCTGTGTAGCCATCAACAACTATCATTATGACCTTCATTACATAATTTATTTTTGAAAATAATAAATAATGGTATATTGTTATAAAACATGTATTCAAAGTACATCTTTAGGTATGTAACATTAACCATATCATGGATCAACATTATACAAATATACAGATGGTAACTTACTGCCATCGTGTAAATGTGCCTGTAACCAGGTAAAATAAATCGGGCTAGTCCAGGCTATATGAATTTGTTTAGTGTCATCGCCAATACACGTCTTGTCATTGCTATCAGTTACTGTTTCTAGTGCGGGATCTCCTATAACAATGGTGTTACTTGTGGCCAGGTCAGCTGTTTCATTGAGATAAATATCACATTTAAATATGTTATGCATATGTTATGCACATGGGTGTATCCACATACATAGTATTTGTGTCCAATGAGTGTATCAGCAGCGGACGGTACGTTCCAAATTTGAGAAGGCATTGACATGATTAGTTGTAAAAAAAAAAAAGTAAAGAGCCACCGTCACGCCAAGTGGCGTATAGGGAATATGGTGTACATGTGTACCATACATTTTAAGACCTTCGGCATATGATTTTTGGGGAAATATGGTCGGTATTACGTCCGTACCGCTATACTTTCCCAGACAAAAATCCGGCACTCATTAAAGGCTGGGTAAACCAGGAAGCCGTCGGTTGGAATCGAACCCTACCTCTTGTCCTTTGTAGTCCAGTTTACTAACCACTGAGCTATCGTGGCTCCTTTCTGTCTGTGTACACGTTATATTTGTTGTCTATGTGTAGGTGCCACTTTTAAACGTAGTGGCAAAATAAATGCCCCATCAAAATAATGGCTTTTATCTCAATAGCCATCATTTTGCCTTGGCTAATTGTAGCAATAATTTCCCTTAGATATGAGGAGCTTATCAGATTGGAAAACCAAAACAGTATCTCCTTTGTTAAGATCAACCGTTGTGTACATGTGAAAATGTTTATGTGTATATGTGTGAACATGTTTGTATCTGTATGTTTTTGTGTATGTGTGTTTGTGTGTAAACATGTTTGTATCTGTGTGTTACTTTTGGGTCAGTAGTAACTTCCACCTCCACTATACTACCGATGGGCAAGATTGAATATATTACTACCCTCTATATACAAACATATTACCACCCTCTATATACAAACATAATGCCACCCTCTATATACAAACGTTTTTCCACCTTCTATATACAAACATATCACCACCCTCTATATACAAACATATCACCACCCTCTATATACAAACATATCACCACCCTCTATATACAAAGATATCGCCACCCTCTATATATAAATATATTTCCCTCATCTATACACAAACATATCACCACCCTCTATATACAAACATATCACCACCCTCTTTATACAAACATATCACCACCCTCTATATACAAAGATATCGCCATCCTCTTTCTTTCTATCCATCCATCCATCCATCCATCCATCCATCCATCCATCCATCTATCTATCTATCTATCAATCTATCTATCTATCTATCTATCTATCTATTTATTGACCTTTCGATCCGTAGCCGGCCCACATGGCGTAGACCAAGATACTCCTTCTCCTATCTGATTTTTTTGGTCCTAGCAGTTTTTAATTCTTTTAAAGATATTTTATCAAATCTCGCCATTTGTCTCTGTTCTGTGCAAGCAGCTCTATCTCATTGAGGGAGCCGATTCCTGCTGCTCTTGCCTCTCTCATCAAATTTCTTCTCAGTGTCTCTCTGGGCCACCCTCTATATACAAACATATTTCCACCATCTATACACAAACATATTACCCCCATCTATATACAAACATATTACCACCCTCTATATACAAACATCATCGACTTCAAAAAAGCATTTGATAGTAATCATAGAGATTCTTTGTGGAAAATTCTGAAGCAATATGGTTTACAATCAAAAATCATAAATATTATTAAAGACATGTATGATCGTTACACATGTGCAGTTCGAACAGAGGAAGGACTGAGCGAATGTTTCCCAATAGAAACTGGGGTTAAACAAGAATGTATTTTATCGCCCTTGTTATATGGAATTGTTATGGACTTCATAATGAAGAAATGCTGCACTGGTAATAAAGGCATCGAATGCGTACAAGGAGACCATTTGGAGGACCTCGACTTTGCTGATGACATAGTTCTCATCAGCAGTCAGATAAAAATGATGCAGGAAAACACAAATGAACTATCATCAATAGCCAGCAAAATTGGGCTTGAGATCAGTCATGAAAAGTTTAATTCCGACAGGTGACAAAATATACATGGAAAACAAACCAGTGGAAGAGATCGATCACTTTATCTATTTTGGAAGTCACATTGATCGAGAAGGGGATACGAGCAAAGAAATTAAAATCAGAATAGCTAAAGCAGCAATGTCTTTCAGAAGCCTTGAAAAGTTGTGGAAATAAAACTCATCAGCACAAACACAAAACTTAGGCTATTCAAATCAAATGTACTATCAACCCTTACGTACGCGCGTGAAAGCTGGAAAACAACAAGAGATTTAGAAACAAAGTTGAACGCATTCGAAAATAAATGTCTAAGGAAAATACTTGGTATAGCGTGGAACGAATTCAAAACAAACGAGGAAATTAGAGAAATCGCCAATCAACCACTAATATCTTCAGTAATAAAGAAAAGACGATGGTCATATGTTGGACATGTGATGAGAAGAGATAATAACCGAATAGCAAAGCAAGCCCTCATATGGAAAACAACAGGTAAGAGAAAAAGAGGAAGACCCAGGGAGACACTGAGAAGAACATTGATGAGAGAGGCAAGAGCAGCAGGAATCGGCTCCCTCAATGAGATAGAACTGCTTGCACAGAACAGAGACAGATGGCGAGATTTGATAAAATATCTTTAAATGAAAACTGCTAGAACAAAAAATTCAGATTGGAGAAGGTGTATCTTGGTCTACGCCATATGGGTCAGTTACGGCTCGAAAGGTCAATAGATAGATATACAAACATATTACCACCCTCTATATACAAGCATATTCCCACCATCTATACACAAACATAATACCACCCTCTATATACACACATTTTACCACCCTCTATTAAAAAATATATTACCACCCTCTATATACAAACATATTGCCACCCTCTATATACAAACATATTGCCACCCTCTATATACAAACATATGCCCACAATCTGTATACAAACACATTGCCACTCTCTATATACAAACATATTGCCACCATCTATATACAAACATATTGCCACCCTCTATATACAAACATTTTGCCACCCTCTATATACAAGCATATTGCTACCCTCAATATACAAACATATTGCCACCCTCTATATACAAACATATTACTACCCTCAATATACAAACATATTACCACCCTCAATATACAGACATATTACCACCCTCTATATACAGACATATTGCCACCCTCTATATACAAACATATTGCCACAATCTATATACAAACATATTTCCACAATCTATATACAAACATATTTCCACAATATATATACAAACATATTGCCACCCACTACATACAAACATATTGCGACCCTCTATATACAAACATTTTGCCGCCCTCTATATACAAACATATTGCCACCCGCTATATACAAACATACTGCCACCCGCTATATACAAACATATTGCCACCCACTATATACAAACATATTGCCACCCGCTATATACAAACATATTGCCACGCGCTATATATAAACATATTGCCACCCGCTATATACAAACATATTGCCACTCGCTATATACAAACATATTGCCACCCTCTATATACAAACATATTGCCACCCGCTGTATACATACATATTGCCACCCTCTATATGCAAGCATATTGCCACCCGCTATATACACACACATTGCCACCCTTTATATACAAACATATTGCCACCCTCTATATGCAAACATATTGCCACCCGCTGTATACATACATATTGCCACCCTCTATATGCAAACATATTGCCACCCGCTATATACACACACATTGCCACCCTTTATATACAAACATATTGCCACCCTCTATATACAACAAGATGTTGCATTTTTAATCATAAAGTATTTTGTATGTCACATTAGTCTCATGTCAATGATACAAATAGAACAAAAGAATAACTGTCAGCCATCTGTACTTTTCTCTGCCTTTTATAGGGTGAACACTGCCTTTCTTGCTCCCAAATTTAAATAAAATGTGTCCCTGTAACAAAAACGTGTCATACCGTCAATTGCATTCAAGAGTAGTATTATTAATGGGCAAGTTATACCGAGACGGCCAAATGGTTGCAGGCGCCCTGAGCGAGCTGAACTTCGGCGCCTTTTATAAGTTTAATTATAACAACTTTCACAGGGAAAGAACTAAAAAAAAAAAATGGGAAGATCCATGATGGCTCACCAAAGCACATGACGCGTTTCCCGACAACCGTCGGAATTGCCAGGGCTTGAGTCGACCCTGTGTTATAGAGAAGTGCATTTAAAGTGAAAGCTTCTGCTAGCAACATATTCTGTGAACTTACAGTACTGGCAACCTGGTCCAAACCATCCTCGTTTACAGATGCTACCATCAACACAATGACCGTCATTTATGTCACATTTGTCATTTGTGCAACGACACTTCAATTGACAGTGTGAGCCAAACCATCCCGCTGGACAATCTGAACATCAGAAATAACAACTATAACTTGAGCTAGTTATGTTTAATATTGTCGTTTTATATTAACAAGGACATAGCAGTCAGTGTTACTGGACTCTGGACAAGAAAAAGTAATTGATAGTGGCACTTGTGTGAGTGTTTGTGTGAAAGGCAAGAAGAAGAATTATAATTAGCAAAGTCAAATTAAGTGAGTGTGTTTGAGTGTACACCGCCAGTTTTGCCACCAAAAATTTGCCCGATCTTATTGAAGCTGTTTGTGAATTTAGACAACAAACTAGTCAGAACTTTTACACGTTTGTTGGCAGTTGGGTAGTGTCTCTCAATATTGTCACAAACTGTCTCTGTGTGAGGTGCTTGAATTTTTTAAAATAGACAAATGTATTAAAATATCCGTTTACCGGTCTAACATTGTTCTATTGATGTTGTACCCGTACCTTCTGAGACCATTCTTTTTTATCATCAGATTCTGATCCATTGCTCTAAAAATCCTTTAATTCAGCGAGTTCCCCAAATGCTTCGAGTTTTCACCACTTCTAACATTAGCCAATATACCAAAGGACCCCCGCCAGAGTTTTCTTTTAATTGTTTTTTTTTATTTGTTTTCACTGATCACAGTTTTGTAGTTGGTACATATTGTTGTGTAGAAATGTAGAATAAAATAGAATTGTCCATTATACATATAACCTAACATTTAGATAACCTACTATTACTGCACTTTCTCAACATGTATTTCACTTCCTACATCGAGATGGCACAGACATACGATTAAAATGTAATTTATACTCGGAGCACGCAAGAGTAATAACAAATAACAATGAGAACTCTAAACATCATCATCATCATGTACCCTGCCGGTTGGCGTAGGCGATCATGTCCCTCCACAATCTTCTATCTACAGTGCATCGTATCAGTTCTGTTGTTGACTGTTTTCCATGCCATGACACCAAGCTATCCAGTATTTTTTCTCTTTGTCGTCCACGATAAACTCTAAACATAGATATAAATATACAGTGTATATTATTATATACAGTATATATATATATATATATATATATATATATATATATATATATATATATTCTATATCCTATCACCAAGCCTGTTCAATGTATATACTAAGCACATCTTTAAAAACATCACAGATGTGCCAGGTCTAAACATCAATGGAAATATAATAACCTAAGATATGATGATCATACGGTATTAAAAAAAAAAGTAAAGTGCCCCTGTCACGCCAAGTGGCGTATAGGGAAATATGGTGTTAGTGACCCTATATTTTATAGACCTTCAGCACATGATTTTGGGTAATGTGGTCGGCATTACGCCCGTGCTGCTTTACTTTGCCAGAAAAAAAATAACAATTACTTATTGAAATAGACATGACACACAACAAATGTGGATTAGATATGAATATAAACTAAAACTATGATCATAAAAACAGAAAATAATCAAACCCTACCAGTCATCATCATCATCATCATCATCATCATCATCGCGTGCCGTCTCCGCAACGAAGGTTGGCTACCATTGATCGCCATTCTACTCTGTTTCTTGCTTTGATGGTGCAGGCTGTCAAAGATTGAGTTGCCCATCTTTTGATGTTACTCGTCCATGTTAGTCTTGGTCTGCCTCTGCCTCTTTTACCTTGTATTTTTCCTTCCAATATTACTTTTAGTAGGCTGTTGTGTCTTTTAACATGCCCAAAAATTTCATTTGTCTTGTCTTAATTGTATATAGTAGTTCTCTTTTTATTTTCAGTTGTTTTAAAACTTCATCGTTTGTTATCTTTTGTTGCCATCCAATTCTACCTATTCTTCTGTAAATAAACATTTTAAAGGCTACAATTTTCTGTTCTGTTTTCTTGTCTAATGTCCATGTTTCTGCACCATATAGGAATATTCAGAAGACGTAACATTTTGCTATTTTTAGTTTCAGCCCTGCTGATATTTGTTTTGTTGTTAGTATATTTTTTCATGGCATTAAAATTACTTTTTGCCATACCTATTCTTTTGTTTATTTCAGTTTTGCATTTTCCATCATTGGTTATAGTATGTCCCAGGTAGTTGTAACTATGGACTGTCTCCATATGTATTCCCTCATCTGTGATATTTAATTATAGGTCTTGAGAATTTTCTTTGTTTATGATCATTTTCTTTGTTTATGGTCTTTTTGATATTCATTTCTAGTTCATATGTTTTGCTTGTTATGTTTATCACATTAAGCAATTGTTGTAGGTCTTTAGGATTTTCTGCTAGTAGAACAGTATCATCAGCATATCTCAGGTTATTGATTATCTTTCCTTTAATATTTAGGCCTGGTATCTCTGAGATGTTTTTAAAGATTTGCTCAGTGTATAGATTGAAACCCTACAAGTAGATTTCAAAAATGAAGGATTACACATGGAGACATTTCAGAACTACAACTACCTTGCACATACTATAACCAGTGATTAAAAATATAAACTGAAATAAACAAAAGAATAGGAACGGAAAAAGCATTATTAATGTCACTAAAATTATACCAATTTCAAAATCAATAACAGGGCTAAAATCAAGAAAAACAAAATGTTATATCTTCTCAACATTGCTTTTTGTTGCAGAAACATGGACATTAGACAAGAAAACAGAATAGAAGCATTTGAAAAGTGCGTCTATAAAAGAATAGAAAGAATTGAATTGAAAGAATGCATTAAAAAAGATGAAATCTGAACACAACTAACTATGAAACAAGAATTTCTAAAGATAATTCAAACAAGACAAATGAGACTGTTGGGGTATATTACAATACACAACAGCGTACTAAAAGTAATCTTGGAGGGAAAAATACAAGGTAAAAAAGAATGAGGCAGATTAACGTGAACAAGTAACATCAAAAGTTGAACAAATCATCCTATGACAACCTGCATCATCAAAGCAAGAGACAAAGCGGAATGATGCTCCATGGAGATTAATTAAATCTAGTGCCATTGAACGACGCGATGATCATGGCACAATAAGTTGTATAAGTCACATGACTAAGATATTACAAAGAATCATCATACGTAGAGTGCGAGTGCTAAAAAAAATAAGTCCAGAAATTAATGTTGAGCAGTGCGGTTTTGTTGGAGGTAAAGGTATGAACAATGCCATATACGTCATAAGATCTTTAGTAAAAAATGTCATATACGTGAAAACAGATCAATACCTATGTTTCATAGATTATACCAAAGCATTTGACAAAGTAAAGCACCAAGAAATAATCACAACTCTAGAAGGATTAAACGTTGACAGCAACATTCTCAGAATAATAAAAAATATTTACTGGTAACAAACAGTTGCAAAATGAAATGGAAATCAATTCCGAATGTTTCAAAAAATAAAACAGGGTGTTAGGCAAGATTGTGTGCTATCACCAGATCTATTGAATATGTATATTAAGATTACTTTTAAATCCTTAAAGGACATGCATGGAATAATAATTGGATGTCATAATTTTAATAATCTCAGGTATGCTGATGATACGGTCTTAATCGCAAACAGTGAAAATGAGTTATAAGAAATGTTAGACATTATAGTGAAGGAAAGCAAAAATACAGGATTCGACATCAATAGTAAACAAACAGAAATAATGGTAGCAAAAATAGAAACAACATCATCGCTATGCACAAAAAGACAAATGGAACACAATTAAAACAATAATCATTTCTTGGCCATGCGATGAGAAGGAAACAGCTGGAATATATTGTAACAACTGGGAAAATTGAGGATCAAAAGATAGAGGGAAGTACAGAGACAAGATACCAGACAGCTTAAGAGAATGGCATGGCAGTAGGTCAAAAGGAGGAATGATAAATAATTGTCGAGATCGAAAGTTTTGAAGAAACATGATCACCTACGCCAGCAGGCATGGCTATGAATGATGATGGTTCCGCTTCAAAATTTTCTGACGAAAGTTTTTAAAAACCAATTTCTTATCAAATCCTACATTTAAAGTGCTTTCTGCAATTACCAACATTACATACTATCTAGTCACATTGTCTCACCTGCTTCTATACTTTTCATAGATTTTTTAATTCATTGAGATGTAATCCTTCCCTATCTAGATTGTTCTAAAAGCAAGTCTGTCTGGTCTATATCCAGACATAAAATTCAGTCTCTTCCACTAATTCTCCTCCCTTTGTCCTTATACTTTTATTTTCCCCATCTCATTCTTCCGACATGCTGCTTGTCATGCCATTTACATATCTTCTAATTTCATTTATTCTCTTCACTTCCCAAAAATGTATGTGCAGATGCAAGAAATTGTCACGCATTTGTCTTTAATGTCCTTTAATCCTTTCTACAGCTCTTTATTATTTGTCTTTCATTTTGTTCTAACTATATTGATATTACTACAAAAGATGATTAAAGATGATAGAGAACTAAACAAGAACATATATAAGTTGTATACATTGTAAAGTTGTTTTGGTAAAAGGGAGATGAAATGTTGTAAAGCTGTTCATTGTCATAAGAGATCTACACACGCATAACAACTGCCTTTTCTAGCTAACGACTTTAAAGACAGGACAATATTTGACCAAAATTACATGAAGTTTTATTAATAGTTCTTACTTCTCTTGCTTTGACATTTTTCACCAGTAGAACAGCCATGTATGCATTTTTGACCAACTGGACACACAACATCTGAAGAAACGCAGCATTGGATGGGTTAGTCACAAACAGAACCCTAAACTAACAATATTATTTCTGGAGACTTCCCAGAGAGCTTCCGTATAATGGGGTTCCGGGTTGTACAATCAACACTTTCATTATAACTGAATCACCATGTCAATCGACAGTAACATAGCCTGCAGTGATAATTACAAATATTAAAAAACTTATTATTACAATATAATTTCCAGCATGATATCGTGTGACAGGGAACAGTTGGCTGTGTTCACTTTCTGCGCGGTTTCGCCTTATGTCTTTTGGCGTGTGTTGAGACTGCTATGATGAGGACTACAGTTACCTTTCTTTGTTTGGTAGATGAGATTCGGATGATTACGCTGGCATGGGCGGTTGAGCAATAATGGATTTTAATTCGTTTTCCGTGATCCCGGGGCCTTCCATAACCAAAAAACCAAATATATATATATATATATAAATCCTTGCGACTCCAAATATTAGTAAGATAACTACATGACATTCTACTCAGAAACGACAATAATCATTTGGGTCAATATACATTTTAACGGCTATTTTTTGAAAGGTCAATATATAGGTCGAATCACAGAAATAGGTAACCAAATCAAATCATATAACAATACTGTGATATCAATTGTTCCTTTCGAGCCAAATACGGCTCCTACGGCAGAAATCCTCGACTCTATGGATCTGGCGATCTTTTTTATCAAGCATCAGACTTTGCACACGACCACCATTGTTTCTCGCTACAAATTTCTGTTTTGGTCGAGTTGTTCAATTTTTCGGCGAGGTACCTGATGCCTACTGTTATTGCCTCTCGCTTCAGTGTTCTTTTTAGTGTCTCTCAAAGTCGGCCTATCTTTCTTCTACCATCTGGTTTACATTTGAGGGTTTACTTTGAGATTCTCTTTTTGCCTTTTCTCATCACTTGACCAACAAATGACCACATTCTTCTCCTGATTATCACCATTATATTATGCCATACCGGTTGGCGTAGGCGATCATGTCCCTCCACAATATTCTATCCACAGTGCATTGTAACAATTCTAATTTTTTTCTGTGCCATGACACCAAGCTATCTAGTATTTTTTTTTCTCTTTGTCGTCGGCAATATTTCTTTCCCTGTATTTTGCCAGTTGTAACCAAATATTCCTACTTTCATCTTCTCGTGACGTGCCCGAAAAATGGAGATTGTTTCTTTCTGATGTTTTTTCCCCCGTTTGTGTTGGCCTCTTTGAGAATGTCCTCATTGGTCTTTTTAGCTGCCCAAGGAACGTTCAGCATTTTTCTGAGAAATCCCATCTCTGTGGCCTCGAATCGTCTTATCATTTGTTTGTCTACTGTACATGATTCGCTTCTATAGGTTAGAATTGTCTATAAATAGAACCGATGTACACTTTTTTTCTCACATCTATTGAAATAGACATGTTGCTTAGAACGTCTCTTTTTATTTTTTGAAATGCTATTTTGGCCAGAGCTATTCTGCGTGTTTTATTTCTGTGGTGTATCTTCCATCTGATGTTTCTATTGTGCCCAAGTATTTGACGCGTTGCACTTGTTTCAGTTTTGTCCTGTTTATTTTTATGCTGCATGATGGTGATGATTATTTCTTCGATATGGCCATTACTTCTGCTTTCTTACTATTCAGACTAAGACCTTTCTTGTTCCTTCCTTTTAATATTATCATTTCTTGTGGCTCATTCTCTGTCTTTGTTATTAAAACTGTGTCATCCTTATGTCACAGATTGTTTATGTTGTGAGCGCTTACTTAAATACCTTTAATATCTACTATTGATCTCATAATATTTTCGCTGTAAAATGAAAAAGTTCGGCGACAGAACATAGCCTTGTCTGACTCCATGTTTTATATATTGGAACTGTCCTGTTTGGTTGTTTATTCTTATGGCTGCTGTTTGTTGTCAAATCATGTTTTTTTATGATTCTCAGATCCTTGCCATCAATGTTTAATTTCTCCAGTATATTGATTATTACCACATGATCTACTTTGTCAAATGCGTTTGTGTAGTATATAACGCACATATAGATCTTTCTTTTACCTCTTTAGCTCTTTATATAGTGTTCTCGTGATGTATATTGCACTCTGTGACCTTTCCTTCCACAAATCTACATTCTCTTGATTATAACTGATATTTTTTATGCTTTGTCATTTCCCTTATTCTTTGCACACGTTTTCAATGCATTCCGTGGCATACAAAGTATTTTCCGAAGGCATTTGTTAAAAAAAAAAATGTCCAGCTAATTTTCTATTTCTTTGGGGTTTTTTTCCAGATCTCGCGTACATAAGTAAGGGTTGATAATACATGCTATTTAAAGATCACAAGTTTTGTTTTTGTTTTTAGTAATTGGAATTTCTGTTTTGATCAAGGTTTCTTATAGTCATTGTTATCCTTCCTATTATGATTCTAATTTCTTTCTTTGTGTCTCCTTCTTGATCTATGCAGCTTCCAAGATGTACACAATTATCTACCTCCCCCACTGTTTTTCTTCCAGGTATATATTTTTTTCTTGTGGATGAATTTGATTGTTCATTACTTTGATCTTTTCTTGGTTGATCTCAAGTCCGATTTTCCTTTCCATTGATGACAGTGCATTTGTTTCTTCTTGCATCATTTTCAGATTGCTGTTGCCAAGATCTATCTCGTCCACAAAATCAAGGACCTCCAACTGAGATTCTAATGTCCATCTAATACTTAACTACACGTTAATCATTTCTGCATTATGAAGTTGATGTAAAGTCCAAATAACAAGGCAGATAAATTACATCCTTGTTTCACAGTATCAGTCTGAAACCGTTCAATCAAACCTGCCACTGCACGAATTGCACATGAAAAGCCATAGTACAGTTATTTGATTATATTAATAATGTTTGATGACATCCCATATTGTCTGAGAATGCTCCACTACGAGTCTCTATGTTTGCAGTCGGCATCTTTTGTGAAATCAATGAAATTTAGAAATTGGTTTATACTTTTCTATATTTGCATCTAGTGTAATTCTTATGGTGAAAATATGATCAAGGCAGCTTCTTCCTTGTATAAATCTTGCTTCTTTTTCATTAATATCAATGTCTACAGCATCCTTGAGTCTGTTCTAGGTGATCTTGTATAATACTTTAGACATAACAGTGTCTACAGCATCTTTTATTCTGTTCAAGATGATCTTGTTGAATACTTTAGACAACAGTGTCTACAGCATCCCTGAGTCTGTTCAGGATGATCTTATTGAATACTTTAGCCATAGCAGTGTCTACAGCATCTTTTATTCTGTTCAAGATGATCTTACAGAATACTTTAGACATAACAGTGTCTACAGCATCCCTGAGTCTGTTCAGGATGATCTTATTGAATACTTTAGCCATAACAGTGTCTACAGCATCTTTTATTCTGTTCAAGATGATCTTATTGAATACTTTAGACATAACAGTGTCTACAGCATCTTTGATTCTTTTCAAGATGATCTTACAGAATACTCTAGAAGCAACAAATAGAAGAGTTACGCCTCTCCACTTTTTGCAGTCCTTTAGATAGTCCTTTTGGGGAATATGAACAGTTATATATCTTTTCCACTGTGTAGGTACCCTTTCTGCTGTCCATATTACCTTAAGCATTTTCTGCCTGTGTTTTAAGTTATGGCTATCCATTGATTTTAGCATCTCGGATGCTATATCATTACTTGCAGCCTTGTTGTTAGCCACGAGCCGTACCGTCATCTCTGCTTCATTCAATGTGAGGTCATCTAACGTGATATCTATTTGTGAGGTTGGTGTGTTGGCTGTCACATCTATTAGATGTCTTGGTATGGACGATGTAGGAATTCTTTACATTATTCAGTCCATTGTGACTTCATTTCTTCTCTTGATGTTAATATGCTCCCATTGTTGTTCATAACAGGTGACCCCCCCAGATGTAAAAGTGTTCGTTAGCATCTTCTGTAGATTATAAAGAGTTTTACTATCACCTGTCATTGCTACACTATCCGCCTTTTATTGCTAGGTTATCTAAATATGTTATATTTTCTCTAGTGGTCGAGCACTACTTTGTTGTCTAGTTCTTTTTATGTTGTTTTTACCAGCCATGATAGCTGTCTTTGTTTCTCTCCTTTCTTGTATGTGTGTCCATGTATTATCAGAAATCCATGCCGCAATTTCTATTTTCTTCAACCCTGCACTTGCACCTATTGTGAATTGCGGTGATATCTTTCTTTTTCCTTATTGCTACCATTACTTCTGTCTTTTTTTATTGAGACTGAGTCCTTTATTTTTGCTTTCCTTCACTATAATTTATAACATTTCTTGTAACTCATTTTCACTCTTAGCGATTAAGACTGCGTCATCAGTATACCTGAGATTATTTATATTAGTACCTCCAATTGTTATTCCAGGCATGTCCCTTATTAATCTTAAAACAATATCATATACATAATAAACAAATCTGGCGACATCATAAAACCGTGCCTAGAACGCTGTTTTATTTGGTGAAACATTCATAATTAATTTTCATTTCTTATGGCCGCTGTTTGCTGCCATTGCATGTTCTTTATTATTCTTAGATCTTTGCTGTCAACATGTATGGCTTCTAAAATTTCCATTATTTCTTAGTGCTTTACTTTGTCAAATGCTCTTTTATAATCTATGGAACAAGGGTATAGAACTGTTTAAACCTCTATATTTCTGTGTATTACATAACGTGTGATGTACATAGCATTGATCATACCTTTACTTCCAACACCACCACACTGTTTACCAATAACATCTGTCAAAGATGTTCTAAATTGCCTACTAATATACAAGTAAGTCAGTCTGGTTTTTGGTTCTATTATCAGGAGATAACCATGTTGTTTTGTGTATCTCCTTGTGTGGGAATAATGATCCATCTATAATGAAACCTACTTGTAAACATAATTCAATTAATCTTTCTACATTTTGGCTATATTTCTTCTTTCCTCATTGCCTTCTTAGCTCCTTTGTTGTTTTTTTCCTACTTTAGCATTGAAGTCACCAATTACAATGAGAATATCATGTTTAGGTAATTTGCTGATAAGTATCGAAATTGATTGTGAAGTTCATCTTTGATTTCATTTTCTGCCTCATGTGTGGGTGCGTGACTGTATAATTGTGAGTATTCATGCCTTGATTTGTAACGAGCTCTTGTCAGACGACTACTTGCTGGCTCCTATTTTATAAGGCTTTTTGAAGCTTTATTTACATCATTACTACACCTTCTCAGTGTTTTTCACCTTCCCTGCTTAATATAATAAATTGTTGTTGTTATCCACTGACCTTCTGCATATTCCCGATCATCGCATGTTGCTGATACCCAAAATATGTCGAGCTCATAGCTATCCATCTCACTTGCCACTTGGGTCAGTTCTTTTTGTGCGGCCATTGTTCTGACATTCCACAAACTGATTTTATTAATGTATTTAGGGGTAAATTTTAGACCACTGTTGTATCCTGATCTGATTTCGACATTTCTGTTTAAGAGTCGTAATTTCTTTCACAAGAACAATGAATGTTTCACGATGGCTTGTTTGACCACCGATCACTCGTCCATAGCAAAATGAAAAGAAAACATTCCACAACCTTGGACGGTACCTTTTTTTAAAGTTTTTAATCTGTTGATCACGTCATGGGATTTTTTGACAGGGTCATTTATTGACCGACCGACGCTGTAAAACTAATCAGAAAAAAAGACTTTATAGTACGGCATTTATATATTTATACTCTTGAAAAAACATTAACACTAGATCAACTGCCAAATAGTATTGTTTTTATTGATTCTAAAGAGCTAAACAACAACGAAGTCATATAGTCATACAATATATGTACCTCCAAATATCTCAAGCTCACAGATCGTTAGAATTTTGAATCCGTGTAACCTGTCTGGGTTTGTTGCTTCAATATTAATCCTGGCTACATCTGACAGCGTTTTATCTAGTTGTATCCTGTACACGTCATGAAGATTTGGATCAGTGTCTGTGTAGTTAAATACTTCTTTGTTGTCTACATTGTAAGCTCTCAAAATAAATCCCTGGAGCCGATGACGAAATTGACCTGCAGTAAAAAAAAATAAGCAAAACAACAAATATAACAACAATCAACAAATATTGAGAATGTATTACAATGTAGGAGCAAATCAAAATAAAAAAGAGCACAGCATATAAAAAAAAAAAAATTAAAGTACCCCCATCACGCCAAGTGGCGTATAGGGAATATGGTGTTAGTGACAATACATTTTACAGACCTTTGGCACATGATTTTTGGGGTAATGTGGTCGGTATTACGCCCGTGCCGTTTTACTTTCCCAGAAAAAAATATGGTGTCCATTAAAGGCCGGATGAACCGGAAGCCGTCGGTTGGGATCGAACCATACCTCTGGATCCTTTGTAGTCAAGTTCACTAACCAGTGAGCTATCGTGGCTCCCACATCATATATATTAAACGACAATAAGTCCACAAGCAGACGTTAGTTCCGAATAACGACCCTTAGAGACACTGCTAAAATAAACATCCAGGAGACAACCATGTTGTAATGGCAACAGTATCGAAAAAAAGAAAGCAAGTCTTTGCTGAACTTTAAAAAAATCAATAAAGATATCACCACTATTTGCCAACAAGAATATAACTCTAGAGGTAAACAGGCATTCTACAATACAATCTTCATCTCAACGTTGTACTACCAATGCCACTCCTGGACAGTAAATGCAAGAATAATATGAAAAATAAACAATACAGAGATGAAATGTGTTAGACGAATGACGGGAAACAGCCTAGGAGATAAGATCAGAAATGAAGAACTGAGAAAAAAGCTAGGAACAACCACCGCCATAGAATGTATAAATAAATAACAGATAAAATGGTTTTAGCCACGTGACAAGGCAGAGTGATCGAAACACAACACAACGAATATTCAATAAACACTGGGAGATCACCAGACCCAAGAGTCGACCACGAAAAATATGGATTGGTGAAATATTAGAAACACTATGAAACATAACAGCAGCAGTGTCGAACAGAAGAGCCAGGGACCGAAAATCATATCTCCCTTCGACACTGAAAGGCAAGTGAGGAAGGAAAGAAGAAGATTAAAGACATTTAAAATGCGAAGCTGCTGGAGAACTGATGATATGGCTGAAGAGGGAAAAAAGGAAACAAATTGCATTGGCTACAATTTTACGTAGGTGAGGAACAACACAAAATTAACATGACGTTTCGGCTCAATTAGGCCCTCAGCAGTAGCAATTAACAATATATATATACACACACCAAATATATAACGAATAACAATATTCATTATACGTACAATAAAAATACATAGTGACTTGAATACGAAATATGTGAGAATTAAAATAATTTTACATTGAATGAAAATGAAAACTTTTCTGCAGCGCTTGATATGACCCAGTCAAAAAGCAAATAAGCCTGTTGTTTGGGTGAGTTATATGAAATGGGTTGATGAGAGTACATGTATCATTTCTGGAAGGTTTCTAAACAAATAAGGAGATTGGTAGCCACCAGAGATTGTTAGTCTTTACCTAGGTAAATGTTCAGTTCTCAGTCGCGGAACAATAAATGTTCCTAGACTTGAGACAAACTTTAAACCAATGACTCGGGACTCGGGACAGCACAATTTTGTAAAGAAGAGATTGTAGTTGCTAAACAGATGAAGAGTTGCAACATCGCCCCCCTGAAATATGTTCGGGGACGATGGTTGTAATGAACTCACACATTTAGGGGAATTGAAATGCCTGTATCGGCACAAACGCATAAGAAAGTAAATCCATGACAATATTGGGAGATTGTGAGCAGGTAGATCAAAATTCATGTAATCTGGAAATTAATAAATGGTCAATCTGTTTGAGAATAGAGTGCCCCAATTCAATATGCAGATTAGCTAGCTAGATGCCGTTGGTTAGCTGTAACACGGCGTCTGAGATAGCTAAACTTTTGTAGCTAGTTAATTAGAGATTTACTGTTAGATAGACCGTAAAGCAGTTAGTTGAGATAATATGTGAGTGTGATAATGTTTAATATGAGAAAATGACACATTAGTTTCAAGAATTATATATCGATATGTCTCTAACGATAACTGAGCTATAATGCTAGACATTAAATTATCAACAAGTAAACGTAGTATAACTGTAACGCATATTAGAATGCTGAAGAACATTTTGACGACGATGATGATGACATTTGTCTACGTATATTACTGAAATTCGTGTTCGTGCCACGTCATTATTGATGCCGTCAGGCCTAACATTTGGTGAAGTCCCCTACAAGTATCACAGTTCAAAACCCAGGCTTCACGCTACTTCAATTAAAGTAATACTATGCTCAGACATTGTTTCTAAAAATAAAATAAAAAAGTTTACCGGAATTTTATCAACCCACCTTACACAATATGTTGTTCAAAAGGCTGCCATCTTCTCAATTGTCACTCATTTAAAGTAAAACATTTTTAGAGCTACTCCTAGACTTTCAGGATAAAAATGGTCAGTATGTATGTTCTAGTCTTTCAAATAACTAAACTGAGAATGGCATATCTTTGATAACGAGAAACTGAGGCAAAACAGTTATTTTGCTTGAGATCAAAGAATGATGTAGTTTTGTTTTTAGTATTAGAATGAGGAAGTAAGGAGGGTAGATGATAGGTAATTGAAACGGTGTGGCGTGCATACAGGGAGTGTCGATAACAGGGTACAGTAACTTTGCATTATTTGAAATTTGCGACTATATCGTGTAATTATAACTACAATAGTTGCTGAGTCAAATTACGAGCACTGTAAGCAATTACATATGAAATATACATTTTCAAACGGTTAAAACCCTATAAGTTTACCAGAACCATTTCTGGCTGTAAAAAGACCTCTAAATAAACAAACATACATTTAATTATCCGAAAAATATATATCTATACAGACATTGCTATTTACAAAAACTGATACCAACTCTGATATTAACCTAAAACGGTAACTCACCTTCAACCTGAAATAGCAAACAACAAACTATCAATGCCACTGATAGGAATGTCACCACTGTTGCCATGGTTATCTCGCGACCATGTGACGTCTCTGTATCTCCAACCCGTACATAATATACGAACACTACAAATGTGGAAACAATATAATGAAACAGGAGATGATATATCATGGAATTTAATTTTAAATGAAGATGTCACAATACTTGAGATATTAAAGATAAAGCAACATAATGTCCAACCACAGAGAGGAACAGAGACCAAACCAAATATTTTAAACATGTTAATTCATCTGTCATATTGTTCAAAAGAACATTATTTATTGCTGCTTTTGAGTTATTTGTGGGTTATCATCATTGCACTTGATCATGTCAATAGTTGCTCAGATATCCTCAGCAAGACCCGCAGTGTTCAGCGAACTGATGACTCCCATTCTGTGTTAGTTGATAAGTCTTCTTACATGCCCACTAAGTTTCTCATTTCTGGCTGTGCCCATCTTAACTCGTATCTCTATCATCCAAAGGAGTGATGTGAACTCATGGTTGTCGAAGTCCTGTGTCCTTCCCGTGTGTCGGAGGGCATTAAAGATGTCTACTTGATCCAATGGCTGACTGTCTTCGATGAAAGCACATCTAGCCAACCTGTCCGCTCTTTAATTTCCCCGTACTTCCGCTTGTCTAGAGACGTAGAGAAGGGTTACTCTACCTATCGTTAACTTCTGTAAGGATTCGACCATTACTTGCGTACAGAGCTCACCTAAACCTTCCTTATCACGCTCATCGAATCACTTAATATACATATGTTGATGTAGTCTTGTGGCTGTTATTGTTTATTATTATCATTATTATTATTAACTTTATTATTTTTATAAATATTATACAACTGTACAGGCATGCATATGTAGGTAAAGCAAATAAAATATACATTATTGAGTGCCAGACCACGCCCCGCAGAGTATCCCCCCCCCCTCCAACCCAAACCCCTCACATTTCAATCCCCACACACTGTCATTGGATTAATTCATAAATATATACAATAATAATAATAATAATAATAATAATCACAGACAAAAAACACAAACAGAGTAGATCAAGTCTAGGTTGCAATGACATATTTTTACGAGGTATATATTTGAAGCTAAATCGACTGCGTGATGTCATCAAGATACAACAGCGGATCTACATTACAGCAGTTGTAGTTGGCTCGTGGTCTATAGGATTTTGATAACGCCTAACTTAGATATGTTAATAAAACTGAACAGAAAGTTTGTTGATAATAGTCTTCATAGTTATTCTATGTGTTAATCTTCTCTCCATCATTTCATCTGGCACATTCATCGTATCATTAGTTGCTGGCGTCATATCGAAAACAGATTATACTTTGCACTGGCGTCTCATATGGAGGGAAAAACAATTGACCATTTCACTAGGGCTGTAGCCACTAGCATTAAGAATACAACCATTTCTCCATTCTCATTGAACTATAGACATCACCTCAGTGCCAAAAAAATACAAGTGGAAATATATTAAAACAGGTAAATGAATTTAAATATTTGGGAACCTTGTTAACCCCAGAGGGAAGATGTACAAAAGAGGTGAGATGCAGAATGGCTCAGGCAAAAGTAGATTTCCAAAAAATGAGGAAGATACTATGCAATCCATTTTTGACAGAAACAAGAAAAAGAGTTCTTAAATGTTATGTAGAGCCAGTCTTAACATATGGATGTGAATCAGGTACAATAAGACAACGGACAAGAAAATCACTGGAGTCTGTAGAAATGTGGTTTTACCGAAGAATGTTGAGAGTACCATGGACAGCTAAGAAGAGTAATGAAAATGTTCTGAAAGTGGTCAAAGCAAAAAGAGAGTTAATTTCCAATATTAGGAAGAAACAATCATCATTTTATGTGTAGAATGTTGTTATATAATCAAATAATCACCATTTGTAGAATGTTATTTAGGGCTTCTCTGTATTTGTAGAATGTAACCTTCAATGACGCGTTCCGCAATCAAATAATCAAATAATCACATACGAACTCTTCTATTACTTGGAGCCTTTGGTTAATTTCTTCATTCTTCTGTTCTGACTTTCTAACTTCATAGTACAATGCTGTATTTGACAATTTTCCATCCACACCGCAATCAATCTCCTTCTCCCTATCCTTATATATTTATGGTCGCCTAACTATTTTCGTATAACTATCTATATAATCGGCCGTTACCCTACTTTGGCACGTTCCCCATCGAACGCACCACCCTAAGCTATCTACCTATCCCTAACTATCGGCCTGTTACATTACAATCTTCTGTCCTCTCTAATCTATCTACTTTATATAACTGTTCGTCTCCCTGATGTTGTTCACTCCTCCGGCATGTCTTCTCCCTTCGATGGTCTGGCTCCAAGTGACTAGTCTTCTCTAGTCACCTCGCAACTGTAACCCCCTGCCACGTCATGCCCCCTTCTTTACATCATTTTCTCCTCTGCATAAGTAAGTGCTCAATCTATATTTCCCTATACTCTATCTCTTGGTGTGTACCTTCCTTCACACCCTTCCCCGCGCAAGTGCTTAATTTATATTTCCCTATTCTCCATTCCCCGCTATTATATACTCCTATCCGTACCTTCTCTGCTATACAATACGCACTCCCTGTGCTTAGTCGTTGTACCATTCTAAACGACTAATCTCATCTCCTCTTGTTGGGTATCCCCCTAAAATTACCATTCTCCCAATAATATTTCACTCGTTCTGTTTTGACTCTCTGATCAATAATACTCTCGTATAATTCAACTATAACTATCATTCAACCAAGAACTCTTAACATAATGGGTTCTAATGAACCTTTCCATCCCTTCAATTAATAACTCTTAACCCTTAAATTAATAACTTTGAATTGATAATTTTTTTTAACTAACCATTCCTTTCATCACATTTCGCAATATCTCCAACTCTTCATAACCCATTCCGCAATATCTCCAACTCCCGTTCATTGCATTTCGCAATATCTCCAACTCTTCACTACCCCTTCCGGGTTCTCTTCTTCGTTCATTGCATTCCGCAATGTTTTCTACTCTTCACTACCCATTCCGGATTTTCTTCTCCGTTTATTGCATTCCGCAATATCTTCGACTCTTTACTACCCATTCCGGGTTTTCTTCTCCGCTCATTGCATTCCGCAATGTTTTCTACTCTTTACTACCCATTCCGGGTTTTCTTCTCCGCTCATTGCATTCCGCAATGTTTTCTACTCTTTACTACCCATTCCGGGTTTTCTTCTCCGCTCATTGCATTCCGCAATGTTTTCTACTCTTCACTACCCATTCCGGGTTTTCTTCTCCGCTCATTGCATTCCGCAATGTTTTCTACTCTTTACTACCCATTCCGGGTTTTCTTCTCCGCTCATTGCATTCCGCAATGTTTTCTACTCTTTACTACCCATTCCGGGTTTTCTTCTCCGCTCAATGCATTCCGCAATGTTTTCTACTCTTTACTACCCAATTTTCTTACTTCTTCTACTATTTATTATAAGCCTTTTTTTTTTTTTTGTTTTTTTTTGTACTTCCGTTTCATCCTTCCTTCATCTTTCGGTTTACTCCACTTTCTCTTCTTTTCTTTAACATTGTGATTACTCATATCATATTCTCTCCACTCATCGTCTTCGTCACTCGCTCTCTTCCTTTTTCTTTTTGATTGTTGCGATTGTTCTGGAACTACTATTTTTCCTTCCCCGTCTTTTAATCTTGTTCTTTTTTCTGTGGTAAGTTTCTTATTGTTGCATCTGATGTCGTTATTATTTCTCCATTTGTACTTCGGTTTTGCCCTTGTATCTTCCAGCTTCTTGTGTTTTGATATGGGGCCTCTATTTCCTTCTCACTACTAGTTTCGCTGATATTGGACAGTGACTTCCGGGATTCCCTTTTTCCTAATCTCTCCTCTTCTGTGGTAATTATACTTTCTTCCGCGGAAATTATACTTTCGTCTGTAGCCATCACATTTTCTTCTGTGGTAATTATAATTTCTGTCTGTACGTCGCATCTCCTATCAACTTCGCTTTCTTCTGTAGATTCTCTCATACTCCGTGTGCATTTCCTTCTTGGTCTGCCTGTTTGTGCTTCTGACTGTTCTGACCAAAGGGTCTCATCTTTTCTTATATTTCTCCCATGGGTTCTTATTTCTGACTTGCCATATATGTGTTTAATCACATAATTGGATACTCCTGTTTTCTTTATTACTATATATCCTTCTCTCCATTTAGGGCTTAGTTTGGAAATGGCCGTATGATTCTTATAAAACACTCTGTCCCCCACGTTATATTGAATATTCACTTTATTTTTATCCTTTTTCATGTTCCGATGTTCTGCTCTTTTAAATTCCTCCACACCAGTCTTTGAGTTTCATGCATCTGTTGTATAATTATTTCATGAATTTCTTCTCCTAGGTATCTTCTTCGTGGTTGTAGTAAATTATCCAATGGTAACATTGGTTGCCTACCGTATAAAAGAAAAAATGGGGAAAAACCTGTACCCTCGTTCCTATTCACCCATAATGCTGATAACGCTTGGTTTAACTTATCCTCCCATTCATCCTCTCTGCCTCTTGTCACTTTTGATAGTATATCGTTTAATGTCCGATGTTGTTTCTCGTTGATTGCATTACTTTGGGGTGATATGTAGAAGTTAGAATGTGTTTTATGTTCAATTGTTTCAAGGTATCTTTAAAATTTTGGCTGGTGAACTCCCCTCCATTATCCGTAAGTATACATTCTGGACAACTAAATCTAGGAATGAATTCGTTTAGTAATATATTAATAACTGTGTCCGTCGATTTATCAGGTATGGGAAAGCTTTCTGGCCATCTACTATAACAGTCAGTTATATGTAAGATATATTTGTTTCCTGATATTGTGTTGGGAAATGGTCCTGTTATGTCCATGCTAATCTTTTGCATTGCAAAGTACTGTTTATCCATACTTTGCATTGGTCCCGAATTTTCTATCAAATTTCTCGTTTTACATAATCTGCACTTTCCAGTATATTGTTCGACATCTCTATATATATATATACAGTAGTATTTTATTTTAATAGCGTCTATCACTTTATCCCTACCCATGTGTCCGTTTTGATCATGATATGCCTTCAGTACCTGCGTCTTGAGGTGAACTGGTATATATATTTTGGGCTGCTTCCCCTCTTTTGGATCTATATATGTTAGTACTCCATCCTTCCTATCTATATGGAAATGTTTCCATTTAAGGTTCATTCCTCTATTTAACTCATATATGATGATCTTCAATCCTTCGTCTTTCTGTTGTTCCTCTCTGGTTATGCATATTGGATAATCCTGATTTACCTGTTCCATGCCACTCAATGTGTGTTCATCTATGTCTGTTATCCCCCCAGGTCGTATTCGGTTCGTATTTATTGTGTTAACCTGAAACGTTCTGTCATCTATATCAGTGCATGAATCAGTGTTCTCCTTCTCGTTCTCTCTTGTCGTTGGCAATCGGGACAACCAGTCTGCACATATATTCTTTGCACCTTCTATATATTCAATTACTGCTCCAGTATTCTGTATTGATAATGACCACATATCTATCTTCCTGTTGTTGATAGGCCCGTCTAGGATTGATTTCAGCGGCTTGTGGTCCGTCCTTATCACTATTGTATTTCCATATAAATAAAAATGTAATTTCTGTATTACATAATGTATGGCATAAGCTTCTTTTTCAATCGTGGCCCACTTCACTTGTGTTCGACTTAATTTATGCGATAGGAAATATATTGGGTGTTCCTGAATGGTTGGCTTTTCAATGGATTTGTTGATGTCTATGTCTTCATTCACTAAACATGCCACTATGGCTGTATCTGATGCATCTGTATATAGTATCATTCTACCTTCTTTGTTTGGGTGTGCCAGCATCGGTATTCTCGTTAGCCCTTCCTTCAGCATTTCAAACGCCTTCTGACATTGTGGCGTCCATTTGAACCTCTGAAACTTTCTAGTTAATGCGGTTAATGGTTCAGCAATTTCCGCGAATCTCTGTATAAATCTTCTGTAGTAGCCGCACATTCCCAAGAAACTTCTTACTTCTTTTACCCTCGTAGGTGGTGTCATATCTTTAATGGCTTTGATCTTTACATCATCTGGCATAATTCCTTTGTCATTTATCCTAAACCCTAAGTATTTTACTTCGTGTTTCAAAAAATTGACATTTACTTATTTTCAATCTTATATTGTGTTGCCTCAATCTGTCAAACACTCGTTCTAAATGTTGTAGGTGCTCATGTTTCGATCCCTTGGTGAATATAATGATATCATCTATGTAGGCCTGTGCAAATGTATCCAACCCTTGTAGTACTTGGTTTATAAGTCCCATATAAGTGGCTGGCGCTCCTTTTAAACCAAAAGGCAAGACATTCCAAGTGAACGTTCCCACATGTGTATTAAACGCAAGTTTATGTTTTACTGCTTCTTTTACATCAATGGCCCAGAAACCGGCCTTACAATCCATTATACTGTACCAATTTATGCCCTGGAATAAAGCTATTATGTCGTCTACTCGAGGCATTTGATAACTAATATTTTTCGTAATTTTATTCAATGCTCTGTAATCACAGCAGAACCTTTGTGATCCGTCTTTTTTCTTTACTATTACCACAGGTGACGACCATTGGGAAGTTATTCTAGTTATTATTCCTGCCTTTAACATATCCTCTATAGCTTTCTCTACTATCTCTCTGCTTCTTAGATGTGTTCTATACGTTCTTATCTTGGTTGGTTCTGCCCCTCCTGTGTCTATATCCATTTGTACTGTGTTCGTTCTTCCCAGTTCAAAATCCGTCAATGCAAAGATATCGTGGTTATTCAGCACCAACTCTTGTATTTTTTGTTTGTATCTTCATGAGGTTGTATTTGTTGTATTAATTCCTTCTCTCGTTCTTCTGATAATGAGATTCTCTTCTCTTGTATGTCTTTGGTAAGTTTATGCGTACCCGATACCTTCTCTTTCCGCAGCATCGTTCCTTCTAGTGTGTCCGCCACTGTGTTTACATCTTTCCTTTGATGTTGTAAGTGAATCTGCGATATAACCTTACCCTTCTTTATCTTTATTGTCCTGCCCGATTGGTTTATTACCATCACCGGAATTATCTGATTTTCCGTCATTTCCACTATACCATCAATTATCTGTATGTTTGAATCTTCCATTATGTCCCGGCTAGCGCTTGTCGTATTGAGCACTTGACCTGGTATAACGTAGTCGTTTTTCTTCATTTTAGTTAATACTATATGTACTTTTTGAGTGTTCAACGTTATATCCTTCTCTGCCCTAGCTAAGGTTACTATATGTATGTCGTCCTCCATCTGTATCTCTTTATCTCCTATATGTAGTTTTTGTGTCCCATAGTTGACTATGACTTTATTTCTACGCATCCAATCTCTTCCCAATATCATAGCACGGTTCATCCCTTCTATTACCACAAATGTTTGCTTCATAGAACGTCCACCTACTCTTATCCGCAACGCCGCCTTACCTATCACGTTCAAGATTTGTCCATTTATGGCTTCTAACCTACTCTGCGTTCTGTGAAGAGGAATATTCTTCCCTAGTGATCTAAATATACTCCCCTTCATCACACTAACACTTGCTCCATTATCTATTAACGCTCTACATTTATGGTTACCCACTTGAACCAGACATGAACAAGGGTCCTTTATTTCTTCTGTTCTTACTGTATCTGTTATTCTCTTAGTGCCCCAGGTTGTCTGCCACCTTGAGCACCTCTGGCGTTTTCCGAAATTTGACATTCTTTTCTTTTTACCTCCCCTGGACAACTACCCTCTTTTTTTTCTCCTGGATATCTATTTTGTCTGCCCCATGTTGGATATCTATCTTCTCTATCTTGTCTATCCTTTCCGCTTTGGCATTGGATTGCAATGTGACCCATTCTACCACATCTATAGCATCTTCTTGTTTCTTGTACATTATTTATTGTTTGTCTGCTGTATTGATCTCTATCAACGCTCCTCCTCTGATTCATATCTCTGATATTCATTTGTTGATTTGGCCGATTTAACTCAAATCTCGATGGAGTATTACTGTCCTCAAATCTTTTAACTATACTTTCTTCTTCTATTGCCGCATTAATTATTTTTGAAAATGTGGCATTCGTTCTTCTTGCAAGGTGCAATTTCAGAGTCCTACTTCTTAATCCTGAGATAAATGTCGCCACCAACATTTTGTCCACATATTCACTATTTATACCCCTTCCGAAGCCTTTATCAGCTACTGCTATCATTCGGTCTCCGAACTCCTGTATTGACTCATTTCTTAATTGTTGCATTGTTCTCAGGGACATTATGACGTGTTGTTCATCTCTATAATGAGCGTATCTCTTAGCCAAATGATTGGTAAACTCCTGCCATGGCTCATCTCTCATTTCTTCGATTCTTCTTCTTATGCTATTGGTCACTCCCCGCTACTTGTAGCCAATGCTATATCTTTCCATTCTGTTAGTGGTAGTTCTTTATTCTTGCACCAGAATTCTACGGCTTTTATCCACGTGTTATATTGCCCAGACTCCCCTGAAAAAATGGGTACTCTTTTAGTAATCTCCTGGGTTTGTAAGCTGTCTCCTAGTTTTTCAATCGCTCTTCCCATCATCTGTAATGTTTGGCGCATGCTCTCTTCTTGGCTCACCATCTCTGATCCTCTATTTCCCCTCCTTGCCATTTATACAGCTTATTCTTTCTCAGTGATAATGCTATATATTCCTTCCTTATTTACAATACCTTTGTCTACCGATTCTATTATATATCTTTCATTCCTTAAGTGAACAACATATTAATTATAATATCGCACGTGTCCCTGTTCCAGAATCTTACTGTTAATTTAATAATTAAGTTACCCTTCCCTTCTTTAAAACCAATCTGCCAGTTTACAATTAAGTGGCGTCAATTGCCTTTGCTAAAAATTAATCAAGGACACGTCTAATATTTTACAATTATTTCTTTATGGTATCATCATAGTTCATACATACAATGTAGCAATACACAATTTGTCTTTAACTTAATGAATGTAAATTGAACCTTATTTTAATTACCCTGTGGACAAAATTTCTAGATTTTACTTATATAGCTAAACCCAGTGTCTCCCAACAGTAGTATCCTAATAACCCATGATAATTAGTTAAACAATTGCATGAGTCTCTGAAGTGAAATTATATTCCTACTTATATAGCTAAACCCAGTGTCACCCAACAGAAGTATCCTAATAACCATGATAATTAGTTAAACAATTGCACGAGTCTCTGAAGTGAAATTATATTCCTTTAGCATGTGATGTTTCTTAAACATCTATACTAAAACCCTTCTAAATGTTCATCGAATGATCGACACACATTTACCAAACCTGATCAAGTCAAATTTGAGTTCAACGATGTCGAGAATTCAGCAGAAATCTTGAGTTTTCAGCACAGGTGTCGATATCTTAGCATGGGCCAGCGGATTTCAGCTTAGACCTCCGGATTTCGTTATGGGTTTTCTGGATTTCAGCGTAGACCTCCGGATTTCAGTATGGGTTTTCTGGATTTCAGCGTAGACCTCCAGATTTCAGTATGGGTTTTCTGGATTTCAGCGTAGACCTCCAGATTTCAGTATGGGTTTTCTGGATTTCAGCGTAGACCTCCAGATTTCAGTATGGGTTTTCTGGATTTCAGCGTAGACCTCCAGATTTCAGTATGGGTTTTCTGGATTTCAGCGTAGACCTCCAGATTTCGGTATGGGTTTTCTAGATTTCAGCGTAGACCTCCGGATTTCAGTATGGGTTTTCTGGATTTCAGCATAGACCTCCGGATTTCGGCATAGACGTCTGGATTCAGAATAGACCTCTGGATTTCGGCATAGACGTCTGGATTCAGAATAGACTTCCAGATTTCAGCATAGACGTCTGTATTTCAGAATAGACTTCTGAATTTCAGCATAGACGTCTGGATTCAAAATAGACCTCTGGATTTCGGCATAGACGTCTGTATTTCATAATAGACTTCTAAATTTCAGCATAGACGTCTGGATTCAAAATAGACTTCTGGATTTCGGCATAGACGTCTGTATTTCAAAATAGACTTCTGAATTTCAGCATAGACGTCTGTATTTCATCACAAATTTCTGGATTTCTGTACAATTTTCGTTCTCGGCATAATCATCTGTATTTCAGCACAGTTTGTTTTCCAGATTTCAGTACAATTTTCCAGATTTTCTCACAAAATTTTCTGGATTTCCTTGAGTATAGTTAGTTCTCCGCGACAAACCAGGTCGTTGACAGGGTCTAATGGTACAAATTTGTCACCATTTACGTGTCTTGTGTAACCTCTGTCACCATGCACGTCACCATTTGTAGAATGTAGTAATTTCTCACTCTAATTTGTAGAATGTAACCTTCAATGACGCGTTCCGCAATCAAATAATCAAATAATCACATACGAACTCTTCTATTACTTGGAGCCTTTGGTTTATTTCTTCATTCTTCTGTTCTGACTTTCTAACTTCATAGTACAATGCTGTATTTGACAATTTTCCATCCACACCGCAATCAATCTCCTTCTCCCTATCCTTATATATTTATGGTCGCCTAACTATTTTCGTCTATCTATATAATCGGCCGTTACCCTACTTTGGTACGTTCCCCATCGAACGCACCACCCTAAGCTATCTACCTATCCCTAACTATCGGCCTGTTATATTACATTCTTCTGTCCTCTCTAATCTATCTACTTTATATAACTGTTCGTCTCCCTGATGTTGTTCACTCCTCCGGCATGTCTTCTCTCTTCGATGGTCTGGCTCCAAGTGACTAGTCTTCTCTAGTCACCTCGCAACTGTAACCCCCTGCCACGTCATGCCCCCTTCTTTACATCATTTTCTCCTCTGCATAAGTAAGTGCTCAATCTATATTTCCCTATACTCTATCTCTTGGTGTGTACCTTCCTTCACACCCTTCCCCGCGCAAGTGCTCAATTTATATTTCCCTATTCTCCATTCCCCTCTATTATATACTCCTATCCGTACCTTCTCTGCTATACAATGCCATGTAATGAGAAGAGAACAACTGGAATATATTGTAACAACTGGAAAAATTGAGGGACGAAGAGATAGAGGGAAGCAAAGAGAAAAAAATAACAGACAGCTTAAGAGAATGGCTTGGCAGTAGGTCAACAACAGAAATTATAAATAGCTGCCGAGATCGAAAGTTGTGGAAAGACATGATCACCTACGTCAGCAGGCCCGGTACTTGATTATGATGATGTTAGACATAGCAGTAAGGAAACAGTACTACTTTTCCACTTTCCCTAGACCAGTTAATTCTATGTAAAATATGCTTCAATATTCTCCACTCAATGTGTTAACTACTCTCACCTCCATGTGTTCACTATTCCCCAATCCACGTGTTCACTAATCTCCCTTCCACGTGCTCACTATTCTCTCCTCCATGTGTTCACTATTTTCCCCTCTACATGTTTAATAATCTCTTCTCCACGTGTTCACTATTCTACCCTCCATGCGTTCACTATTCTCCCCTCCATGCGGTCACTATTATCCCCTCCATGTGTCCACTAGTCTCCCTTCCATGTATTCACTTTTCTTCCTCCATGTCTTCACTATTTTTCTTCCATGTGTTCACTATTCTCCCCTTCCTTTGTTCACACCTAATAACCTCCACGTGTTCACTATTCTCCCCTCCATGGGTTCACTATTCTCCCCTCCCTTTGTTCACACCTAATAACCTCCACGTGTTCACTATTCTCCCCTCCCTTTGTTCACACCTAATAACCTCCACGTGTTCACTATTCTCCCCTCCATGTGTTCACTAATATACACTCTGTGTGTTCATTATTCTTCCCCTCCCCGACGTGTTTTCTATTATGCCCTTCATGTGTTCACTATTTTTCCCTCCACGTGATCATTATTCTCCTCTCCAATTGTTCTATATTCTCCATTCCATGTGTTCACTATTCTCGCCTCCATTTGTTCACTGTTCACACCTCTACGTGTTCTCTATTTTCCCCTCCACGTGTTCTCTATTCTCCCTTCCACGTGTTCTCTATTCAAATCTCCACGTGTTCTCTATTCTTCCCTGCAAGTGTTCACTATTCTCCTCCATGTGTTCAATATTCTCAGTTAAATTATTATTGTTTCTTCGGCTCTGTTGTTTGACGTCACACAACGACCTATCATCAATGTCCTGTACACCTTGTGACGTCACACACCGAACTATCATCAACGTCTTGTACGCCCTTTGACGTCACACGCCAACAAATCATCGACTTCAGGACAAGAAAGTCACCAATTAAGACCATGCTCTTATTTCTTAGAGGTCTTCTTTCGTCTTCGGATTTGAGTATCTCAGCTAAAACTATATTCAGTGATTTCATTAGCATGTAGCGGTATTGGCTATTTCTAGAATGCTTAGTAGCTTGGGGGAAAGGTCGGTGGACATGAGTTGAGCATTATTGATTTTGGTGTGCCCTGTAGATGATTTTACGACAAACCTAAGTACAGACAGGACATTCTGGCCTTGTATATGGAATATGGGAATATGGTGTTATTGACCATAAATTTTACAGACCTTCAGGACTTGAATTTTGGGGTAATGTGGTCGGTTTTACGCCCGTGCCTCTTTACTTTTCCAGAATACATCCGATACCCATTTAAGGCTGGTTGAACCCGGAAGCCGTCGATTGGTATCGAACCTTACCTCTTGTCCTTTGTAGTCCAGTTCACTAACCACTGAGCTATCGCGGCTCCCTCTTTATACATGTGTCTTTATACATTTGCAGATGTTGATCATTATAATCAATATCATGGCTTACATTACTTTTACACTTATGGTTATTGTATTTGTAATAGTATATCATCATCAAGTTGCCGAATAGGCCGAGAATGTCACTCTTGAAGTTGTTATCCTGAATGTTTTTAAGTCTTGCTAGATTACCTCCCCCAATGAGTGTAGTCTGCAAGCGTTTGAATGATGTCACTGCTCCATCGTCATCTAGGGCGTTCTCTTCGTTGTCTCCAGTAACTGTCGTCATCAAGTGACATACAGCAATGCTTCACTTATATGATCATGATCGTTCACATCTTTCTTATATTTCTTGAGTTGTATATTATCGTTCTTACCAGGAAATATAGCTTCCCTAAAGTAATTGATCTTTCAAGGCCAAAGTATAACAAAAATATATCGGTTCTATTTGCTAATCGCTAATCATCTCAGCATTTTAATAAATCGCCACTTCCCGATTGTGAAGATGAAGTTCACTAACCACTGAGCTATCGCGGCTCCCTCCCCTAGGCTATTATGTCCAATGTTTACCACAATATTCAATCGTGCACTGTTAAAGCATTATAATGGAAGGTTTAAAAAAAAAACAAATAAAACTATATCACTGTTAAAGAACAAGTATAAAAACATGTCCTTAATTATCATAATCTAATTGCTATGGCTATAGTATCAATAAACATATTGAGAAACTAAAATAGTGGATGTGTTGTAATTGTGTGATTAATCTGAAAGAATACAACAAGAAACAACAAGAGTGAAAGAGAATCAAGAAGTTAACAATCTTGGATTCATTAACCAGACGCAGGAAAGGTTAGACGTAACTAATACTCTTGTGGGGATTGGACGTAATGAGCAGTGAGGATGGACAGCGAATCAAGGTATGTCGACACACACTTTTACATAGACATCGTCCAACGACCCAGGAGATGCTAGACATAACCAACATAGAGAGAAGCGTAGGTCTCAAGGGAACAGGCTCGTTTGATGTATAGGATCGAATGGACGTACGGAAGGTTACAACAGCCGAAGACGTCCTCACAAAATGGTAGACGCAGAGCTTTCTCTGATGCGCATCGACAGTGAGAGATCAAAAGATTTCTGAGAGAGAACCTGCGTCTGTCTAAGAGAACAATGACAGGTTTGTCTTGCGGGACGCTAAGTAGTAGGAGTGATTGACAGAGTTTGTCAAAACACCTCATGAAATTATATGTGATTAACAAGCAATCAGTAAAGTGGGAAGATAGTCCTACGATTGTAAAAGAAGTTGGAAGGACGGACCACACCAGTTACCTAGGATGCCTCGAGGCAGAGGCGTTGCCTGACTGGCAACAACAACACCAAACGGGGACTTGTTGAACACTTTTGACATTTACTTTTGGACACACACTTCAGATGAAATAAAGTTAAAAACTAATTTAGGAGTCTGTCTGAAGGCAAAAGAGGTAGATAGATAGGGAGTTTTAGACGTTGTCAGCAGAACTGTAGAAACATTAGAATATAAATAGAAGTTGTTAGAGATGTTTAGGGCCAATGGAGTTATTACAGTTATTAGCACGAGAGATCCTTCTTGAATTTCAATAATTATCCTACATATATAATAGTAGGATAATACGATCACCAGTTACAAATACATCAAGATCGCCGATAGGCTATGTATTGTAACACGCCATGAATAGTGTAGAATAGAAGTGTATTGCAGACTGCATGGAGAATGTTGTCGAGCCATGGAGAAAGAAAGAATAAGACTGGTGTGATCTTGATACAGCGATTGTGAGTTGTCAGTTCAATTGAACGTGCTAATGTATAGTAAGAGAAATCTATTCAGTTGATAGCTAACACAATCACGGACAAACATCTCATAAGATAATAATAAGGAATCACAGTCAAGTCAGACTATAACACAAGTAAATAGAAGACAAAAGTACTATAAAATTGCCACAATGTAAGTCTTCGAGTATTGCTGGGATAATAATAAACCTCGTAGAGAAACGTGAGAATTTACCAAAGTCGTCTATTAATGCGAAAATCATTTTATTTATAACACATTGTAAAGACACTTTTTTTTTTTTTTTTTTTTTTTAGAATTCCTCTCTAAAAATGAAAGTTCATCTAAAATGGGCTCATACACCGTTGAAATACTAACTTACGTTCTTAGCAATTTGAAAATCGCTTCTGATGGTTACAGTATAAGCAAACATTAAAGTTGGAAAAAAAAAACGACTACCTTAAATCTCCTCGTAATGTTGAAGTCCTTCTATGGTGGCTATAGTATCAAAAATCATTGCAGATTGAGCAGACTAATTCATATCACAAAATTGTGTGAATGCCCTTCAGTACTTGCAGCAACCATATGATGTTGGGTCAAAGGACAACATCCGGAACTGATTGATCAGCTACGTCAATAAAAATGCATAAATCCAGCTGCAGCAAATCGTGGGACAGGTTTTGCTTTAACAATGCACAAAGTGAAGATCGGGGTGATATTGCGGTCAGAAATGTAAACAATAACAGAATAAGGGGAGTGACTTCCGGTTGCTATTAGCATGTAAGTCTGTACAAGATAATTGAAGATGGGGGTTGTGATATACCAAACATCTCTGTCAACACGGCTAACGTGATATTTCATACAGCGCATTTACACCAAACACGAATACTTGAACTTACACAAAATACGTAATTGGTGGTAGGTATTGGAGATTGATCCACAAATATGATTTTTCAGTTATGCTGTAGACAAGAAGTAAGTTATCAAATCTGAAATAAAGCATAAAAGTTCCGCTGGCTGGATACTGTCAGGCAGTGAAGCCTTGTACATCATCATCAGCATCATCATCGAGTGCCTTCTCCGGAACGAAGGCTGGCTACCATGGAGCGCCATTCTGCTATGTCTCTTGCTTTGGTGGTGCAGGTTGTCATAGGTTGATTTGTCCATCTTTTGATGTTACTCGTCCATTTTAGTCTTGATCTACCTCTGACTTTTTTCCCATGTATTTTCCCCTCCAGGATTACTTTTAGTAGGCTGTTGTGTCTTTTAACATGGCCCAAAATCGCATTTGTCTTGTTTGAATTGTGCTTAGAAGTTCTCTTATCATTTGTATTTGTTTTAATACTTCATGGTTTTGTTTTCTTTTCCTTCCATACAATTCTACATATTCTTCTATATATCCATATTTTAAAGGCTTCAATTCTCTGTTCTGTTTTCCTGTCTAATGTCAATGTTTCTGCACCATACAGGAATATTGACAGGGAGATATGAATGTGTGTGTGTGTGTGTGAGAGAGAGAGAGAGAAATGAGAAAGAGAGTGTTATAGGAGGGAGAGAAAAATGAAAGCGAGGAGGAGAAAATGTAGCAAAAAAAAATTGTATATTAAATGGTCAGGTTATCGTTTTAATGCGAGGGTTTCCACCGTGATGGTATCTATAGGCCAGTTTTTACTCATTAAAAGTCTATGTATTTTGATTAACATCAACATCAGATATGCGGATAATTCAGCGCAACTACAACATGGATGGATATATATTTTAAAAGACAAACTTGTATTTATGTTTCAGTCATGAATGTCGTTCAGTAAACATGGAGTAGAGACCACGAGGCTAGAGGTATGGTTACATGAGATAGCAGCAGTGCCACTTCATGAAGACAAAAAATGTCAATTAAATATCACATCAACCATGGGAACGTTCAACAGAAAAGTTCTCACACATCAATGTACGCCCACTATGGTGGTTGTTGTCTGAATATTTGAGTCGAGAAATGAAGTCTATAACGTAATTATTTAGTTATATTATTATTATTTATTGCCATTGTTATTGTTATTAGCTTTTCGAAACTGGGATTCATGTTTGTTTTATTAGATTAATGTAACCATGTTCCAAAATCAAAATGGGAAACGGCGGGGACGTTGGGGTGGGAGTAAAGTTAATTTTATTATGTTATCAAGTAATTTCATCAGATTATTGGAAGAGCTTGAAGTGACCGTAAAAAATGAATCAGAAATGATATTAAAGAGAAATAGTAGGCATTGAGCCAATTCTAAGCTACATACAGAAACAACAAATAAGCTGGTTTACCCATCTAGAAAGAATGTCATGCAATCCCTTACCACACAAAGCAAATATTAAAAGAGGAGAAGGAAGAGAGCAAGAGGTAGACCCAGAGTAAGATAAACAGACAATATCAAAGAAACTCTACAACATCAATTGACAATCAGTGAAGCCACCAAAGGGCAAGAAGCAGAACTTTAGATCTCCCGCGACACTGGAACGGGTTACAAGAAAAAAAGAAGAACGAAAGAAACGATTGTAAGCAAGATTAATATTGTATTTATTTAGGTTATTAGAACCGTGAATCACGGTATATAGTAGAATATATATTTCTGCAATTTTAGTCCCAGTAATATCTGTTACAAAAATGACCTATTGTGAATCTTCTCAATTTAAAATTAAGTAATATAGCACAATTTTGCACCAGATGGTAAATGGCTAAAGTCAGCACGCACTAGATCCACAGATTATGTGTTCCGTTAACGAGATTGCTGCATTTGTCATAAGACTAAACCGTTATTAAAACAAATATCGAACATTCATTCTTCTTTTTGCCGACAGACACACACGGCAGCCGACAGAATAGCCATCTTTGTCGGTCTAATTCCGCCCACATGAACTAAGTCAACTTTGAGAGCATTAACAGGGGACATTAGAAGGTGGAGTTGGCATCAACAAGGAACATTAGAAGGTGGAGTTGACAACAATAGGGAGAATTAGAAAGTGGAGTTAGACATCAAAAAGGAACATTAGAAGGTTTACGTTAATGTAAGATAAAGTGAGATAATGAGAGAGCTAATTTACAATATTAGGAAGAAACAATCATCATTTTTTGGCCAAGTAATGAGAAGAGAAAAACTAGAATATATTATAACAACTGGAAAAAAAATTGAGGGACGAAGAGATAGAGGGAAAGAAAGAGAAAAGATACCAGACAGCTTAAGAGAATGGCTTGGCTGAAGGTCAACAGCAGAAATGATAAAGAACTGTCGAGATAGAAAGTTCTGGAGAGACATGATCACCTACTCCAGTAGGCTCGGTACTTGATGATGATGAAGATAAAGTACGAGACTTGAACCGGCGTTTTAGCTCGCGAGTTTATACCCATATGTGCTCGGCCTCCTATCCAGAAATGTTCGGAGATTTTGGATAGTGTCGCTTCAAGCATTGAAACTCACGATGCGAGGCGACATTCCTCACCTTCCCAGTGTAATACCCTGGTACCCATTTCTGCCAACGGCTAGGTCGACCGTGGGGGTATTTTTTGTTTCCAACCACGAGTATACAACTCACACTGCTCCCAGCGGGAACCGAACACGGGTTGTCCGAACGTCGATAGTCCAGTCGGGTGGTTTTCCCAACTAGGCTACCGAGGCCCCGAAAAAGTTGGCATCAACATGGAAAATTAGAAGGTGGAGTTAGACATCAATAGGGAACATTAGAAGGTGGAGTTAGACATCAATAGAGGACATTAGAAGTGGAGTTAGACATCAATAGGGAACATTAGAAGGTGGAGTTAGACATCAATAGGGAACATTAGAAGGTGGAGTTAGACATCAATAGGGAACATTAGAAGGTGGAGTTAGACATCAATAGGGAACATTAGAAGGTGGAGTTAGACATCAATAGGGAACATTAGAAGGTGGAGTTAGACATCAATAGGGAACATTAGAAGGTGGAGTTAGACATCAATAGGGAACATTGGAAGGTGGAGTTAGACATCAATAGGGAACATTAGAAGGTGGAGTTAGACATCAATAGAGGACATTAGAAGTGGAGTTAGACATCAATAGGGAACATCAGAAGTGGAGTTAGACATCAATAGAGGACATTAGAAGTGGGGATAGACATCAATAGGGAACATCAGAAGTGGAGTTAGACATCAATAGAGGACATTAGAAGTGGAGTTAGACATCAATAGGGAACATCAGAAGTGGAGTTAGACATCAATAGAGGACATTAGAAGGTGAAGTTAGACATCAATAGGGGACATTAGAAGGTGGAGTTAGACATCAATAGAGAACATTAGAAGTGGAGTTAGACATCAATAGAGAACATTAGAAGGTGGAGTTAGACATCAATAGAGAACATTAGAAGTGGAGTTAGACATCAATAGGGGACATTAGAAGGTGAAGTTAGACATCAATAGGGGACATTAGAAGGTGGAGTTAGACATCAATAGAGAACATTAGAAGTGGAGTTAGACATCAATATGGGACATTAGAAGGTGAAGTTAGACATCAATAGGGGACATTAGAAGGTGGAGTTAGACATCAATAGAGAACATTAGAAGTGGAGTTAGACATCAATAGGGGACATTAAAAGGTGAAGTTAGACATCAATAGGGGACATTAGAAGGTGGAGTTAGACATCAATAGAGAACATTAGAAGTGGAGTTAGACATCAGTAGGGGACATTAGAAGGTGGAGTTAGACATCAATAGAGAACATTAGAAGTGGAGTTAGACATCAATAGGGGACATTAGAAGGTGAAGCTAGACATCAATAGGGGACATTAGAAGGTGAAGTTAGACATCAATAGGGGACATTAGAAGTGGAGTTAGACATTAATAGGGGACATTAGAAGGTGAAGTTAGACATCAATAGGGAACATTAGAAGGTGGAGTTAGACATTAATAGGGAACATTAGAAGTGGAGTTAGACATTATAAGGGGACATTAGAAGGTGAAGTTAGACATCAATAGGGAACATTAGAAGGTGGAGTTAGACATTAATAGGGAACATTAGAAGGTGGAGTTAGACATTAATAGGGAACATTAGAAGTGGAGTTAGACATTATAAGGGGACATTAGAAGGTGAAGTTAGACATCAATAGGGAACATTAGAAGGTGGAGTTAGACATAACAAAAATATGCATTGAAGGGTTCTTCACGCTGTGGTAAAGAAAAAAGTCTAGGAGATAAATCAGGGAAAAAAAATAATTGCTGCTTTTTATCATTGGTTTCTTATGCATATCAGAGACAACATTGAAAGAGTATGGGTACATAACGGACGAAAAATATTCACTTTAAATATTCATACAACATAATATACCATCAAAGTGGTAAATAAGTACCAATAAAAAGTGAGCTACGAAAATATAATTACCACAGGACATACAATGATAGGATTATACAACTCAAAATGAAAGCAAAACCATTCGACATAGCAATAATAGAGACAAATGCAGCTACTCAAGACTATACAGATACATATATAGAGGGATACTATAAAGATCTAAATAAAGTTATGAAACAAGTGAAGTCTTTAGACATCTTGATTGTAATGGGTGACATGAACGCTAAAGTAGGAAAAGGTAGATATCAGACTAGTATAGGAAATCATCGTTAAGGAAAAACAAACGAAAGAGGTGAAATATTACTACAATTTTGTGAAGAAAACAAGCTGATTGTATGTAACACCTGCTTTGAGCAAGAGAAAAGGAAACTATAAACATGGAAATGCTCTGAAGATAAAAGGTGGAATCACATAGAATACTTAATGACAAAACGATAGGCTCCGTAACAACGACAAGAAAGTTAAGACCTAACCATGAGCAGATATTAACTCAGATCACAATCCTGTAATGATTAAAATGAAAGTCAAAAAAGAGGAACAAGCAAAGGACTAATTCTGCAAAAATACTACCAGACATAAAAGATTAAATTAGAATAATGTTAAAGATACTTATACAATACAAGTAAAGAACCAATGTCACAAGCTTCTAGAAGAAGGGATTAAGAAGTACAGAAGAGAAAATTATCCAGATGAAAAAGTCGCAGCCAAACGGAAATGAATAAATAAATGCATACAATAAATTTACGACGTCATACCAAAATGGAAAAGAACAGAAAACAAAAATGAATGACTGACGCCATCTTGGAACAAAATGGATGAAAGAAGACAAGCAAAGAACACTGCACAATACAACACAATAGATAATGAAATATGCAAAATGTGCAACAATGACAAAAGAGGAGTGATTCAACCAAATATGTATAGAAATTGAAACTATGGAAAAAAACAAGATTGGTGAGTAATGTACACAGAAATAAAGAGAATGACTAGTACAAATAAAAAGCAACAGACAATGGGTGTACTGCAACCAAAAAAGATATTAAAATATTAATAGACAATATAGTTATAATCAATAGATGGCAGAAATATGTACAAAATTATTTTATAACGAAAGGAGAAAAGAGGCTCGTCTTAGTCAGATTTGTCTACATGTTTCTTCAGGTTCAGATGTCGGTCTATTTATACTTCCAAGTACGTGGGATGCTTCTCTTTTTGTAGACCTCTGGAGATTATATTTGAAGTTTGCCCTAGTTGTTTTGTTACTTCTAGTAAATATTGTAAATACGTAAATACTCCAGATCCAGTCTACAGAAAATGGACTGTGTCAGCCACAGCGCAAGTTTAGGGGACAAATCACACATGCACATGCGAGTACCACCATGCGACCAGCTGATCTCACGTCATGTTGCTGTTCCTTCTCCACCATCATGAACCAGGACAAGTTCGTACTATCAACATAGATGACCTCGGAAGAACATTAGGGAGAAATGAAAACTGTTATTTCTATACTGATCTTTAGTTTTCAAGCGCTACAGTTCTTATAGGTGTCTGAGGTCTTTATTTAGTTGTGCTTCAGATACTTTAATGTTTTCGTGTGGCCATCGAAGCAGAGATCTTTTTCATTAGTCAGAGTTTAGGCCAGGTCGATAATATATAACAAAAAAGATGCGGCATCTAAATGGTGATAACTGTGGTAATCCTTCTTATGGAATCTGTCTGATATAGAATCTTTAAATTTTGTTTGAATTGTCCTGTTGCCTAGGAAGTATTTCCTCCATTTGTAAAGCTCTCCATGCATACTTTCGTCTCTCATCTTTAACAGGAATATTTTCTGCTAGACTTGATCGTAGGTTTGTTACAAGTCAATGGCTATGGTAGGACGTTTCTTCAGGAAAACATCAAGAACTTGTTGCATTAACTTGAAGATTCGGTCTTCTGTATTACTACCTTCTCTAAATCCTTTTGTTCGCGGCACAGATTATTAGAGGTTTCGGATTTTGATATTTCAAAGCACTAGGTCAACATTGCTAGCAAGATGTTATTTCATATAGCAGATTTACATGCACACATAGATCAACGTAATCAATTTTACGTAGAGCTCACTGAAAAGAAAGTTTCAAGTCAAACTGGTTAACAACTTTCATTATATACCTTTTTAAAAGGTATAATAACATCCACACAACAACGCCATTTTGTAGAACAGTTATTGGTTATTGGTTATGGAAGGCCTCGGTATCACAGCAAACGAATTAAAATCCATAATTGCTCAACCGCCCGTGCCAGTGGAATCATCCGAATTACTAACTCATCTCCCAAACAAAGAAAGGTAACTGTAGTCCCCATCGTAGCAGTCTCAGCACACACCAAAAGACATAAGGCGAAACCGCGCAGAAAGTGAACACAGCCAACTGTTCCCTGTCATACGATATCATCATTCATCGTAAACAAGCGGGATATCGAAGCAGGATCAAAACGGATGAGACACACAGCTCACGGTGTGCACAGAGCACTTAACTCAGTAGCTCCTGCAACAGTGTTACTGTTTAGATCTCATGTTTTGTATTTCTGTGTTTATTTTAGAATAGTATGTTTTAGAGTAGTTTGCCATAAGAAGATTCTTGTCGACCCATCGTAGTTTGTTTCGTCTCTCTATTAGCTTTGCTGCTTTATACAACTGTGCTTATCTTTCACTGTTTTAATTAACTCGTTTCTTCGTTGAAACCAATGCTGTTCTGTCCTATTGTAATCTGTTTCCTGGCATCCTGTTGTGACAGTAGGACCACACTTATACAAGTATTTAGAATGTGTTGTTTACCAGCTCACAAGTTTCAGAGGTTTACCTCCTTGAGTAAAGCAGCAGGGAAGGTAGAACTTGATGTTGTGTCATGCAGAAAAGGTAGTCAATTAAACGAGAACATATTAGATACAGACCAACGGGATAGAACAACCAACATTGGATGGGTGGATGTAAGATGTAGATGTAATTATGTGCTACCGCACCATTTGGGAAGACCAGATATATTTACACGAATGGTCACAGAGCGCTGAAGAAAGTTCTCAGTAAGTTGAAGACAACCAAAAGAAGAGAAACGTCAGAGGGGTATTATATAGTGCGTGATACAAGGACTTGCAGATGAGAGTATCTGTGAGTTAAAGTAGTTTTATTCAACAAGAAGTTAAGAGAATTAAAGCAGTTTTGCAATTCATGAAGCGTTCAACAGATTATAAGTGAACCTGTAAGGTGGCATTACTTCATGTGTTAGCCAGACATTAAGAAATACCACTACGATTCTTTTTTAGCAAATGCCTCTTCTTCTTGATCTTCTCAACTTCTGTCGGAGCATATGACAGTCACAAGAGATCTCAACCCAATCCGGCATAAAACAAGGATGGACAACTCTCGCCATGACTTATCAACCTCTTTCATTTCATCATGTAAGCTCCATTTGGTTTTCCTATCTGCCCGTGATTGACGGCATTTCTGCCTGAGTCCCCGCTCGTTCCTCTAAGACTCTATTGGAAGGTTATCTTGTTTGTATTTCTGCAGCAAATTGTAATTTTTCTATGTGTGGATCGCTGGCCCAACGTCAACATCCCCACACTGGAGGACTAGTGTGTATCTCTTTGTCTGGGTCCTATACATCGACCTGTCCTGCCTAATGGACCCTGCCAGTAATTGTGCTATGGCCAGCATAGTTCTCGGAATCACTGAACACTCAAACCTGTCACACCCATAAGGTTGAGACTCCTGGGAAGCATGATAAGAAAAGAGGAGGCGGGATCTGTACGTATGCAATGGGTAGAACCATTGCAGAGGTAAAAAATATGTGAGGTCACCTTTGTCTACGTCCCAGGACATGCGAGAGTATTGGGAAATGAAAGAGTGGACAGGTTGGCTAGCGGCGCTATTGTTGAGGACGGTCAACCAATGGATCGGGCGGACATCATTAATGCCCTTAGGGAAGTGGGAAGGACACATGACTTCGACAACCATAAGTCCATGTCACTCTTTCGGATGAAGGAGATGGGAGTTAAGATGGGCACAGCCAGAAACAAGAAACTTAGTGGGCGTGTAAGAAGACTAATCAACCAATACAGAACTGGAGTCGTCAGCCGCTGGACGCTGCTGGAATTACTGAGGAGGAGATCTGAGCACCTATGGACATGTTCGGAGTGCAATGATGATAACCCGCAAATAACTCAATAATAACAAATTGTACACTGTCAATGTTATACTATCCTATTGTATAATTTCTAGGATATTTCCAAGAACGCCCCTAAATAGCCTGCCCTCTAAATGTTGCCTTATTGTCTGATGTACGTGTATGTTTTACATAGGTCTTTAAACTTAGCACAGTTGCAAACTTAATTTACGCGGTTGCTTGAATGATGTTTGATGTCAAAACAGGGGAAAACACAAAGTTAGAGACAGAACTTCCCTTTATCTTTTGGTATCCTATCTCTTTTAATTAACAAAATATTAAGACCCTGTTTAATATATGAGCAAATGATGTTATACTTTATAGGCTTATGTTTGAGTCTATCCGAAAAGTCTGTTTTATTGAATATATGATTGCTTTTATATTTGTTTGTCAATTTACATAACAATAACTCTGCTCATAAGTTTATCTATCCGATAGCTGGTTGTCTGTGGACGTATGTTTGTCTGTCTATTTGTATTTATCTCTCTGGGTAGATTTATTTGTCTGATTATTTGCATGCATCATAATGAGTATGCACATACAATTAACTATAGGACTTGCAGATGTGTCTGCCTGATGTTTTTCTGTCTAGTTCTCTGCTTTCCTGTTTATATAATGTAAACAAATATTTAATATGGAGGAACAAACATACAAACATACATATTTTTTTTATTGTTCACACAATACAACATACAAACACCATTAAAAGAATCTGACATAACACAACTGAGTATAAATCTGTAATGGTAAATGTTGAACACACAAAATAGTAAAAAGGAAATCAGGATAGAACACATTTTAAATATTAAAATCAAATATAAAACATGTGCGTGCTTGAGTGTGTCATAGGCAGTCATAAAAATAAAATAAAATATAGCCCTTGTGTTCACGATGAATACTTGAGTGAAGTTTTTTAACATTAGAAAGTAAAAAAGAAAAAAAGTGGGTATTTCACTTACTGGTTACAACTTTGAAGCTGAAATATTTCTTTCTAAAATAGCCTATAACCAACAATCTGAAGATAGCCCACATTTCTACACCGAGTTTACAGAGCCCACGCACTGTATATTGTTAGTTTGACCCTTTCTGCTTTATTCTATCCATTCAACCAGTTTAATTACAGGCTGGAATTAACCCATATTCGCTCCATCACTTGTTACAGCATTTCCCAAAATGCATCGGTAAATTCCGCTGAGAAGGCTCTGTGCGTATACTACTTGACTAGAAAGGGCAATAAATCCAAACCTCCTTAGCAGCCTCTTACGACATGCATGGCAGGGAACGGTGGCTCTATTCTTTTCTCCCCTTAAGTGGGGAGTGGGCGGGGCCCTGGTAGCCATACTATTATATTCAAGTACAATCAACGTCCTTGTACCATGCCTGGTGACGTGGATGATCACAACTATTCATCACTTCAGCTTTAAAAATAAAGAGTTGTGTTGTTGATGTCCTACCACAAAGTAGCACCTATGAAGAACAAGGGCTTCGTGTCATCGACATATGAAATAGATCATCATCAAGTAGTGGGCCTGCTGGCGTAGGTGATCATGTCTCTCGACAACTTTCGATCCCGGCAGCTATTTATCATTTCTGTTGTTGACCTTCTGCCAAGCAATTCTCTTAAGCTGTCTGTTATTTTTTCTCTTTGCTTCCCTCTATCTCTTCGCCCCTCAATTTTTCCAGTTGTTACAATATAATCCAGTTGTTCTCTTCTCATTACATGGCCAAAAAATGATGATTATTTCTTCCTAATATTGGAAATTAGCTCTGTTTTTGCTTTGGCCTTTCTCAGAATATCTTCATTACTCTTCTTAGCTGTCCATGGTACTCTCAACATTCTTCTAAAAAACCACATTTCTACAGACTCCAGTTAATTTCCTGTCTGTTGTCATATTGTCCATGATTCACATCCATATGTTAAGACTGGCTCTACGTAACATTTAAGAACTCTTTTTCTTGTTTCTATTGTCAAAAATGGATTGCATAGTATCTTCCTCATTTTTTGGAAAGCTGCTTTTGCCTGAGCCATTCTGCATCCCACCTCTTTTGTACATCTTCCGTCTGAGGTTAACAAAGTTCCCAAATATTTAAATTCATTTACCTGTTTTAATATTGTTCCACTTGTCTTTATTTTGCACTGAGGTGAGGTCTTTTTCTTTGTTGTTACCATTACCTCTGTCTTTTGCTATTAAGGCTGAGTCCTTTATTTTTACTTTCTTTCACTATAATGTCCAACATTTCTTGTAACTCATTTTCACTCTTAGCAATTAAGACTGTTTCATCAAAACATGAAATAGATAGTTGCGTTTATCACATTACAAATGGTGTTTTTTTTAAACAATATCAACAGTGGCGTCATAAACAATATAATCAACATCAAAACAACAAACACTATCATTGGCACAAATAAACAATAAGTTTAGTGTCAGTGAATAAAGTGCATTTATATTATATGGCGGTCTATGGAAATGTGAAATAAAAATAGTTAATAACAATATAATGGCAAAACTGAAATAATGATGAAAGAGTCCTTACCTCAAACACTGCAAAGGGACTAAAAGAAATAACTGATTTGGTTAAAAAAATATAGTGAAATGCAAAACTTCAATCTAAACAAACAGAAAACCAGGATAATGTAACCATTAACAAAGCAACAAGCCAACCCAAATTTATCTTCAACAGCAAAGAACGTGAAATTGTAACAAACTATCAATATATGGGATTTGTAGTAACTAACATTGAAGACTGCCAGAAGGTGATGAAAAGAAAGTTGGTAATAGTAATACAAATAAAAATTGCCTAATAGCAAAATAAAAATGAATCACCTAATAGTAATACTAAAAATAAAACGCTATGAAGAACATGTGGCGCAATACCAGCAAGGCAATACAACTAAAATTACTGAAATATATCTTTCTGTTAGCAAATTATGAAGTGAATTACGATCATTATTGACAATCTACCAAACAACAATGAAGTGAATTACGATCATTATTGACAATCTTCCAAATAACAATGAAGTGAATTACAATCTTTTTAAACAATCTCCCAAACAACAATGAAGTGAATTACGATCTTTATTGACAATCTTTCAAACAACAATGAAGAAAATGTTGCACTCTTCTGTTCATGGAATCAGTATCACTACATTCAGGATTTCCCAATACACTTCACTCATGTCACAGCTCCACCCAAAGCACAGCATCAAATTCTATTGACTGGGTCGACTGCCAGTCCTAATCTCAGCGTACATGTGACGATTCCAAGCAACTTCCATCAAAGGAATTCCCAGCCACTTACTTACTCCAATTTCCTTGAAAATAAACCTTTAAAACAAAGCAATTCAAACGGTTTAAGTAATTACGTTAGTCTGTACAAAAACAGGACGACAGTCAGCCATTTTGATTTCGCACCACCGTTTGGCGTTAGCAAGGCCAAACTCCAGTGCGAGACAAGTAGGCTGTGTTGGCAATCATTTCAAATCTTACTGAAAAGAGTGTGCCCATAGTCACATTCATCCCCAATTCACTCAAAAAAAAAAAAAACGTAAAAAAATTGTCAAAACACTGAAACTCTGATTTAGTGTAGGCACTCTCTAAAGTTGCCTGCAATGATGGTCGCCACCTTTCCCCGGAAGTTCAACGAAGAAAATTGATCAATTCAAATCAAAATGGTGCAAAAAAAAAAAATTCATAGGACACCTTGAATAATGAAAAGAATAGTAATGAATACATAATAAAAGATGTAAACGTGGAGAAGAATTAGCCTATAAACACCATCTTACAGAGGAAGTCAATATACCACTGCCGCATTAACAGACACAGAAAGCTATAAAGAACAGTAAAGGAAAACATAGATCCACGTAGGTAAAACAGGGGCAGACCTAGCAGGAGGTGGTTTGGAGACATCAAAAAGACCTTGATCATAACAACATAAGAAGTTGGAGATCTGGCTAAAGACAGAGATGCTTTCTGGTGGATTGTGGTGAATGCAACAATCTGTAACGGACACCCTGCTTAATAATAACGATGCCAATAAACAAATAATAATGGAGGAGTGTACAAAAACAAGGCAATAATAATGACATTTAAAAACATTAAGAAAAATGACTATAAAATAATAATGGATCAGAAAATAAAAATGTATATTTTATAAATAGGTGATAAAAGTGATGTCTATAAACAATAATTTTGCCATCTACAGCTTGGCATTCTGGCTTTTACAAACAATAGCCTTCATATTTATAAATAAGCTATTTGAATGACATCTATAAATAATGTCAGTGCTGTTTAAAAATGATGTATGTAAACTGTAACACTGGTGTTTGTTCAGAATGACAGCAGCATCTACAGGCAGTCAAAGGTTTGTATATAAATAATAGTTGTGCTGATAAACAATGAAATAGGTGTTTATAACAAATAATAGCTTATATAATAAAATAATAGTATATTTGATATATGTGCTATTTCTCTAAGCAATAATAGCATCGATTATAGAAATAAAATAAGACAGTTGCATCTCAAATAAATAAAAGTGGCACCACAGACAACTTTATCGCTTTAATCTTCAGCAGTCTTGTGATCATGCGAACTTGATTCTTTGTCCTGTGTCATTGAAGGAGGGATTAACACAACATAATGGCACACATCGAGCTGGTCGAATGGTCAGAACTCTTATATGCATGTGTGTCGTCACTTTCCCTCTAATTCTGTGCAGAGATTGACAAACTCCGTCTTCGGCAGGCTGGGGTTTTGTCTGTAAAAATAAATAATGACTTACATAATTAATAACAGCAGTAACTATAAATAATTATATGAACAATAACAGCAGTAACTATAAATAATTATATGAACAATAACAGCAGTAACTATAAATAATTATATGAACAATAACAGCAGTAACTATAAATAATTATATGAACAATAACAGCAGTAACTATAAATAATTATATGAACAATAACAGCAGTAACTATAAATAATTATATGAACAATAACAGCAGTAACTATAAATAATTATATGAACAATAACAGCAGTAACTATAAATAATTATATGAACAATAACAGCAGTAACTATAAATAATTATATGAACAATAACAGCAGTAACTATAAATAATTATATGAACAATAACAGCAGTAACTATAAATAATTATGCGGGGAGGAACCACATCTTTTGTTTGAAACTCTAGTTTTTGTTAAAAACATCATGATAGTACTTGAGCAATTGTTTTATATTGTTCTTTATTTTATTGTTTTGTGTTGTGTTGCATTGTCTTGTATTATATAATGTTGTATATATGACATGATAATGCAAAATAGGTGGAGGAGTCGCGTGAGACGTGAACACAGATTAAGTGCCGGGACCAGATATTGTAACTAGAGAGCAGATGGAAGACCTGAGAGAGATTTCTATAGGAAAAATATCAAAACTGTTGAATAACATCTACAATAGCAGATATTTACCGAATGATCTACTCAAATCTACATTTATAGCTCTACCAACAAAACCTGGTTCTTTAGAATGTGAGGATCATATCAGTTTATGTTGTTTGAGTGATATGACTAAACTATAACTAATAGTAATCATTCGGAGAGTAAGAAATAGAATGAAACCAGAAGTTAGTGATTGACAGTGTGGATTTATTGAAGATACAAATAATGCCATATACATCATAAGATCTTTCATAGAAATATTCATCAATATGAAAACAAATCTATAGTTATGTTGTATAAACTGCATCAAACAATTTTACAAAGTAATATCTAAAAAAATAATCAGCATTTTATAGAGTATAAATATTGACAGCAAAGATCTAAGAATAATAAATAACATGTACTGACAATATAAGCAACAATAAGAGCTGGAAATCATTTAGAAATGTTTCAAGAAATAAAACAAGTTGATAGACAATTGTGTAATATTGGTAGCATCATTTAATATGAATAGTGAGATTATACATAGATCTGTACAGAATGTACCTTCATTACCATTTGGTGGTTACAATATAAACAATCTGAGGTATACTGCTGGTGATATAGTGACAACTGTTATAAGTGAAAAATGAGTTGCAGAAAATTGTTTATATTTAGTGTCAGAAAGTAAAAAAAAAAGGTCATAATCTCAACAGCAAAAATACAAGAAGTAATAATTACAATGAAGGAATGGCCATTGTATAGATACACAATCAAGGTACATGGGGCATTGTTAAAACGTAGTTTATGAAGTCAAGTATTTCAAATTTAAGTCATTCCTAAATAATAATTTAATTTATTGAAAAAAGACATAAACACAATAAATAAAAAATAAAACTATATAAGAAAATATTGTCACTTAGTGGTGATGTCCTGTGTGGCTAATGGAGATGTAGAGAAAGGTTTTTGTTTCCAAGGGAAGTCCCCTACCATAAACACACTAAATAGCTGTACTTGTTATATTTATTATCTCCTGCCTTTGAGTTCTACTTTTATGGGTTTTAGTTCAGTCAACAAATTTCCTTGATCCACCACACTTCATGATATGAGCTTCTTTTTTCACATTATTTAAGTTTGATACTGCAAATTTGCTCTTAGACTTTGTTGCCTTGACATATGTTTTGGATGATACAGTTTATAGGTAATGGTTATATATGTAACCAAAATAAACAGAAAATAAAGAAAAAGAGACACAAGTTTAATGTTTAAAGTTACGTATATGCACAACAAAACGCTTTTACATGTGTCATTTGTTTCAATTCATCTGCGCATCCACAGTTTAAATATTGAACTATTGTCTAAATAGTTATAATAATAACGACAATCGGAATCTACTTTCCAAAATAAATTAATATCTCCCAACAAATAATTTTGTTTATTACAAACTTGCTGGAAATATAGTTAAAAATTGATCTAAATAATTATTACTATATAACGTTAATCGTTGCAAAGATATAACAGAATGTAGGAATAAATCAATATCTTGTTCTGAGAGTAGTGAAATTTTACCATCACCAAATCTTGTTTACGCTGACATGTTTTTTTCTTACAAGTTCAGCTAAATAAAATCATTTTGTTGTTGCTAGAAGTCTGATTGCCTATTCCCTTTAGTCATGAATATCCTAAAAGATAAACAGAACATCAACATAACAATAGAGGGAAGACAACTAAAACAAGTAGATGAATTTATACACCTGGGAAGTCTAGTGACAAATGACATGTTACAAACAGCAGAAATAGACTCAAGATGCAACACAGCTTGTCAAATACTTGAACAGCTAACATCACTATTGTTTAACGTGGAAATAACTCTAGGAGCAAAACTGGTACTCTACAATACAATCTTCATTCCAAAGTTGTGCCACCAATGCCAGTCCTATGATCCTAGATGCAAGAAAAATAACAAAAATAACCTTTACTGAGAAGAGATGTGTTTGATGAATGACAGGAAACAGTGTGAGTGATAAGATAAGAAAGGATGAACTGAAAAAAAGCTAGGAATAACCCATGCCATAGTATATATTTAAAGAAAAAAACAAATAAAATGTTGTGGCCACGTGACAATGCAGAAAGTTCAAAACACAACAAGTTTTCAATAAATGCTGTGAGTACACCAAATCCAAGGCCCGACCAGGAAAAAGGTGGATTGATGGAGTATTAAAAACACTATAAAAAATAACAGAAGATGAGGCGAACAGAATAGGAAAAGACCGCAAACTGTACATCCCATCGATGCTGAAAGGCAAATGAAGACGGAAAGAAGAAGTAGATAAACATTTTCATACTTATTCACTATTTAATTTTCTCTACCAATTTCTATTTCCTCAGTGTTTCCACCATTTGTGTGGATTGTACAAGACTTAACAAAGAATTCTTGCATTTATAAATTGTTCCATACTACAGTGGAACAAATGTTAACATCTCTGAAATGTTCCAAAATATTGAAGCTGAGATAGAGTTAACTATGTTTCCTGCCTGCAACCAAATTTCTGCTAGGCATGTGATTTCTCTTAAGGCAGTAGAAGAGAACAAAAGTTCAAATGGATCATCACTTCATGAGCCAGTCTGCTTTAGGATAACTCCATGTCTTCCAGTAAACAATGCACATTGCCTTCTTGCCCCTTAGATAAATACAGTGTTCTAGTTAATGCCCTTTGTACATTTAAATAACATAAAATGTTCACAGATTTGTACAGACCTCCTGGATCATATATCAGATTCTCCACATCACCCCACGAGCTCGCTGGGGCGTCTGACTGAGTTGTACTTTCCTTATTAGAGTGCTTTAAAAATATGAAATTCCAGCCCTGTAACATTGCTCTTCTGTGTCTCCTGTAAAGACAAGAAAGTGGTTACCACTCAGGCTGAGCTATCTTCAAAGATAAATTCATTTACAGAATAATTTCGAGCCAGAAATTATTTGGTTAAACGTAAATGCAATGTTTTACAAACATCTTGAAAATAGAATAATTATCTATAAACAAGACATGAGAATACAAAAAGCAAATGCTGTCACATACCAGCTTTCACCATTGCTAAGACATCCAAACATTTCTATGCCAGCTAAACAACAAATGATAAATAAGATTTTCATACCAACTTTATGCTATGAAAGTCAAACATGGACACTTTCTAAATTACATTTAAGAAAGATCAATACATGTGAGATGTGATGCTTGAGAAAACCAACAAACAACACAAGAAGAGATATAATACCAAGTGAAACTATAAGAAAAATGGTAGGAACAAAACCCTGCCAAGAATATATAGAACAACTACAACTTAAATGGTTTGGACACCTGGTCAGAATGAATCCTTATCAATCACCATCAAGGGTGTTCTTCTTGATGATATGCATGGAAAAAGACCAAGAGGAAGACCCGGAAGAAGATGGATAGATGCAGTGAAAGAGACATGTATCAACAAAGAAAAGTCACTAATTCAGACAGTTCGAGCAGCTCAAGAACGACAAATGATATAAACCGCGACACCTTTTAGGTATCAGTGAAAAGAGAAAAGAGTAAGAAGATATATCAACAAGACAATATAAAACAATGTAAACCATCAAATTTTGAAAAAAAAAGTTGTAGTATATCTGTGCTACAGAAAAATCCTTAGGATACTTTGCATAAAGAAAAAAAATGCAATGAAAACATATTAAAAATTTTAAACATTAAAAAGAACTGGCTTTTGAATACCACTCTTCATAGAAAATTAAATACTGTGGCCATGTCAAAAGACACAGTTGGTTGGATAGGACAATAATTGAAGGCATGGTTCCGGAACACATATCAGAGACATGACAAGAAGAATGTGGTTTTAAGACATAAAGAGACATTGAACATGACAACAGAAGAAGTGGGAGTTGTTGAGTTATTGAGTTATTTGCGGGTCATCATCATTGCACTCCGAACATGTCCATAGGTGCTCAGATCCCCTCCTCAGCAATTCCCTCAGTGTCCAGCGACTGACGACTCCAGTTCTATGTTGGTTGATAAGTCTTCTTACACGGCCACCAAGTTTCTCATTTCTGGCTGTGCCCATCTTAACTCCCATTTCCATCATCCGAAGAAGTGACGTTGATCTGTGTTTGTCGAAGTCCTGTGCTCTTCCCACATCTCGGAGGGCATTGATGATGTCCGCCCGATCCATTGGTTGCCCGCCCTCAACGACAGCGCAGCTAGCCAACCTGTCCGCTCTCTCATTTCCCCGTACTCCCGCATGTCCAGGGACATAGACAAAGGTGACCTTACGTATTTTGGATTTCTGCAACGACTCTACCCATTGCATGCGTACAAAGCCCGCCTCCACTTTTTTTATCATGCTCATCGAATCACTCAGTATACATGCATGGGTGTAGTCTTGTGACTCTAACCATTTGAATGCCTTGGTCACTGCCATCACCTCCATTGTCATGCTACTCGTGGTCATGACGTATGCACCACTGTCTTCCTTGGCTATTCTGCCTGCCGAACGTGCAGTAAATGCCCATGCACTTATTTCGTGTCGTCTTACAGATCCGTCTGTATAGATGACTGCATCTTTCTCATCGGTGTTATCACAGATGAGACCGTTGACCTCAGCATTAACCACGACCGGGTTCTGTTCCCTACTTTTCCTGTCGAGTGTGACAATACATGAGAAAGTCCCCTTTAATGACGTAGGCACCGGTAGAATTGGGAGATCTGGCTAAAGACAGAGATCATTTCAGTTTCATATGGACGATGGTGAATGCAACGTTATTCAAAGGACAGCCAATCTGATTATGACTTTGTGATTTATTTTTGAAGATGCAGAATGCTTATAAATATACTAACATCAAAACAAATAACAACAGAGCTAAAGCTAAGAATAACAAGATGTTACATCTTATCAATATTCATATATGGTGCAGAAACATGGACATTAGACTAGAAAACAGAACAGAGAATTGAAGCCTTTGAAATGTGGATATATAGAAGAATAGGTAGAATTGGATGGAAAGAAAAGAAAACAAATGATGAAGTCTTAAAACAACTAAAAATGAAAAGAGAACAAATGATCACAATTCAAACGAGACAGATGGAAATTTTAGGCCATGTTAAAAGACACAACAGCCTACTAAAAGTAATCTTGGAGGGGAAAATACAAGGTGAAAGAGACAGAGGCAGACCAAGACTAACATGGACGAGTAACATCAAAAGATGGACAAATCAGCAGCCTATGACAACCTGCACCATCAAAGCAAGCGACAGAGCAGAATGGCGCTCCATGGTAGCCAACCTTCGTTGCGGAGATGGCACCCGATGAGAATGATGAAAAATGTCAGAAAAAGAAATGTTTTATTTTCAAAATAAATTGCCATCACTTGAAACTTTAAGAATTTTTATGTACCAAAATAACAAAAAGAATTAGGTCTCTGATGTAAATACTATATGATGACGGTGGTAGATTGCCCACGCATTCAGAAGAAGCTCAAATACTCTACTAGAACTGTCAATGAACAACATCTTTATCATCTTCTAGTTCTCGTTCGATCAATGTCTGTGTGTGTTACTGGAATATAGGAGTATATACCTAGAGCATATCTATGCTTTGTCCACAATGAACTGTTACTGGCATATAGGACCTAGAGGATATCGATGCCTTGTCCACAATGAGTTGTTACTGGCATATAGGACCTAGAGGATATCCATGCCTTGTCCCCAATGAACTGTTACTGGCATATAGGACCTAGAGGATATCGATGCCTTGTCCACAATGAGTTGTTACTGGCATATAGGACCTAGAGGATATCCATGCCTTGTCCCCAATGAACTGTTACAGGCATATAGGACCTAGAGGATATCGATGCCTTGTCCACAATGAGTTGTTACTGGCATATAGGACCTAGAGGATATCGATGCCTTGTCCACAATGAACTGTTACTGGCATATAGGACCTAGAGGATATCGATGCCTTGTCCACAATGAACTGTTACTGGCATATAGGACCTAGAGGATATCGATGCCTTGTCCATAATGAACTGTTACTGGCATATAGGACCTATAGGATGTCCATGCCTTGTCCACAATGAACTGTTACTGGCATATAGGACCTAGAGGATATCCATGCCTTGTCCACAATGAACTGTTACTGGCATACATGACCTAGAGGATATCGATGCCTTGTCCACAATGAACTGTCACTGGTATGAAAGACCTAGAGGATGTCCATGCTTTGTTCACAATGAACTGTTACTGGCATATAAGATCTAGAGGATGTCCATGCTTTGTTCACAATGAACTGTTACTAGCATATAAGATCTAGAGGATGTCCATGCTTTGTTCACAATGAACTGTTACTGGCATATAAGACCTAGAGGATGTCCATGCATTGTTCACAATGAACTGTTACTGGCATATAAGACCTAGAGGATGTCATTGCTTTGTTCACAATGAACTGTTACTGGCATATAAGACCTAGAGGATGTCCATGCTTTGTTCACAATGAACTGTTACTGGCATATAAGACCTAGAGGATGTCCATGCATTGTTCACAATGAACTGTTACTGGCATATAAGACTTAGAGGATGTCCGTGCCTTGTCCACAATGAACTGTTACTGGCATATAAGACCTAGAGGATGTCCATGCATTGTTCACAATGAACTGTTACTGGCATATAAGACCTAGAGGATGTCCATGCATTGTTCACAATGAACTGTTACTGGCATATAAGACTTAGAGGATGTCCGTGCCTTGTCCACAATGAACTGTTACTGGCATATAAGACATAGAGGATGTCCATGCTTTGTTCACAATGAACTGTTACTGGCATATATGACCTAGAGGATGTCCATGCTTTGTTCACAATTACATGCATTGTCAAATCTCACAAACAGGAACAAATGTTATGGGTCGGCCATTGTGGCTTTGGAGGGACTCTGAATGTTGTCTTGATTCGAAGATAACAGATCTTGAATCTGCTTGACCTGAACTTTGTCATGATTAGAGGATAACAGATCTTGAATCTGCTTGACCTGAACTTTGTCATGATTAGAGGATAGCAGATCTTGAATCTGCTTGACCTGAACTTTGTCATGGTTAGAGGATAACAGATCTTGAATCTGCTTGACATGAACTTTGTCATGATTAGAGGATAACAGATCTTGAATCTGCTTGACATGAACTTTATCATTATTAGAGAATAACAGATCTTGCTTCTGCTTGACATGAACTTTGTCATGATTAGAGGATAACAGATCTTGAATCTGCTTGGCATGAACTTTGTCATGATTAGAGGATAACAGATCTTGAATCTGCTTGACCTGTACTTTGTCATGATTAGAAGATAAGAGATCTTGAATCTGCTTGACCTGAACTTTGTCATGATCAGAAGATAACAGATTATGAATCTGCTGACCTGAAATTTGTCCTGATTAGAAGATAACAGATCTTAAATCTGCGTGACCTGAACTTTTTCCTGATTAGAGGATAACAGATCTTGAATCTGCTTGACCTAAACTTTGTCATGATCAGAAGATAACAGATCTTGAATCTACTTGACCTGCACTTTGAAAAAATGACCAATTGTAAAAATAAACTAAAATTTAAACTTTTGCCACAAGTGCAACCACACAAGTGGGTTACATTTGCAGCAGAATAATGTCTCTTACCTCACGAGCACAAATATAACCAGAGCAGCAACAATGATGAAAAGAACAACTCCTGCTATCACACCATTTGTGTTACCACCACTCTCAGGTGATCCTCTAATTTCTGAAATGGTTGTTCGACAGAGAGAATCAGTATTTAAATTCTGAATCTTGATTAACAGAAAAAAAGATGTAATATTTCATCAGTTGATTGGTTGTGGATCCAACAATATCAGAGTCATGATCATTTAGATCAAATTCAGGAAGTGACACTCTAGTCATGTAATCAAATATAGAACAGATCGCCACTTCTTGGATTAATTTGTTTAATCACTCTCAGTGACAACGATGCAGCATCATTTGTTGCTTAGTCTCCAGATTTGTTTAGTTCAGTTACTGAGGCCCCGTGTGAATATTAATGGTTGCCTTAAGGACAATGAGGGTGAGGATGTGAATGATCATCATTATCAAGTGCCATGCCTGTTGACGTAGGTGCTCATGTCTCTCCCCAACTTTCAATCTCGACAGTTATTTATCATTTCTGCTGTTGACCTTCTGTCAAGCCATTCTCTTAAACTGTATGGTATCTTTTCTCTTTGCTTTCCTATATCTCTTCATCGTTAAGTTTTCCCAGTTGTCACAATATGTTCCATCTTTTCCCTTCTAATTACATGGCCAAAAATAATGATTCTTTCTTTCTAATATCGGATATTAATATATTATTATCAATAGAGGATATTAGTATTATCATACTCTCACAAATATAGTAAAGTCAAGTGGAACAAAAAACTTGTATATGAACGTAAATATCTGGGAACAATGTTAACCTCAGATGGTAGATGTACAACAGAGTTGAGACACAGAATGGCTCAGGAAAAAGCAGTTTTTAAATAAAAATTAGGAAGATACAGTGCAATCAATTTTTGACAAAAGAAACAATATAAAAAAAGTTCTTAAATGTTATTTAGAGCCAGTTCTAACATATGAATATGAATCATGGACAATAGGAAAGAAAATCTATACATGCTGTAGAAATTTGGTTTTACAGAAGAATATTGAGAATATCATGCACAGTTTAGAAGAGTAATGAAAACGTTATGAGAAAGGCCAAATCAAAAAGAAAGCTATTATCAAATATTAGGAAGAAACAATCATCATTTGTTTCTATTTCTTAGAATTTCTTTGTTCTATTTTTTTTAGAAATGTTGGATATTACATTATTGTTGTCTTTCTACTAGATCAAACATTGTCTTTATCTATAGTACCAAATATTGGACCAAAAAATGTCTGCGTTAGTCAACTCTAGTGACTCGGGCAGATGGTGCACGTAAACCTGGAAGGGCTGACCAGCTAAGGGCAGAATCCCCCTACAGAAAAGACAATCTGCTGCCTTTCAGGAAGATTAGGGACAATCAAAGGCTAAGGAAAGCAAACCTGAATAAAATGCTGGCTGAAATCGGATGACTGAGCCACTGGCGCAGAACACAGTGCAACGTTTTAAAAGGTATTCAATCAGAGTGGATCTAACAGACTCTAATTATGATGTTCTGTCTGTGGGGTCGATCAATCCACTTAATTAGAAAGCTGTTTTGATGTGAGAGTCTGGAATCCTACTCTGATTGAGTCTTGATCGCAGAGAGAGAGAGAGAGAGAGAAAGAGTACCAACTATTAGCAGTTAACGTCTTGTATTCTGTGAGAAAAAAAATTCTATAGAATAAATAAAATGCTCTAGGTTGACATCATTCTCTTATGAGGTAAATACAATTGTCGTCTACCACAATTGTAAACAGCGTATTAAGAACAAACAAACAGACACAACATTGAAGAAGTAGAACTAAACATCCGTGAGTGACATAAAATGCTACCAATCATTCAGCATAATGTCATTTAGAATGTTTTTCATTAGGATACCAATACAACTGAGATAAATGAAAATATCACAAAGTTTTAGTTATGTATTTAAAGAATGATATTCATAATCTGATTACTTGTCCATATGTGCTCAGATCCCCTCCTCAGCACGTCCCGCAGTGTCTGTCCAGCGACTGACTACTCCAGTTCTGTGTTGGTTGTTTAGTCTTCTTACGCGCCCACTAAGTTTCTCGTTTCTGGCTGTGCCCATCTTAACTCCCATCTCTTTCATCCGAAGGAGTGACGTGGACTCATGGTTGTCGAAGTCCTGTATCCTTCCCACTTCCCAGAGGGCGCTGGTGATGTCCGCCCGATCAATTGGTTGACCGTCCTCATCAATAGCGCAGCTAGCTAACCTGTCCACTCTTTCATTTCCCCCGTACTCCCGCATGTTCTGGGACGTAGACAACGGTGAGATTACGTATTTTTGACTTCTGCAATGACTATACCCATTGCATATGTAGAGACAAATCACAAGAGATCCAAGTCGTAACTATTGAGGGATTAAAAACCGTCTAATTGAGCTTCTACATATCCAGGTCAATTGATCCATACCTATCGCTTGAGGTTTAGGGACATCAGTGAGTAGAAATGATGGAGGATATGCATGTTTCCCTTGTTATAGCATTTAAAGATTATTTTTTTTCATAAACTAAAGACATATTTAGGGTTACATTCAAATATTTACATGGACCTCGCATTAACTAAACTAATTCCTCTATCAAGGACCAAATTATGAACAGCCAATATATTGTGGTCCAGAGACAAGATCATACATATATTAGAACAAATACAAACTTACGTAGTGAGCAAGTATCTCCATCATATCCACTCTGGCAACCATTAAAACAGGAACCGTTAACAAGGTTACATGACCTCCCACCATTCTCACTCTTGACACAGAACTGGCTGCAGCTCTTTCTGCATCTTGGACCATAAGTTTCTGGTGAACACTCTGTTTAATAAAGAAAAGACAAAACTCATATACAGTAATTTTATCCAATTACTTGATGAACTTTAAAATCCATTACTTCATTCAACAATTGTATAACCTTTCAAACGAGATAAAGAAAATAAAACAACTTTAACGTGGAATTTAACTGCTAGAAAACACAGATATATTGTGTCGAGATATACATTGTTCTTCTTCTTAATCCTCTGAACTTCGGTCCGAGTATAGGGCACTCACAAGAGATTTCCACCCATCCGGTCCAGAGCAAGTGAGGGACAACTCTCGCCAGGAACAGCAGATAGCCTTTTTCATTTCACCACGCCGAGTTCGTCGCCATGTTCCCAATGGTCTACCTGTTCTTCGTTTATATGTGCTGCCCATGTTTATGCTAGTTGCGGATGCCTGGTTCGCTCCATTCGTAGATCATGGCATGGCCACTTCCAACATCTTCTTTTCACTTCTTCATTAATGCTGTTATTGGCTGATCTTCCGTTAACTTCTTTGTTCATAATGTGTTGATCCCAATGGATGTTAAGAATCTTCTTAAGACACCAACCTTCAAATCCTCTTAGACGACTTTCCATTTATGGTTCGTGCTCCACATTTCTGCTACTTATAGGAGTATGTATCGCACATTTGACTGTAAGTTATTACCTTGGTGCTGAGATGGAGACTGGTTGAACGCCAGATGTTTCTAAATCTATTGAATGTCTGTACTGACATGCCTATTCTCCTAGATATCTCTTTCTATGTGTTGCTATATCAAGAAATATATATATATATATATATATATATATATGGCCCTTTTCGTCTTGTCAGACGGTCTAGTGGAGGCTATTGCGTATTTTTTTGAGGTATTGTTTTTGCCGAACAGCTTCTCTCGTGGCTAATTCTACCAATGTTAGACAAACACACGCGGTCACATAATGAACAGGTCAGGCTCGCTGATCCACGGGGTTTACCATCCCTTTTCATGAGTCTCTTCTCTTCTAAGTCCTGTCTTAGCACAGTCTCAAATGTTGTTATACCGTTCCTTATGCATGCTCTCCATGATGTGCGATCACTTGCCAGATGTTGCCAGTCGTTTTCAAGAAATATAGCTTCCAAGGTATTTATAGCGATCTATTTCTTCTAGTCCCATTCATCATCATTTAACTTTCTTTTGACACATATCCTCATAATTTTGGTTTTCTCTGCATTTATCTTCAATCCTACTGCTTTAGCAAACTGATCTACTCTGTTTTGTCTTGCATGTATTGGTGACAATGGTCAAGCAATCCAACAACATCTATAAAGTCAGTATCTTCAAAACATAATATGAGACCTCATGTAATTCCTCTTAGTCTGTCGCTAACAATCATTCACATGATCGTCCATATCCACTTGGAAAAGAAGTTGTGGCAAAATACATCCTTGTCTAACTCCCTTTATGACTCTGAAACAAACTGTCTTCTGTCCTTCATGTCTTACACAACACTGGTTCCCAAAGTACATGCCCTTTAAAATAATCACGATTTTCTCCGGAAATCTGTATGCATGTAACATTTTCCAAAGCGATGAATGATGGATGCTATCGAATGTTCTCTCAAAGTCTAAGAAAGGTATATATAAGGATGAATTTGTATTACTTACAGACATGCATAGGATTACCATTCATATATTAACATGGTCCTGGCATTAACTAAATTGATTCCTCTGTCAAAGAACAAATCAGGAACAACCAAATATTTTGTAATCCAGAGAAATGACCCCAAATCCCAAACTCAGAACAAATACAAACTTACGTAGTGAGCAATCATCTCCATCGTATCCACTCTGACATCCATAAATACAGGAACCGTTAACATGGTTACATGACGTCTCCTCGCCCACATTCTTGACACAGAACTGGCTGCAGCTCTTGCTACATCCTGGACCATACGTTTCTGGTGAACACTCTGTTTAGTGGAGGAACGACAACACTCAAATACATTAAATGTATCCAATAATTTAATGAACGTTAAAAGCCATTAATTAATTCATTCAATAATTTCTTTTATAAACTTTGAAACTGGATAAAAAAAAGTGCAATAACAGCTTTCAGATGGACATTAACTGCTATAAGAACATAATTGGACAGATGTGAAATTAATTGTAGAAGAACACACAATGAGTATCAATAACCTTGTTTGTAGATATAAATAAATGATTAAAAGCTATTACAATTTCAGGCAAGATAAAGTGAAAAGACACAAAACGAACCAAAACCAAGCAGACCTGGCTGCTTGTGTTAGTGATCCCATCTCACTACACCATTCTTTCTTTACAGTTTGGTTTCTGGTATCTTCTGTCTATGATTTTTCTCTATCTCTTTTTTTTAGATAATTTTCTAGTTTGTATGATACATTCCAACTGTTTGTTTATATGAACATGGTCACAAAATTCAATATTGTTTGCTTCTGATGTTGTAATGAACACTTTACTTTTTCTTATCGTCTCTAAGAACATTCTTATTTTATTAGCTGTTAATTGTTTTCTATTGTAAAACCACAATTCTCTGATTTTTAACAATTTTCTTGTGTGATGTTCAGATTTGTGTGGAATGTTTATAGAATAAATTTGCTGATATATTTAAACAAAACATAAAACAAAGGTCAGATGAGATAGAGATTGGTAAGGAAAAAAATGCGGGAGGGTTTGATGATCTTTCATGGAATGATCAACGGTGGAACTTTTGCACAAGAACGAGATTTATGTAGAAACATGATATGCAACAGCTCTCAGCATAAACCATGAATGACTACCATGGTTTTGCACTATCTGTCTAACAATTGTATTGTTTCCATTTATGCTAGTCATAACAGGTGTTCTGTAGTGATTGTATCTTTCATGGTCTAATTTTTATATTTGCCACCTATGACCTCAGTTCTATTTTCTTTTCTTTTCTGGTAATTCTTGTTGCTTTACTTTAACATTTAATTTATATACTCACTCTTAAAATAAGAAATAATGAATTCTTTATCTCTTTTGTATCTTTATCTACGGCAATTTTATGTTGGGTTGGATTAAATAAAACTAAATAGTTAATGGATTTACGAAGACGATAGAATTAAATTATTTTCACTTTATTCTTTGATCACTGGCCCTCTCTTCAACTCTCTCCTTCTATGCATCCTCATGGAATTTTTTTCTTAGCAATAAAGCTGAGGTGTTTACCCAGGCTCTAAAAATAGGTACCTGAGATATGTCTCGGAGGTAAAGGTAGCCTGGTATGATACGTCCACATCGCCAAAAAATGTGCAGTGGTCAAAGAAAAAATATGGTCACTAACACTATTTTCCCCATATGCCTAACAATGCAGGGAAGGGAACCTTTATTTAATAGGTTCCCTATTGTGTTTGATTTTGTATAAGTATTTGTTGTCTGGTGCCTGATGATGGCTTTTGCCAAAAACGTTGTAGTGGGTCTTGTCTCTCTACAGGTTTAGCTGCTATTATATAATATAATGTTATATGTATTTTATATATACAAGACTTCCGGAAGAATGGCGGCCATGTTTGCCATGTCTTTAGAGAGTGTAGTTTCTACTTTCCATTGTTCAGTTGTTTTGTTATTCTTGTGTGTATTTTGTTTTATTTATTCAATTTAACTGGAGTGGGGAAGTAACTGTTTGTGCTCTCTTTACAGTGATGTCATTTAAGATTTTCATTTATACAGTTAAATATGGTTTTCATGGGTTACAACCTAGCTAATGGCTTAACTAAATTGCATATCGGCTGCACTTATATACATGTTTTTGCAGAGACTAGCGAGATCACGTAAACCATTTGTGCTGATTTATCAAAGACGTCAAATCACTTTGGATGATGTTGTGACATCACGTGGGGCCGACATGTGACATTCCCAACTGCATTGAAACTGATTTCATGAATATGATCATAATCATCAAATCCCATGCCTACTGGCGTAGGTTATCATGCCTCTCCACAACTCTTGATCTTGGCAGTTATTTATAATTTCTTTTGTTGACCTTATGCTAAGCCATTCTTTTAAGCTTTCTGGTATCTTTTTTATTTGCTTCCTTCTACCCCTTGGTCTTTCAATTTTTCCAGTTGTCACATTATATTTCTGCTGCTCCCTTCTCATTACAAGGCCACAAAAATTATGATTGTTTCTTCCTGATATTGGAAAGTAGCTCTCTTTTTGATTTGGCCTCTTTGACCATGAGAATTTGCAAACATGTGGTAACACAGGTGTGGAGTTAGAACAAATAAACACACAAATTCCATGCTACAGCTCCGTAGTTGCACCTTGTTTCCTTCTGAAACTGACAACTGAATGTGATTATTTGTTCCTTATACATTAATGAAAGTTGTGAAGTTTTTTTTTTATTTATGATACAATCATGCATCAAAGACTTACGTAAATTACAAGAACTTCCAAGGAAGCCAGCCTTACATCCAGAAGGACATCCTCCAGTACTAACGAAGCAGGTCTCTCCACCATCACAGTACAGGCATGCTCACAGTCCCGACCGTACTTTCCTTTGTCACAGACAGTATCTGTTAGGGAAGATCAGTTATAAAATTAAAAAAATCATAACTTAACAAAACAAGACATCAGTACAGAAAGAAAACTACACAAAAGAAAGACCACAAGTCAAATTATCAGCTGAATATCTCAGTATCAAATATAAAGCTTACTACTAAAGGTTCACAACACCTTTAACCACTATCTCCTTATGGTTCTAAAACTAGTCACTATTCTCAATCACTTGCTTTCCTAGACTTGTCCACTAAATTTGTGTATGCGACTTATCTTCTCTTTTACTCACAACAACTTCTGCACAATATTTCACTTGATAATTTACATATTTCTGAACTGTCACAAATCATACTGGTCACAGAAGCACAACTCGGGAACCTTATTATCCTTCTGTGCCAATGCTCAAGCTGGCTCTCCATGAATGTTTCTATTTTATCTGGAAATTTTCAATGAACGTTCACTATCCACTGGTCCATCTCTATAGCCCTTTTTAGTTTTGACATTGATATTCACTGTAGATAAGTCAGCTATGAAAGTATATGTTCATGAGTCCATATGTCATTTCAACATTGATACTAATTTGTGAAATATCTTGATTTAATCAATGTAGTCAGGTAATTAAACGAAACAAAAACATAACTTCTATGAAAATGTGGTGGTGAACAACATCCATTTCTTTCTTCATGTGGAAGGTGTCAATGACAACCAGATCCAGTCCTTATTTTCTAATAGAATTCATGCTGGCATAAAACATTAATTTATTTAAATTCTAAATTAATGTATCTAATCTGATTCAAGCCCAGTATACAAGAATCAATTCTCTCAATCAAGACAAAGAATATATACATATATTCACTGACACGTTTGGAAACAATAATATGTAAAAATACCATGGATAACTATCCACACATTTGGGATATCTATGAGAATAAGAATTATATGGACTCACCATGTGTGTTTAATGTGAACTTAATGATCACAAGCAAACTATAAGGCATAAAAGGAGAATTACGAGACAGCTCTATGAGGTTTATTATTACCGAACTGGTTTGAAGGTTTGTTTGAACCATTTGAGTTAAGTAAACATCACATACTCAATTTTTAGCCTCAGTGGCTGAGTGATTAGTGCGTTCTACACTATCATATGTTTACGTTCAAATCGCTTTTTGGATGCTCTTTTTGGTGCGTCTCAAGATATCGGTCTGTTTTCGCGGGTCCGTTAATTTCGGCTAATTTTATTTATGGTTAAAAAGCTCACAGTTTATCCACATAAAGAAACGCTCAGTGACTGGAGCTGACCAGTATATAACCTGGAAACAGGTTCTGGACCATGCAACTGAGTTAGTGCACGTGAGTCTAGACCATCCACAGCATCGACTTCCAGCGACAACATCAACTATGACGACAGTAAGTATTCAGATGAAGCCCAAGCGATAGAGGAAAACAAGAAACGGTAAACATGGTGGTATGAATCTATGAAGTGTGAGAGGCTAGGCCTAAAGTATGTGAACGTTACATATTGGAATTGTGTTTCAATAAATCAACGGCGACCCATTCTTGATAAGCTGATGTGCGGCGCCGATATAACGATTTTACAAGAAACACTTCTTGGTGATAGGACAGTTAGTGCCCCTGGATTTAACTGTTTCTACAACAGACAATACCTTGGGCAGGCCATTTGTGCGAAACAATATGGTGGCAGCTGAGGTTGATATGTCAGCGTGGGACAATGCAAAAATGCAGATGAATGCAGTTTGGGTCGAGACCCCAGTTTCTTTAGTAGCAGTAAATGTGTGTACCTGTAATGGGAAGGTGAGCACACAACAATGACATAATCTTTTCGCGTTCGAGGAGAATGCCATTTTCTTCATCTTCTGATATTTTAATGCTAGAGGAAGCCAGTGGGGTAACGCCATATTCAACAAGCACGGAGAAGACCAAGAGAACACACTGGTGTCGGTCGATTAGTGTGCTTGAATGATGTAAGGGCAACAAGAATGGCCACTCGAACAGGAGACTCTGATAGTGTCATAGACCTGGCACTGGTGTCTTCCACCTTCGCACCGGTTTGCAGGTGGAGTGCACTGGGGTTCCACGGAAGTGATCACTATCCATTTATACTTCTAATTGAGGAAGACAGAAATAGAAGCCAGAAAAGCAAGCCCACACATTCCACTATGCGAACACTGAACATGACGTCATTTGCAAAATCAGACATAGGAAATAGGGCGCAGCTCGTAGGAAGCAGGAGAGATGGACGCAGCCACTCTGGTGGAACGTAGATGTCGAGGAAGCTTGGCGGTAGAAGAGACAAACGGCCAAGACATGGCAGAAAGAATGGAAGAACACAACCGGATCTCTTGAAGCGTCTGAAAGAAGAGGTCGACCAAAAAATGATGCACTGTAAACTATGTGCTAAGCAGGATAATGATGCCAAGTGGGATGATTTTTGCAAAAGAATGTGCTGAGAAAAATCGCTAGCCACATTCTGGAGCCTTCTTCAGAGCATGATTGGCACAACACGACACAGAGGCATACCAGACTTCCAGAGCACAAGCCAGATATGGCACAAATCTGATGAAATCAAAGTGAAGGCCCTGCTTGCCCGCTACATTCAGCAGACTGACCAAATAAATGAACGGGTAAGAATGATAATGGGGGGGTAGCTCTCAGAATTGTGTGAGGATGTAGTGCTGGGGGATGATCTCACAATCACAACCGATACCATTCGCACAACACTGAAAAGATCCCACAACACTGCTCCTGGTCCAGATGGTGTTCAGTACGACGACATAGACGATTAAGCTGACGACGATTTAAAAAAAAAAAAAAAAACTGGCCAAAGAGTTTCTTCTTCTTCTGCTGTGATCATGGCTCATTCAGACTAGGGCTCCGGACACTCTTATAGAGGCAGCTGTCTGTTTATTTCATTCATGTTACTCCGTATTGTTTCATTTCCAGCGAGGTGAATATGGACTACATTGTTCTCCTTAAGCCTGTGTGTTGGGGGCAATAATGTAGAACGTTATTTGTTGTCATGCTATAAAGGGTACAGTGCACTGGCTGGTAATTCCTATTTTGAGAGTGGCAGTGTTCCCTAGCGTTTGGCTTTTCGTGGCAAGGCGCTGTGCCACTGAGTACGGGTTCGATCCTGCCTTAGTCCATATTTTTTTTCTGTTGTTGATTATTTGTCATTTTTTCCGAGTGCTGTAAACATACCTCTTCCTCTGAATTGATTCATAGTAGCAGGTATCCGTCCCTCTCGTTAAACTTTGGGTGTTCTTGATTCCATTTTTCATTATATTGACCTTTGATGATGGATTTGGCTTCATCGTAGCTGACCAGATGATCATTGTGTGGTAATATCCCTTCTCCTTAGCTCGTTCCTCTGCGCGTTCGTTTCTGTGTATATTACTTTGTGGTGGTATCCACTGCATTACCACTTTGTAGAAGGTATTGCACAGTTGGTCTAGGGTTGTTTTCAAGTCATATGGTTTTTGAAGTTAATGGGTTTTTTAGAGCTGTTATGACTGATAGTGCATCAATCAGTACCACCAATTTCTTGTGCACGTTATTTTTGTGATTGATAACCAGTTTTGCAGCATCATCGATGACTTCTGTTTCTGCTTTTAGTTGTTTTGGATTTTCTCATTAACTATTGACATGATTATCTCTTCCTGGTTATTCAGCTCCCAAGAACGCATACTCTCCTCCATTTCTGGTGCCACTCCGAACATGTACAAAGATGCTCAGATCCCCTCCTCAGCAATTCCTGCATGGGCCTGCGACTTACGACTCCAGTGATGTGTTAGGTGATCTTTTTAACAAAGTTTCTCATCTCTGGCTGTGCGCATCTTAACTCCCATTTCTTTCATCCGAACGAGTGATGTGGGCTCATGGTTGTCGAAGTTCTGTGCCCTACCCACATGTCAGGGGGCATTGATGACGTACGCACGATCCATTGGTTGACCGTCTTCAACGACAGCACTGCTAGCCAACCTAGCCAACCTTGCAAATCTAGCCAACCTTAGCCTGACTGTGTAAATCAGACAGCAAGAGTTGAGATTCAATGTCATAAACGGGATAAATATTTTCTCAAAATAAAAAAATATAATCTTGTAAATCTTCTATTATTAGGCACTACACTGTGAATACCTTCACAATAACCAGATAATTCATGACACATTTAGCAAATAAAGAACAATGATATATAACATAGACATCAACTTTAATATTTTCACAGAAATACCTCCATAGATTTCAACTTCACATATGTGTAGAACGTCTTCCTTGTCATTGGTTATAATTTTCACAAGAGAAATTGGCGAAGTCAGAGTTAGGGGTGGGGTCACCGTGCGCACATGTTCAGATTGAAAGTTTGTGTGATTGTAGGCAAACACAATGTTACCATTTTGATCAAAGCTTTGAAGCTCGAGCCATTTCAGTTTCTCGACATAATCTGCACACAAACACACATGAATTTAAACACCATTGCAATAATGATCTTGCACACACTGAATAAATAGTGTATATAAACATACATCTCAAAATAACTATTTCAAAAAGGAATTATTGTCAAACCTGAGAAAATATAGAAAAGTATGAACTACTAAAGAAGAAATAAAATATATCATGAGTGAATTAGTCTGTTTTTTTATCTTTTATGTTATTGTACTGAAGAACAAGAATATATGTTGTAGTGTCACTAACATTTTATATTCACCAATTACCCAGTGATTTTGGGAGTGATTATTATGTGTTTGGGCCACTAAAATGAGCAACTCAATGACATAAAGTTCAGTACAAATGATGAAATGTATAATGTCCTGTATACGTTGATTTATGGTCAGCCGATGTTTCTTGTAGTTTCAGGCAGGCACGAGAGAAACATTGAGCAGTAGTGGTGGCTAAGTTGTAAAATGAGTAATTGCTTTAAATGAAATGTTGTGAAATCTACTTCACGTATAATACACGTTTCAACAGTTACATATATATTTATACATGAAAGCTGTTTTACTGTATGATATATACTTTAAAGATTATATATAGATGCAAGATTATTGCCAGATTATTTGCTATGAAGAGGAGAAGAGGAAAATAATACCTGAGCAAACAGTTTTGAATCATCGTCATTGAGTGCCGTATCCGCAACGAAGGTTGGCAACCATGGAGCGTCATTCTGCTCATTCCCTTGCTCTGATGGTTCATATTGTCATAGGTTGATTTGTCAATCTTTTGATGCTACTCGTCCATGTTAGTGTTGGTCTGTCTCTTCCTCTCTTTCCTTGTATTTTCCCATCAAATATTACTTTTATTAGGATTCTGTGTCTTTTAACATGCCCCAACAATTTCATTTGTCTTGTTCTAATTGTGTTTAGTCGTTCTCTTTTAATTTTTAGTTGTTTTAAAACTTCATTTTTTAAAATTTCATCCTATTCTATCTATTATTATGTTAATTATGTATATTCACATTTAAAAGGCTTCAATATTCTGTTCTGTTTTCTTGTCTAATGTCCATGTTTCTGTACCATACAGGAATATTGAGAAGATGTGACATTTTGCTATTTTTAGTTTTAGTCCTAGTGTTATTTGTTTTGATGTAAGTACATTTTTCATGCATTAAAATTACTTTTTGCCATTCCTATTCTTTTGTTTATTTCAGTTATACATTTTCCATCACTGGTTATAGTATGTCCAAGGTAGATGTAGCTCTGAACTGTCTTCAGGTCTAATCTTTCAACTTTGATATTTATTTGTAGGTCTTGAGAGTTTTCTTTCCTAATGATCACAATATTAGTCTTTTTGATATTCATATCTAATCCCGTTTTGAATAGAGAGAATGAAAGATCAAGAAAGCATGAGTGGCTAAGTATAAGTAGATACAATAATAATGCATCCAGACAGGTGTGGGTAGATGCATGTGCTAATTGACCTTAAAATCGATAGAATTAGAAGGGTCATTACCCCACAAAGCTGCGGGTGAGGAGAGATAGTTGTCACACTGACGATTGACACCTTCCAGTCAGACCACTAGACTGTACGTGTAGCATAGTTGAAGTTTACCCCTATAAATAGATAAAAGCTGCAACAGAGAGAGTAGACACAGACGTGCCACAGAGGGGAGGACGTCTCATTTTGGTGTAGGCCTAAAATTAGACAGATAACGATGCTAGTAACTATGTAGGTGACGTTAATGGTAACTAAGTGATGACGTTAATAGTAACTAGACAGATGACGTTAATAGTAACTAGATATTTGACGTTAATGGTAACTAAACAAATGATGTTATTAGTAACACGGCAGATGACGTGAATAGTAACTAGACAGATGACGTTAATAGTAACTAGACAGATGACGTTAATAGTAACTAGACATATGACGTGAATAGTAGCTAAACAGATGACGTTAAAAGTAACTAGACAGATGACGTTAAAAGTAACTAGACAGATGACGTTAAAAGTAACTAGACAGATGACGTTAAAAGTAACTAGACAGATGACGTGAATAGTAGCTAAACAGATGACATCCATAGTTGCTAGACAGATGACGTTCATAGTAACTAGTCATATGACTCCAAAATAAGAAAGTTGTTTAGTTGTAGTTGTAGACAAGATAGTTATTCAGTTGTACTTGTAGACAAGATATTGTTTGTAAGGTTTACTTGTAGACATAATAGTTATATAGTTGTAGGGGTAGACACGCATAGCAAGGACTGATGGTTCCTACTTTCAGAGAGTCCAGAACTCATAATTCATCACTGATAGACAGAAGAAAGAAGAAAAAAAAAACTATATGAACTTACTACGGCTGTTGTGGTAGTGACAGGCCATTTACCCGTTGAGTTCTAACACACACAGGAGAGGGAGGCAAGGAAAGACTTTAGACAGATATCAACTCCAGCGCACCAGCTGCAACCTCAATCACTTGGACAGGTCAGGTTCATGGCCATTAAGACTTCAGCAGCAGTAGGCAGGTACAAGTAATAACAAACAGGCAGGCAAAAGTAATACGAAACAGACATGCAAAAGTAAAATCAAACAGGCAGGCAAAGTAATATTAAACAGACAGGCAAAAGTAATATTAAACAGACAGGCAAAAGTAACACCAAACAGGCAGGTAGAACAGGACCAGTGGTCTCAAACAGACAATGTAACATTCGTACCAACCACATGGGTAAAGCCGAACTAGTTCTTATTGTCGATTAAATACTTTATTCTATTTCCATGAACTGTCCAGTCAATTTTGTCACTTTCTATCATATTTATCAAAATGCTTGGGAAACAAACCCAATGTGCGATCACTATACGTTTCTCTACTTGTTTTACTAGTTCTGTCTTGAGCAAATAGAAGTGCTAAACTTTGGAATTGATTATTCATTGGGGGACCTTCATATTTTCTAAATCAGGCTAATGGCTTGATATCTCAGAACTCTCACAAAAACAAACAACTACAGCTATCATATCAAGCACTGTTTAGGACTAAATGAAAACATGGATGAAATAGGCGGGTGTCTTCTTCAGGGTCCTGAGTGTAAGTGCAACCCTGAGAAAATTGACCCTCTCTTTATTTCTCTCTCTCTCTCTTTATTTCTCTCTCTCTCTATATATATATATATATATATATTTCTCTCTATATATCTTTCTCTCTCTATCTTTCTCTCTCTCGATCTTTCTCTCTCTCTTTCTCTCTCTCCATAAATATCTTTCTCTCTCTCTCTCTTTCTCTCTCTCTATCTTTCTCTCTATGCATCTTTCTCTCTCTTTCTATCTTTCTCTCTCTCTCTGTATGTTTCTCTCTATGCATCTTTCTCTCTCTCCATATATATCTTTCTCTCTCTCTCTCTTTCTCTCTCTCTATCTTTCTCTCTTTCTCTCTATGCATCTTTCTCTCTCTTTCTATCTTTCTCTCTCTCTCTGTATGTTTCTCTCACTGTATCTTTCTCTCTCTTTCTTTCTCTCTCTCTCTATCTTTCTCTTTCTCTATCTTTCTCTCTCTCTAACTTTCTCTCTCTCTATCTTCCTCTATCTATATATATCTCTCTCTATATATTTCTCTCTCTCTATCTATCTCTCTATATCTCTATCTTTGTCTCTATCTCTATCTTTCTCTCTATATCTCTATCTTTGTCTCTCTCTCTATCTTTCTCTCTCTCTATCTTTCTCTCTCTCTCTTTCTATCTTCTCTCTCTCTCTCTCTCTCTCTCTCTCTCTCTCTCTCTCTCTCTCTATCTTTCTCTCTCTCTCCCCTCGATCCTCTTAGCAAATTGAAAGATATGTTTTCTCTACAATCCCTTCATGAGTCCCTAATCAGAACTGCTTTTGCTGCTGTCTTCTGATTGAATGTTGATTTGGGCAGGCCCTCCAATGATTGGTTGACCCAAGGCGGTTGACCTGTATCTAGCTATCTATAATATACGCGGTCTGATGTAACCGGTCACAATTAATCTCCTTCTGTGTATATCCCACCGCATTATCTTATCTTGACATCCATGTCATCTTGACTCTGGAACACCTGTAGCAGTGAGTAGAGAGGGGTACGATAAGATGGGAGTGGGTGAGAGATGGGGAGACAAAATGGGTGAAAGGTTAAACACGGAATTGTCGAGTCACGGGGAGACGTAATGAGTAGTGAAAACAACTGAGCGACATCGTGTTGCACGGGGAGTATGAGACGCAGTTGGGGTGAGTAAGGAATGTAAAAGGGAAGATGATTGGTTAGAGGGGAATAGGTGAGAAGAAAGAATAAGTTAGAAGGCCATTCGGGTTAGAAGTAGAGCTCAGTGCGGGCAGTGGTTTTCAAACAGCTGATACCGCGGGCAGGTTGAGTGGTCGACATCTGGAGGACAGAACGTTTGTGTGTGTGGCAGTGGTTTTCAAACAGCTGATACCGCGGGCAGGTTGAGTGGTCGACATCTGGAGGACAGAACGTTTGTGTGTGTGGCAGTGGTTTTCAAACAGCTGATACCGCGGGCAGGTTGAGTGGTCGACATCTGGAGGACAGAACGTTTGTGTGTGTGGCAGTGGTTTTCAAACAGCTGATACCGCGGGCAGGTTGAGTGGTCGACATCTGGAGGACAGAACGTTTGTGTGTGTGGCAGTGGTTTTCAAACAGCTGATACCGCGGGCAGGTTGAGTGGTCGACATCTGGAGGACAGAACGTTTGTGTGTGTGGCAGTGGTTTTCAAACAGCTGATACCGCGGGCAGGATGAGTGGTCGACATCTGGAGGACAGAACGTTTGTGTGTGTGGCAGTGGTTTTCAAACAGCTGATACCGCGGGCAGGTTGAGTGGTCGACATCTGGAGGACAGAACGTTTGTGTGTGTGGCAGGGGTTTTCAAACAGCTGATACCTCGGGCAGGTTGAGTGGTCGACATCTGGAGGACAGAACGTTTGTGTGTGTGGCAGTGGTTTTCAAACAGCTGATACCGCGGGCAGGTTGAGTGGTCGACATCTGGAGGACAGAACGTTTGTGTGTGTGGCAGTGGTTTTCAAACAGCTGATACCGCGGGCAGGATGAGTGGTCGACATCTGGAGGACAGAACGTTTGTGTGTGTGGCAGTGGTTTTCAAACAGCTGATACCGCGGGCAGGTTGAGTGGTCGACATCTGGAGGACAGAACGTTTGTGTGTGTGGCAGTGGTTTTCAAACAGCTGATACCGCGGGCAGGTTGAGTGGTCGACATCTGGAGGACAGAACGTTTGTGTGTGTGGCAGTGGTTTCAAACAGCTGATACCGCGGGCAGGATGAGTGGTCGACATCTGGAGGACAGAACGTTTGTGTGTGTGGCAGTGGTTTTCAAACAGCTGATACCGCGGGCAGGATGAGTGGTCGACATCTGGAGGACAGAACGTTTGTGTGTGTGGCAGTGGTTTTCAAACAGCTGATACCGCGGGCAGGTTGAGTGGTCGACATCTGGAGGACAGAACGTTTGTGTGTGTGGCAGTGGTTTTCAAACAGCTGATACCGCGGGCAGGATGAGTGGTCGACATCTGGAGGACAGAACGTTTGTGTGTGTGGCAGTGGTTTTCAAACAGCTGATACCGCGGGCAGGATGAGTGGTCGACATCTGGAGGACAGAACGTTTGTGTGTGTGGCAGTGGTTTTCAAACAGCTGATACCGCGGGCAGGATGAGTGGTCGACATCTGGAGGACAGAACGTTTGTGTGTGTGGCAGTGGTTTTCAAACAGCTGATACCGCGGGCAGGTTGAGTGGTCGACATCTGGAGGACAGAACGTTTGTGTGTGTGGCAGTGGTTTTCGAACAGCTGATACCGCGGGCAGGTTGAGTGGTCGACATCTGGAGGACAGAACGTTTGTGTGTGTGGCAGTGGTTTTCAAACAGCTGATACCGCGGGCAGGTTGAGTGGTCGACATCTGGAGGACAGAACGTTTGTGTGTGTGGCAGTGGTTTTCAAACAGCTGATACCGCGGGCAGGTTGAGTGGTCGACATCTGGAGGACAGAACGTTTGTGTGTGTGGCAGTGGTTTTCGAACAGCTGATACCGCGGGCAGGTTGAGTGGTCGACATCTGGAGGACAGAACGTTTTGTGTGTGTGGCAGTGGTTTTCGAACAGCTGATACCGCGGGCAGGTTGAGTGGTCGACATCTGGAGGACGGAACGTTTGTGTGTGTGGCAGTGGTTTTCAAACAGCTGATACCGCGGGCAGGTGAGTGGTCGACATCTGGAGGACAGAACGTTTGTGTGTGTGGCAGTGGTTTTCAAACAGCTGATACCGCGGGCAGGTTGAGTGGTCGACATCTGGAGGACAGAACGTTTGTGTGTGTGGCAGTGGTTTTCAAACAGCTGATACCGCGGGCAGGTTGAGTGGTCGACATCTGGAGGACAGAACGTTTGTGTGTGTGGCAGTGGTTTTCAAACAGCTGATACCGCGGGCAGGTTGAGTGGTCGACATCTGGAGGACAGAACGTTTGTGTGTGTGGCAGTGGTTTTCAAACAGCTGATACCGCGGGCAGGATGAGTGGTCGACATCTGGAGGACAGAACGTTTGTGTGTGTGGCAGTGGTTTTCAAACAGCTGATACCGCGGGCAGGTTGAGTGGTCGACATCTGGAGGACGGAACGTTTGTGTGTGTGGCAGTGGTTTTCAAACAGCTGATACCGCGGGCAGGTTGAGTGGTCGACATCTGGAGGACGGAACGTTTGTGTGTGTGGCAGTGGTTTTCAAACAGCTGATACCGCGGGCAGGTTGAGGGGTCGACATCTGGAGGACGGAACGTTTGTGTGTGTGGCAGTGGTTTTCAAACAGCTGATACCGCGGGCAAGTTGAGTGGTCGACATCTGGAGGACAGAACGTTTGTGTGTGTGGCAGTGGTTTTCAAACAGCTGATACCGCGGGCAGGTTGAGTGGTCGACATCTGGAGGACAGAACGTTTGTGTGTGTGGCAGTGGTTTTCAAACAGCTGATACCGCGGGCAGGTTGAGTGGTCGACATCTGGAGGACAGAACGTTTGTGTGTGTGGCAGTGGTTTTCAAACAGCTGATACCGCGGGCAGGATGAGTGGTCGACATCTGGAGTACGGAACGTTTGTGTGTGTGGCAGTGGTTTTCAAACAGCTGATACCGCGGGCAGGTTGAGTGGTCGACATCTGGAGGACAGAACGTTTGTGTGTGTGGCAGTGGTTTTCAAACAGCTGATACCGCGGGCAGGATGAGTGGTCGACATCTGGAGGACGGAACGTTTGTGTGTGTGGCAGTGGTTTTCAAACAGCTGATACCGCGGGCAGGTTGAGTGGTCGACATCTGGAGGACAGAACGTTTGTGTGTGTGGCAGTGGTTTTCAAACAGCTGATACCGCGGGCAGGTTGAGTGGTCGACATCTGGAGGACGGAACGTTTGTGTGTGTGGCAGTGGTTTTCGAACAGCTGATACCGCGGGCAGGTTGAGTGGTCGACATCTGGAGGACAGAACGTTTGTGTGTGTGGCAGTGTTTTTCAAACAGCTGATACCGCGGGCAGGTTGAGTGGTCGACATCTGGAGGACAGAACGTTTGTGTGTGTGGCAGTGGTTTTCAAACAGCTGATACCGCGGGCAGGTTGAGTGGTCGACATCTGGAGGACAGAACGTTTGTGTGTGTGGCAGTGGTTTTCAAACAGCTGATACCGCGGGCAGGATGAGTGGTCGACATCTGGAGGACGGAACGTTTGTGTGTGTGGCAGTGGTTTTCAAACAGCTGATACCGCGGGCAGGTTGAGTGGTCGACATCTGGAGGACAGAACGTTTGTGTGTGTGGCAGTGGTTTTCAAACAGCTGATACCGCGGGCAGGATGAATGGTCAACATCTGGAGGACAGAACGTTTGTGTGTGTGGCAGTGGTTTTCAAACAGCTGATACCGCGGGCAGGATGAGTGGTCGACATCTGGAGGACAGAACGTTTGTGTGTGTGGCAGTGGTTTTCAAACAGCTGATACCGCGGGCAGGATGAGTGGTCGACATCTGGAGGACAGAACGTTTGTGTGTGTGGCAGTGGTTTTCAAACAGCTGATACCGCGGGCAGGATGAGTGGTCGACATCTGGAGGACAGAACGTTTGTGTGTGTGGCAGTGGTTTTCAAACAGCTGATACCGCGGGCAGGATGAGTGGTCGACATCTGGAGGACGGAACGTTTGTGTGTGTGGCAGTGGTTTTCAAACAGCTGATACCGCGGGCAGGATGAGTGGTCGACATCTGGAGGACAGAACGTTTGTGTGTGTGGCAGTGGTTTTCAAACAGCTGATACCGCGAGCAGGATGAGTGGTCGACATCTGGAGGACAGAACGTTTGTGTGTGTGGCAGTGGTTTTCGAACAGCTGATACCGCGGGCAGGTTGAGTGGTCGACATCTGGAGGACAGAACGTTTGTGTGTGTGGCAGTGGTTTTCGAACAGCTGATACCGCGGGCAGGTTGAGTGGTCGACATCTGGAGGACAGAACGTTTGTGTGTGTGGCAGTGGTTTTCAAACAGCTGATACCGCGGGCAGGATGAGTGGTCGACATCTGGAGGACAGAACGTTTGTGTGTGTGGCAGTGGTTTTCAAACAGCTGATACCGCGGGCAGGTTGAGTGGTCGACATCTGGAGGACAGAACGTTTGTGTGTGTGGCAGTGGTTTTCAAACAGCTGATACCGCGGGCAGGTTGAGTGGTCGACATCTGGAGGACAGAACGTTTGTGTGTGGCAGAGGTATGGAGCTTCATCTTTGTACTTGTGATAATTAGTAGTGCTGTATAAGTTAGTAGAGAGAGAAAGACAGTTTAGCACTAGTGAATTGAACAGTGTTCCAGTATTCAAGCTAGTGAATAAACATGGTATTGGTTAGAGCGAAGTAATGTAGCCTCATGAACATTTAGAGCGAAGCAGTGTAGCCTCATGAACAGTTAGAGCGAAGCAGTGTAGCCTCATGAACAGTTAGAGCGAAGCAGTGTAGCCTCATGAACAGTTAGAGCGAAGCAGTGTAGCTTCATGAACAGTTAGAGCGAAGCAGTGTAGCCTCATGAACAGTTAGAGCGAAGCAGTGTAGCTTCATGAACAGTTAGAGCGAAGCAGTGTAGCTTCATGAACAGTTAGAGCGAAGCGTTGTAGCTTCATGAACAGTTAGAGCGAAGCGTTGTAGCTTCATGAACAGTTAGAGCGAAGCGTTGTAGCTTCATGAACAGTTAGAGCGAAGCGTTGTAGCTTCATGAACAGTTAGAGCGAAGCGTTGTAGCTTCATGAACAGTTAGAGCGAAGCGTTGTAGCTTCATGAACAGTTAGAGCGAAGCGTTGTAGCTTCATGAACAGTTAGAGCGAAGCAGTGTAGCTTCATGAACAGAGCGAAGCAGTGTAGCTTCATGAACAGTTAGAGCGAAGCGTTGTAGCTTCATGAACAGTTAGAGCGAAGCGTTGTAGCTTCATGAACAGTTAGAGCGAAGCAGTGTAGCTTCATGAACAGTTAGAGCGAAGCAGTGTAGCTTCATGAACAGAGCGAAGCAGTGTAGCTTCATGAACAGTTAGAGCGAAGCAGTGTAGCCTCATGAACAGTTAGAGCGAAGCAGTGTAGCTTCATGAACAGTTAGAGCGAAGCGTGTAGCTTCATGAATAGTTAGAGCGAAGCGTTGTAGCTTCATAGTCTCAGTGATTATGCTTGAACCTACTTGTCATAATTGGTAGGGCCTTATAAATTAGCAGAGAGAGAGAGAACGACATTAGCACTAGTGAACAGAACTGTGTTCTAGTGTTCACGCTAACGAAGGTACGAGCAGCCAACTTGCACAGGGGGCTTGCAGTGCCACTGTAAACCTCACTGAAACGAGGCCTGGGAATTTCAAGGCAAGGGGTATTAATTACAAGTATTGTTGTCATTGTAAATATGTGAATTGTGAAGACGTTGGAATCAAGCATTTAAACTTCACGGTGTGTTTTACAATTGGTGTTCATTGAATGCTTTATAGCCTAAGACCGGCGTTGTCTGTACCTAACGACGAACGATACTTGGGGAAGGCGACCAGGCTCTGCCCTTGAAGCAGACACAGTCCTTACATCCACAGCACGAAGTGCTAAAGTTGGTAACCACATCGATCACACAAAGGGGTTATTATCAATCCAGCATTGTGGCCAAGCTAATTGTTAGCAGTCAGGAGTCGAGATCGGCCAGTTTTCAGTGGGCTGTATTCTTCAGCCTCTCAGCATCAATCAGGCTTTTAGCTGAGCCAACTGGTGGCAGTACGGAGCGGAGACCGGCAGATGTCCAGTGAGCTGACCCGGGAATTCAAGATAAGCTGTCCGGGGCAAGACGCCATCAACAATCGACGTGGCTGTGATGCAACGCACCACCAGGCATTGAGGTCACAGCTGACCAGTCAACAGTGTGTCAATTGTCAGTGGTCTTGTGGTCACTGTGTTCAACCGAAGGCGTATGATTTAAGCGCGCCTTCCTTTTTCCTTCTTCTGTACAAGATAATAAACTCATAACACATCTGTTATACACCAAGATTTATATGTTTTTGTGTGATTTCTACTGGGTTTATCATATTTGACCAGGCTTGCTTCTTTTGTTCAACAGAACATGTGAGGTATCGTATTTCCCTTAGACTGACAATTAATGTGTAATCTTATTTTGTATTTAACATTTGCTAGTTTCAGCGGCGTGTCTAATAATTTTCATTTGAGGTTCGACTTTCTACATTTACATTTTTCTTAATCTCTCCTGCTCTACTTTCACCCGTATATATAAATATATTTAAATAGTATTGCTATAGGGCCTCCTATACACTATTACACTGCTGTTATCGGCTATAGCCTAAGATTTAATTATGGCCAACACATAAGCGTCTGTGATAACACCGATGAGAATGATGCAGTCATCTATACAGATGGATTGTTAATACAACACCCAAAGTGTGTATGGGCATTTACAGCACACCCGGCAGACAAAATAGTCAAGGAATATAGTGGTGCATACGTTATGACCGCGAGCAGTTTGACGATGTTGGTGGTTGCAGTGACCAGGTCATTCATATGGTTAGAGTCACAAGACTACACCCACGCATAATACCAAGTGATTCGGGAGCATGACACGAAAAGTGGGGGTGGGATGGGTAGAGTCATTGCAGAAGTAAAAAATATGTAGGATCACCTATGTTTACGTCCCTGGACATTCGGGAGTACAGGGAAATGAAAGAGCGGACAGGTTGGCTGGCTGTGCTGTCGTTGAGGACGGTCAGCCAATGGGTCAGGCAGACATCATGAATGCCCTCAGAGATATGGGAAAGGCAAGGGGCTTATACAACCATGAGTCCACATCGCTCCTTCGGATGAAAGAGATGGAAGTTAAGATAAGTACTGCCAGAAAGAAGAAACTTAGTGGGCGTACAAGAAGACCTATCAACCAACACAGAACTGTAAGTCGGGGTTAGGTAATGATGAGTGAACGAGAGGGGAGTCACGGGAAAGAGAGGTAATGATGAGTGAACGAGAGGGGAGTCACGGGAAAGAGAGGTAATGATGAGTGAACGAGAGATGAGTTACGGGAAAGAGAGGTAATGATGAGTGAACGAGATATGAGTTACGAGAAAGAGAGGTAATGATGAGTGAACGAGAGGGGAGTCACGGAAAGAGAGGTAATGATGAGTGAACGAGAGATGAGTTACGGGAAAGAGAGGTAATGATGAGTGAACGAGATATGAGTTACGAGAAAGAGAGGTAATGATGAGTGAACGAGAGGGGAGTCACGGGAAAGAGAGGTAATGATGAGTGAACGAGAGATGAGTTACGGGAAAGAGAGGTAATGATGAGTGAACGAGATATGAGTTACGAGAAAGAGAGGTAATGATGAGTGAACGAGAGATGAGTTACGGGAAAGAGAGGTAATGATGAGTGAACGAGAGATGAGTTACGGGAAAGAGAGGTAATGATGAGTGAACGAGATATGAGTTACGAGAAAGAGAGGTAATGATGAGTGAACGAGAGATGAGTTACGAGAAAGAGAGGTAATGATGAGTGAACGAGAGGGGAGTCACGGGAAAGAGAGGTAATGATGAGTGAACGAGAGGGGAGTCACGGGAAAGAGAGGAGAGTGAACGATAGACAAAAAAAACATAAGAGTCCCGTGTATGGGTGAGCGTCATTCATGAGAGTTTTGATTTGCTGGGGGAATGAGAGATATTCAGGATACAGGGAATATAGTCAGATGAGAAGTAGCCACGGGCTCAGACGGACGGCTTATAGAGTAGGGCCTCCGAGACGGTAACCATAGGGTTAATGTTACCTCTTTAGCCTGTTAGTGAAGTTTTCGGTCCAGGAGTCGACCATAGTGGTAGTTTGTTAAGAGTTGTATTGTTGTATGCCTCAGCGATAGTCTAACCGTAGTCACAGCGATAGTAATATAGGAGGCAATCTTGTGTTGCCAGTCGAGGCAGTTTTTGTGTTGGGACTATAGTTTCTAGTCTCTAGTTACGTATGAAGTGGAGTTTTTGTGTTGGGACTATAGTTTCTAGTCTCTAGTTACGTATGAAGTGGAGTTTTTGTGTTGGGACTATAGTTTCTAGTCTCTAGTTACGTATGAAGTGGAGTTTTTGTGTTCGGACTATAGTTTCTAGTCTCTAGTTACGTATGAAGTGGAGTTTTTGTGTTCGGACTATAGTTTCTAGTCTCTAGTTACGTATGAAGTGGAGTTTTTGTGTTCGGACTATAGTTTCTAGTCTCTAGTTACGTATGAAGTGGAGTTTTTCAGTTTGGACAGAGTGTGCGAATAAGGATGGCACGGCTTTATTGACAAGTGCCTGCAATGTTTTAAATGTGTGACAGTCAAGCGAAAAGTAAGTCACTGGCATTTTACTTGTTGTACATTTTGATTGTTGTACTATTTGACAAGGTGTCAGTTAATAAACGCTGGTTATTTGTTATGAGTGGACTTTGAATTAGTGTTGGTATCAGTGTTTTGGTCACCAACCATAGTAGTGACGAACGAATGTTACAGACGCGGAAAAGACGAAGTCCTGTTGAAGAAAGTATTTAAAAAATCAGTCTAGTGTCCAGACTAACGTTAACATTTTTACAGGGAGCAGGTCAGGTGGCATTGAGTTCAACAGGCAGTGACACAGTATTGCAGGAGGTGGCAATCGCCCTGGCCTGAGTGTTACAGTTGCCGCCGTGGAGAGCGGCACACGTAAATGCGGGTGACCACCTAAAAAGCTCGCACGTAACATTCATTGATAGAAATTGACGTGGCCGTGATAGGTCATCGTTGCTGCTATTCAGTACACGCATTCAAGGAGATGATATACATTTAGATCCAGACGGAGAAGCAAACGACGTCAAGTCGTCTGATACATCAGCAAGGGTTATTGAATACGTTCACTGTTTGGCGTGTTCTGCTTCATTCAATAGGTGATACATAGACGGCTATAACTGGAGAGTCAGTCGCTGGACACTGCGGGACTTGCTGAGGAGGGTTGAGCATCTATGGATATATTAGTAGTGCAATAATAATGAACCGAAAATAACTCAATAACTCAATAACTCAATTCGTACTTTTAAGTGACTGCAAGTAAAAACCTTCACTTTCAGACGTTTAATTATAAAGAATTTGGCGTTAAGCACCAGCGCAAGCTCAGTGGTTAGTGAACTGGACTACCACGGACAAGGGGTAGGGTTCGATCCCAACCGACGGCTTCCGGGTTCACCCAGCCTTAAATGGGTACCGGATTTTTTTCTGGGTAAGTAAAGCAGCACGGGCGTAAGAATGACCACATTACCCCAAAAATCATGTGCTGAAGGTCTGTAAAATATAGGGTCACTAACACCATATTTCCATATACGCCACTCGGCGTGACGGGGGTACTTTACTTTACTTTTACTTGTCGTTAAGGCAACAGCGTTTAATTGTTATCAATTACGACATTTGTTATCCCTGAATTAAAAATATTAAATGTGTGGGTTTTCAAGGATCCCGTCATCAATATCATGCTCATAAACTACAAAAACTGACAACATATAGAACCTACATCACTTTATAATACACATGATACAGTGACATATATATGCAAGCATATAAAAAGCTACATTCGTATACAATTTATGCTTTAAAAATGAGTATGCACATAAGGAACTATAAATACTATACGCGTATGAACAATTATGTAGTTGAACATGTATGGGCGTTTCCTCTTGATAAAATACGTATATTTATTGATTTGTGGATCATCATCAATCATCATCATCAAGTACCGGGCCTAGTGGCGTAGGTGACCATGTCTCTCCACAACATTCGATCTCGGCAGCTATTTATCATTTCTGTTGTTGACCTTCTGCCAAGCCATTCTCTTAAGCTGTCTGTTATTTTTTCTCGTTGCTTCCCTCTATCTCTTCGTCCCTCAATTTTTCCAGTTGTTACAATATATTCAAGTTGTTCTCTTCTCATTACATAGCCAAACATGATAATTGTCTCTTCCTAACATTGGAAATTAGCACTCTTTTTGCTTTGACCTTTCTCAGACCTCTTCATTACTCTTCTTAGCTGTCCATGGTATTCTCAACATTCTTCTGTAAAACCACATTTCTACAGACTACAGTGATTTTCTTGTCTGTTGTCCTATTGTCCATGATTCGCATCCGTATGTTAAGACTGGCTCTACGTAACATTTAAGAACTCTTTTTCTTGTTTCTATTGTCAAAAATGGATTTCATAGTATTTTCCTCATTTTTTGGAAAGCTGCTTTTGCCTGAGCCATTCTGCATCTCACCTCTTTTGTACATCTTCCGTCTGAGGTTAACAAAGTTCAAAAATATTTAAATTCATTTACCTGTTTTAATATTGTTCCATTTGTCTTTATTTTGCACTGAGGTGATGTCTTTTTCTTTGTTGTTACCATTACCTCTGTCTTTTTGCTATTAAGGCTGAGTCCTTTATTTTTGCTTTCCTTCACTACAATGTCCAACATTTCTTGTAACTCATGTTCACTCTTAGCGATTAATACTGTATCATCAGTATACCTTAGATTATTTATATTATGACCTAGAATTGTTATTCCAGGCATGCCCCTTATGGATCTTAAAATAATCTCAGTATAAATGTTGAACAAATCTGGTGACAGCACACAACCTCGTCTATCACCCTGTTTTATTTGTTGAAACATTCCCAATTGGTTTCCAGTTCTTGTGGTCGCTGTTTGTTGCCAGTACATGTTCTTTATTATTCTTAGATCTTTGCTGTCTACGTTTATGCTTTCTAAAATGTTGATTATTTCTTGGTGCTTTATTTTGTCAAATGCCTTGGTGTAATCTATGAAACATAGGTATAGATCTGTTTTCACCTCTATGGCTCTTTCTACTAAAGATCTTATGATATAAATGGCATTGCTTGTTCCTTTATCTCTAACAAAACCACACTGTTCATCGCTAATTTCTGGACATTTTGTTTCGCACTCTTCGCATGATGATTCTTAGTAATATCTTACTAAGAACATATGACTCATAAGGCTTATTGTGCGATGATCATCGCATTCAATCGCACCCGATTTCTTTGGCAGGGCTATGAATATTGATTTGAGCATGTCGTCTGGTATATATCCGCTGTTGTAGAAATCATTCAATATTTTTGTTATTATTTCTATTCCAAAATCAACCATGGCTTCAATCTCTTCTTTAGTTATATTATCTGGTCCAGGAGCTTTGCCTGCTTTCATATTGCGCAAGGCGTCTTCCACTTCTTCTCTGAGTATTTCTGGTCCTTCTCCATTATCCTTAATATTTACTTCCGTTCGTTCATCATAATAAAGATCCTTAATGTATTCTGTCCATCGTTCCCTTATGTTTTCTTGATCAATCAACAGTTCTCCTTCCTTTGATCTTAGACATCCAGTTTTTGATTGCGTTTTTCTTCCTGTTAATTCCTCAATTTGTTTGTGTATAGCTTCAGCATCTCCTTTTTGTTGCAATTCGATTTCTTTGCATCTCTCTTTTAGCCATGCTTCTTTTGCTTCATTACATTTTACTACAATTTCTTTATTTAACCTCTTATACTCATCTTTATTTTCTTTATTTCTTCTTCTTGTATCCATTAGCTGCAAAATATCATCTGTCATCCATTTCTTCCTTGAATTTGTCATCGCTGGTGGTATGAACTCTTTTGATGTTTTTTGCATTGACTCTTTTAGCATTTCCTACTGTTCATCAAAGCTTTGTATCTTCTCTATTGCATTGTACCGGTTCTGAATTGTGATTTTATATTTGTCTTGCAGCTTCTTGTCTGATTTTAGTAAATCTAAATTTAACTTGATGTTAACTGAGGCTCGTTTTGTTGTTTTTAATTTGACTCTAAGCTTTCCCACAACTGGTACATAATCACTATTGCAATTTGCCCCTGGTCTAGTTTTCACACACACCAGACTGTTTCTAAATCTATTGCTTATCATTATATAATCAATTTGATTACGTGCGTTGTCCCCTGTGCTTTTCCATGTCCACAGACGTCTTGGATGTTGCTTAAACCAGGTGTTTCATATAATCATGTTGTGTGTTCTTGCCCATTCAATAAGTTTGTCACTTCTTTCATTCCACTTGCCTAAGCCATAATGACCAACTACTTCCTCAACTCTTTCCTTTCCTACTTTAGCGTTAAAATCCCCTAGAACTATGGTGTTTTCATGTGGTTTGCATTCATGAAGTGCCTCATTTAACTCGTTGTAAAATTTATCAATTGCTTCCTCTAGACTGTCTGCTGTTGGTGCATAAACTTGTATAAGATTTATGTCTATTGGCTTTCCATTCAATTTCACTAAAAGGACTCTGTCAGATATTGGGTAAAAGCCTTTCACTGTTCTTGATTTGTGGATGCAATCATATAAAACTACATCACCATATGTGTATCAACAAGCATAAATATACCTACATATGAAAAACATCTGACAAAGACATTACACCAAACTGAAATGTATTTACCTTCACTGTTGTATAAAACATATCTCAGGATGGTCTGAGGCAGGTGAAAGATGACATTCCAATTGGGTTTCATATGGGGAAGATAAGTCATGGAGCAAAAGGATCTACCATACCAATTAGGGTAGACGATTGATGTTTTGTCCCAATAGTGGTCATACATTGGGTACAAAATTGACTGGGCTGTGTCTTGTTTGATAGCTACATTACGGCCTGAAATACACAAGGTGGTGAAGTATTTAAAATGGTCGCAACTTACGCCTTCATCATCTTGTGCTAACCTGCTTGGCATAAACGACCATGTCCTTCCACAATTTTATATCTAAAGAACCTCGAATCAATTCTGTTGTTGACTGTTTTCCATGCCACGACACCAAGCTACTGAGTATCTTTTCTAGTTGTCGTCTGCGATATCTCTGTTCCTCTATTTTGCCAGTTGTAACCAAGTATTCAAATTTTCCTCGTCTCATTGTGTGCCCCAAAATGTTGATTATTTCTATTTCTGATCTTACTTAAAAGGTTCCGTTTTGTGTTGACCTCCTTGAGAGCTTCCTTGTTGGGCTTATACCATAAGGAACTAATTACCACATTTGGTGTCACAAACTCTCCATTAGAACGATTCTTGTCTTAGACAAATGATTAACATAGTTTGTGACATACGAAACTAATGGGTACAATTTATACCATCATCATCAAGTACCATGCCTGATGAAATATCAGATCTTGTGTCTCAACAACTTGTTGTCCCTCCAGCTGTTAATTAACTCTGCTTTTGACTTCCTACCGTCAACATCATTTGTCCAGTGTCATGAAAACATCACGCATTGCTGGCAGTGTACCTCGTTATATGGCTCTGTTCTGTATAAGCATCTCTAAGCTTAGGAGTACCTAACTGCTGTCATTGCATTTCTTATCAGCATTAGTATCTCATGAGATTAGATCCATTTCCTGTTGTTTTCCATTTGACAACGTTTTCATGATTCTCTTGTTATTTGTTCCTACCACAAGGTCGATATGTGCCCACCTTATTACGTATATTTTAGATGGGACAGCTGTTTGTATCACCATAACTCTTACTTTCTACACTAGTCTTGAATTCATCCCATTGTATGCTAAGTATCTGTCTCCTACAATGTTATTCTCTTACATCGACATTTCTTTGGCTTCCAAAGTCAATTTGTCTGTTTACATTTCACTAAAAAAGAAGCCATGTTTTTGTTTTTAAGCCATTGATAATGGTGGGATTGCTCTGTATGTTTTCTTCATTTGATGCATTTTTTGCCTTAACTATTTTCCCCTCACCTTTGCTGTGCAACTACCACCTGAAGATATTACTTTCTTTTTAAATATTTTATTTAATGTATCTGTTTTAGTAATTTTGCATTTATTTTAATTGAGCATTCAGAGAAAACTTCTTCTTTGTTGCACCCTTTACTTTACTACTTTTGCTGTTGAAATTAAAGCCATTTAAAATTTTGTTTTTCCATTCCTATAATCGGAGCCGCGATAGCTCAATGGTTAGTGAACTGGACTACCACGGACAAGGGGTAGGGTTCGATCCCAATCGACGGCTTCCGGGTTCACCCAGCCTTAAATGGGTACCGGATTTTTTCTGGGAAAGTAAAGCAGCACGGGCGTAATACTGACCACATTACCCAAAAAAGCATGTGCTGAAGGTCTGTAAAATATAGGGTCACTAACACCATATTTCCCTATACGCCACTTGGCGTGACGGCGGTACTTTACTTTTTTTTTTTTACTATTCCTATAATCACAATCATGTTCTTTAAGTAATTTTTCACTCCTAGTGAGTGAGACTGTGTCATCAGCATATCTTTAATTAATGTTTCACTCCTAGTGAGTGAGCCTGTGTCATCAGCATATCTTTAATTAATGTTTCACTCCTAGTGAGTGAGACTGTGTCATCAGCATATCTTCGAGTGATACTGATACTTATATTGTGTTCATGACTGATTGAATTATTAACCCATTATAAAGATAAAATAAATCTGGTGTACAATAAATAAGCGGTTGGCTTACCACGGCAACAGCCGGGGTTCGTACCCTGGCGAGGACACCTGGGTTTTACTAATTCCCTAAAAATTAGTAGGAGCCGCGATAGCTCAGTGGTTAGTGAACTGGACTACTACGGACAAGGGGTAGGGTTCGATCCCAACCGACGGCTCCGGGTTCACCCAGCCTTAAATGGGTACCGGATTTTTTCTGGGAAAGTAAAAGCAGCACGGGCGTAATACCGACCACATTACCCCAAAAATCATGTGCTGAAGGTCTGTAAAATATAGGGTCACTAACACCATATTTCCCTATACGCCACTTGGCGTGACGGGGGGTACTTTACTTTACTTACTTACAATAAATAACCATGACTGACATTTGTTCATGTCAACTAATTTGTTGGAACGGAGGTGCGCGTGGCCGTGCGGCTAAAATCACTGTTCCGCTAGCTGAAAAGCCGGCGTACGGTGTTCGAAGCCCGCGGTAGACAGAAAGGATTTTTTTCTATCGGGGGTGAAATAAAAATTCTGATTCTCACACGTCGTGGCGACTGCTTGACCAAGCGGCCTTTATCCCTCGGGTTCTATCGTTGCCCCCCGACATACACCAGCAATGGTACTATGTGTCGTAAAGATAGTTTTTTTTTAAAATTAATTTGTTTGCCTGTTCTTGTGGAGCTGTTTGTTGTATGTATATATATATATATATATATATATATATATATATATATATATATATATATATATATATATATGCCTTTTATTATTTAGGGATCCTAATAATTTTTTTCTTGAAGTATGTGATATGCCTTTGCTCTCACAAATGTTCCACATTATTCATGACCAATTATGGACTGATTCTGTTTTTTACTATTTGCATTATAGTTCTTACTAATATATCAGTTAAGTGACTCGCAAGACTTGTGCGATAATTCTAAAATTTCATGATTTCTGAGGCATAGTTCTCAATCTACATTTGATCAAATCCTGCAATAATGTAATGCTTGTTGTAGATGTTACTCAACAGCTCTTTTATTTTATTTTTTGTTAATTCACCAATATCCTTTTATTTTGTCTATGAATATGTTATCTGGCTTGGTGATTTACCTTGATGATGCGCTTAGCATCCTCTAGATCTGAGACTATTATTGGTAGTCATTCTCCATTATTTTAAATGTTTATTTATGGTCATTCAATTTTACAGAGTTTCCTCAATTCGTTCATGTAATTTGTTCATCTTTGCTAGGCTTCGTTGCTTTATCAGCAGTTATCCTTTCTTTGATGTTTAATGATCAGTATTTGCCCATGGTAACAGTATATCCATCAAAGTATAGTGATTAAAGACAACGGTATTGTTTTTTATGTTTAATAAGTGAGGAACAATGTAGATTTGTGGAAGGAAAAGGCACTACCAATAATGCAATATACATCTTAAGAACATTGATAGAACAATCTATAGAGGTAAGGAAAGATATATATATATATATATATATATATATATATATATATATATAAGTGCTTCATAGACTACACACAATCATTTAATAAATTTATGTTTAATAAGTGAGGAACAATGTGGATTTGTGGAAGGAAAGGGCACTACCAATAATGCAATATACATCTTAAGAACATTGATAGAACGATCTATAGAGGTAAAGAAAGATATATATATATATATATATATTAATATATATAAGTGCTTCATAGACTACACAAAATCATTTAACAAAGTAAAGCATGTGGAAATAATAAATATGCTGGAGAAATTAAACATCAATGGCAAGGATCTGCGAATCATAAAAAAAGCATGTATTGGCAACAAGCAGGAACTATACGAATTAGCAACCAAACAAGACAATTTCAATATATAAAACAAGGAGTCAGACAAGGCTGTGTTCTGTCGCCAGATTTGTTTTAACTTAACAGCCAACATAATATAAGATCAATAGTAGACAAAAAAGGAATTAAGTCAACGGTCACAGCATAAATAATTTGCGATATGCGGATGACACAGTCTTAATAGCAGAGACAGAGAATGAACTACAAGAAACTATAGACAAAATAGTTAAACAAAAAAAAAAGGTCTCAGTCTGAAGAGTAAGAAAACAGAAGTAATGGTCTTATCGAAGAAACAATCATCACCAGCATGCAGCATACAAATAAACAGGACAAATCTGAAACAAGTGCAACGCATCAAATACTTGGGCACAATAAAATCAGATGAAAGATGTACCACAGAAACAAAAAGCAGAATAGCTCAGGACAAAATAGCATTTCAGAAAATGAAAAATATCTTATGCAACAAATCTTTGTCAATAGAAGTGAGAAAGAGAGTTCATCGGGGCTATATGGCACCAATTCTGACCCATGGAACCGAATCATGGACAGTAGACAAACAAATGAAAAGACGATTAGAGGCCACAGATATGGGATTTTTCAGAAGAATGTTGAAAGTTCCCAGGACAGCTAAAAAGACCAATTAGGAAATTCTCAAAGAGGCCAACACAAAAAGGGAACTCCTAAAAAACATCAGAAAGAAACAATCAACATTTTTCGGGCACATTATGAGAAGAGGAAAGGTGGAATACTTGGTTACAACTGGTAAAATTAAGGGAAGAGATATCGCAATCGTCAAAGAGAGAAAATACTGGATAGCTTTGTGTCATGGCATGGAAAACAGTCAACAACAGAACTTATACGACACACTGTAGATAGAAGATTGTGGAAGGACATAATTGCCTACGCCAACCGATATGGCACAAGATGATGATGATTGTTTTTTGGTTGACAGGTCTTCTTTGCGTTTCTGCATAGCGCCTCCATCTGATATATCCAGCCTTGACATAATATTCATGCAGTTTGTTCATGTTTGTGGATACAGAGTCAATTTTTGAATTGTTTTTTTTTTTGTCTAGTGTCTCTGAAGACACTCAGAATGCCAGCACAGTCCATTGGCCTTCCACAATAAATATCAGTCAAAATGCTCATTATCTAATAAACCTGCGTTATCTTGCACAAAAATTAACACAGACTTTTGTTAGACTTAAACTTTCCCAAAATTCTAACCACTTTTATTTAGCCCAGTCAGATGCAGCCTTTCTGGGCATACTCAGAGTCACTGAGGAAACAAACATGTGTAGAAGTATTTGTCCCAAGCCATGCAAATGTTTTAGTGATAACCATAATTTCCATGGTCGAACTACTGGAAATCAATGTCGAAACACCACTGTCCACCTTCACAGTTCTGCTTTCAACATGAACTGTGAAAGCCCTTGTGCTTCAAATGTACTGAATAGCAGACCCATCTGTGTAAATGACTGCGTCACTCTAGAAAAGTTCTCGAAAATCAAGGCCTGCATTTCTGCTTCAAAGAACAAAGAGTTTTGTTGTCTATATTCTCTGTCTGTGTGATGATGATGAGAAAGGAAGTACTGCACTCTGATGACACTATTACCAATTTTTCACCTGGTTCAATGTCCTCCAATATGTACACCTGCTGAATAATATCCATAGCCTGACTTATCAATGATGTTCCTCTTTTTAACCTGCTGCTTTTTGTACCCATAAACTCATGGCATAACTGATGGTTTATGTCTGCAATATTACAAGGTAGGCACATGCTCAGACAAGTCTTTTGTCTGCTGTGGTGGAAAAATCAAGGAGGCAATAAATCGCTCTGCACTCAGTATCATTTGAGTATCCATTATTGATGCACATTGCTTTATTTTATATAATTTCCTGTCATTCCATTTACATTTTGCTGTGTCAGAATTGCAGTGTATACTCAATTACAATCTACTAATGCTAACGGGCCAACCATACAAAATAAACTGAATTTTCTACACCGATGGAAACAGACCAACCACACAAAATAAACTTATCTTTCTACACTGATGGAAACAGACCAACCACATAAAAGTAATCTGATCTTTCTAAACTGATGGAAACAGACCAACCATACAAAATAATCTGATCTTTCTACACTGATGGAAACAGACCAACCACACAAAATAAACTGTTCTTTCTACACTGATGGAAACAGACCAACCACACACAATAATCTGATCTTTCTACACTGATGGAAACAGACCAACAACATAAAAGTAATATGATCTTTCTATACTGATGGAAACAGACCAACTATACAAAATAATCTGATCTTTCTACACTATGGAAACAGGCCAACGACACACAAAAATCTGATCTTTCTACACTGATGGAACCAGGCCAACCACACAAAATAATCTGATCTTTCTACACTGATGGAACCAGGCCAACCACACAAAATAATGTGATCTTTCTACACTGATGGAAACAGGCCAACCACACAAAATAATCTGATCTTTTTACATTGATGGAAGCAGGCCAACCACATAAATAATCTGATCTTTCTACACTGATGGAAGCAGGCCAACCACATAAAATAATCTGATCTTTCTACACTGATGGAAACAGGTCAACTTCACTTAGATAAACAGACCTACCTCCACTGACGTAAACAGAACACAGGTACCGCACTCCCTCCCCACTCAAAGTCACAGACTGGACTAGCTGGCTCACATCACAGTGAATGTCCAGTGTTGATTCATCCACGCTAACATTTCTTGGGTTGAGACAAGCTAGGCTGCCATCATTAAATTTGACTGCCAGTCGATGAAGGAAACCTGCAACACAATTAGCCATTCATCAACATAAGCATAACAAAAATATATGAATCTCTTAACATAGTTTCATGATTGACCTAATCTTGTGCACTCACAATTCAATAATTCAACAGTTGAGAAGAACATTGCAATTGATGAACATAAAGTAGTCATATTACTTATAATGTCACTGTGTTCATGAAATATTTAGACTTTACAGTCTTAATACAACATTTCTTAATAAACATGTAAATGTTCTATCACATTGTGTTGCATAAAATAAAATGTTCCCACTATAATAATCATTATCAGTAGATATACACATCTTATACCCATTTTACCTTATACTCTTAAAGTTGTACGTTACACACACTTTTACATTATTAATTTTTGTATTGCTACCAGCACAATCTCTCAATCAAATGATCCCCCATCTTTCCCTTGCTACAATCACATTCACACCGTCTCACATATTTATGTAATTATACATTTTGTTGTATAAGGTGCTTATGTGTTTATAGACATACACGCCTATACCAATCTTTATTGCGCAGGAGAGTAGAAGTGATTAATTATGGAAGCTGGACTGTCTTACAAGGTCAAGGAAATACTTTCTTTTCCTATAAAAATTCAGTACCCATTTAAGGCTGGGTCATCTTGCAAGCTGTCGACCAGAATCAAACTCAACCCCTTATCCTTAGTAGTCCAGTTCACACGCCACGAGTTATTGAATCTCCGCTAGTTACATAGTAAAGTAAAGTACCCCCGTCACGCCAAGTGGCGTATAGGGAAATATGGTGTTAGTGACCCTATATTTTACAGACCTTCAGCACATGATTTTTGGGGTAATGTTGTCGGTATTACGCCCGTGCTGCTTTACTTTCCCAGAAAAAAATCCGGTACCCAATTAAGGCTGGGTGAACCCGGAAGCCGTCGGTTGGGATCGAACCCTACCCCTTATCCTTCCCTAGTTACATGGGGTCAAATAAAAAAAAAGACTCTTCCTCAGCTTTTTTTCAGAAAACTGTTATTATTTCTGTTGTACGGAAAAAAAAAAAAAAAAACTAAGGAGATATTCCAAGGTAGTTTCATGCTGGAGATGCAAGATAACCCAGGCGGACATTCCCAAAACAAAAGAACAAAAGGAATGCATGATCTAAATCTGGAGATGAGAAAATGCCAGCATGGGAGACTACTTTATTTGGAAAGACACCTTTAATTACATACAGAATTTACCTTGCAGGAATGTCCAGGAAAAATTAACAAGGATAAGGTAACAATAGCAAACAAACGTTGGCTAAAAATGGTTACACTTAACCACACATTCCGTATCAAGTCACAGAATGTGGCTCTAATAATCGAAGCGAGAAACAGAGAAGCTGTGCTCTGTGGATTTTAATTTATTGACGTTTCCAAAATCATTTTCACTAAAAACCCCTTGTAATTCTCTTACTTTAACCTCTTCTCTGACTTCTTAAGCAACTTGTCCAAACAATTTTTTTTATTTTTTTCTAAAAGTTATTTCAAATTTTAAAAAAAGCTGACCGCCGTTTTTTAAACCCCTTTATAATGAATGTGGTACCACAACGATGGAAAACAGTGCAACCATTCCATGACACCAAGCTATATAGCATCTTCTCTCTTTGTCGTCCGCGATCTCTGTTTTTTTCATGTATTTTGTTAGGTAATCAAATATTCCAACTTCCCTATTCTCATGATGTGCCAGAAAAATGTTGATTGTCACTTTCTGATGCTTTTTAAGACTTCCTTTTTAGTGCAGGCCTCTGAGAATTCCTCTGCATCTCTCAATCAAATAATCTCTCATCTTCCCCTGCTACATTCACATTCACACGCACACACAACAACATAAAACAAAGGTAAAATATAACCTGAGTGTTGTTCCTTACCTGAGTTCGTGACTCGAACCCTCAACCAAGTAAATATTATTTGGTTATTTAATGGAACTGTGATGGCATTCCCAGGAGGTGAATGAAACGAGCATGTGGCATAATCACCATCTGTTATTTCGTATTCCATCACATTATAAGCCATATCAACTGTTCAATAATAATTACAAAACAGTAAACCTCCAGATGTCATTAACATTGATTACATAATGAATAAATGTTGCAAGGGCAATAATGACATTAAATGGTACGACAAGAATTACTTTGAAGATATAGATTTCGCAGATGATACAGTGCCCCTAAATAACATTAACAAAGCAGCTGCCCTGCTGCCTTGCAGGTAAGCTCGGGAGAGTAAAAGGCAAAAGGAGGGTACCCCTAAGTAAAACAAACACACTGACTTGTGGGTGAGACTTTTTAGTCAAATGCTAGCTTAGCCAAACGTAAACAAATCGACGGAAGGCAACAGAAAATCACCGTAGTAATTTCTTTGTACAATCATGAATCGCCACAATAATAGAAATCACAACAACGTTAAGGGGGACTCCAATGGAAAACCCTCGTTCGGTATGGGACACCATGTGCAACAGGTGATACCCGATCGTCATCAAGCTGTTGTAAGCTAAATAAAGATCAAACATACTATACAGATAGGTTACTGGAATGTGAGAACACTCATGCAGAAGAGTAAACTGGAAAACATCAAACAAGAAATGAAAAGAATGGGTTTACATTTAAGGGGACTGCGAAATGAGATACACCGGATCAGGAGTGATATATTCTGATGAACATAACATAATCTATTCTGGAGGTACTGAACACCAAAGAGTAGTAGGTATCATCTTGGATTCAGAAAGAGCAAGATCAGTGAAATACTTTTACCCAATATCTGACAGATTCCTTTTGGTGTAATTGAATGGAAAGCCAATAGACATAAATCTTATACAAGTTTATGCACCAACAGCAGATAGTCTAGAGGAAACAATTGATAAATTTTACGACGAGCTAAATAAGGCACTTCGTGAATACAAACTACACGAAAACGCCATAGTTCTAGGGGATCTTAACGCAAGAGTAGGAAAGGAAACAGTCGAGGAAGTAGTTGGTCATTGTGACCTAATCGAGAGGAATGAAAGAGGTGAGAAACTTATTGACATAATTATTTATATTTTAATCATTTTAATTAATTATATATCATTATTATATAGACACAATATTGGGCAAGAACACACAACAAAATGATAGGAAACACCTGGTTTAAGCAACATCCAAGACTCTGTGGACATGGAAAAGCCCAGAAGACAACGCACGTAATCAAATTGATTACATAATGATAAACAATAGATTTTAGAAACAGTCTGGTGTGTGTGAAAACTAGACCAGGGGCAGATTGCAATAGTGATCATGTACCAGTTGTGGGAAAGCTTAGAGTAAAACTAAAAGCAACAAAACGAGCGTCAGTTAACATCAAGTTAAATTTATATTTGCTCAGATCAGACAAGAAGTTGCAAGATAAATATAAAATCACAATTCAGATCAGGTACAATGCAACATAGAATATACAAAGCATTGATGAACAGTGGGAAATGCTAAAACAATCAATTCGCCAAACATCGAAAGAATTCATACCACCAGTGAGGAAAAAAAATTCAAAAAAGAAATGGATGACAGATGACGTTTTGCAGCTAATGAATACAAGAAGAAAAAATAAAGAAAATACAGATGAGTATAAGAGATTAAATAAAGAAACTATAATAAAATGCAATGAAGCAAAAGAAGTATGGCTACAAGAGAGATGCAAAGAGATTGAAATGCAACAAAAAGGAGATGCTAAAAGTATATACAAACAAATTGAAGAATTAACAGGAAGTAAAATGCAATCAAAAACTGGGTGTTTCAGATCAAATGAAGGAAAACTTTTGATTGAACAAGAAAGCATAAGCGAACGATGAACATAATACATTAAAAATTTGTATAATGGTGAACGAACAGAAGTAAATATTACGGGTAATAGAAAAGGACCAGAAATACTCAAAGAAGAAGTGGAAGACGTATTGCGCAATATGGGAGTAGGAATAGCTCCTGGACCATATAATATAACTAAAGAAGAGATTGAAGCCATGGTTGATTTTATAATAGAAATAATAACACAAATATTGAATGATATCTACACCAGATATATACCAGAAGACATGCTCAAATCAATATTCACAGCTCGCCCAAAGAAACCTGGTGCGATTGAGTGCGATGATCATAGCACAATAAGCCTTATGAGCATATGACTAAGATATTACTAAGAATCATCATGCGAAGAGTGCGAAACAAAATCAATCCAGAAATTAGTGATGAAAAGTGTGGTTTTGTTAGTGGTAAAGGAACGAGCAATGTCATATACATCATAAGATGTTTAGTAGAAAGAGCCATATAGGTGAACATGTTTCATAGATTACACCAAAGCATTTGACAAAAGTAAAACCCCAAGAAATAATCAAAATTTTAGAAAGCATAAACGTTGACAGCAAAGATCTAAGAATAATAAAGAACATGTACTGGAAACAAACATCGGCCATAAGAACTGGAAACCAATTGGGAATATTTTAACAAATAAAAGGGGTTTTAGACAAGGCTGTATGCTGTCACCAGATTTGTTTAATATGTATAGTGAGATTATTTTAAGATCAATAAGGGGCATGCCTGGAACAACAATCGGAGGTCATAATATAAATAATCTAAATTATGCTGCTGATACTATCTTAATTACTAAGAGTGAATGTGAGTTACAAGTAATTTTAGATAATATAGTGAAAGAAAGCAATAATAAATGACTCAGCCTTAAAAGCAAAAAGACAAAAGTAATGGTAACAACAAAGAAAAAAAGACATCACCTTATTGCAAAATAAAGACAAATAGAACAGTATTAAAACAAGTAAATGAATTTAAATATTTGGGGACGTTGTTAATCTCAGACGGAAGATGTACACAAGTGGTGAGATGCAGAATGGCTCAGGCAAAAGCAGCTTTCCAAATAAAGAGGAAGTTACTATGCAACCCATTTTTGACAATAGAAACAAGAAAAATAGTTCTTAAATGTTATGTACAACCAGTCTTAACATATGGATGCGAATCACGGACAATAGGACAACAGTCAAGAAAATCACTGCAGTCTGTAGAAATGTGGTTTTACAGAAGAATGTTGAGAATACAATGGACAGCTAATAAGAGTAATGAACATGTTCTGAAAGAGGTCAAAGCAAATTTCCAACATTAGGGAGAAACAAACATCATTTTTTGGCCATGTAATGAGAAGAGAACAACTGGAATATATTGTAACAACTGGAAAAATTGAGGAACGAAGAGATAGAGGGAAGCAAAGAGAAAAAATACCAGACAGCTTAAGAGAATGGCTTGGCAGAAGGTCAAAGTCAGAAATGATAAATAACTGTCGAGATCTAAAGTTGTGGAGAGATATGATCACCTACGCCAGTAGGCCCCGTACTTGATGATGATGATGAGTGCTATCAAGAAGACTGAAAACTTCAAGGTTACTTGTAACCGCCTACATCCGATTCATCTGATGCAATTTGAGACAGATGCACAAACTCCACGTGTAGACAACAATATAAAAGCAATCACTATAACAGAAATGGAATTAGCAGTGAAACTTCATCATCATGTGCCATACTGGTTGGCTTAGGCGATCATATCCTTCCACAATCTTCAATCCACCATGTATCGTTTCATTTATGTTGTTGACTGTTTTCTATGCCATCACACCAAGCTATCTAGTATTTTCTCTCTTTGTCAACCGCGATCTGTCTTTTCCTGTTTCTGTTTTTTTTCTTTTTGACCAGTTGTAACCAAGTATTACTACTTTCCTCTTCTCATGTTGTGCCAGATACGTGCTGAATATTTTTTTCTGATGCTTTTTAGGAGTTCCCTTTTTGTGTTGGCCTCTGAGAATTTCCTCGTTGGTCTTTTTAGCTGTCCAGGGAACTTTTAACATTCTTCTGAGAATCCAGTCCTTGCAGCCTCAAATCGTCTTTTATTTTGTTTATCTACTGTAAATGATTCACTTCCATACATCAGAATTGGCTCTATATAGCATCGATGAACTCTCTTTCCCACTTATATTGACATAGACTTGTTGCATAAGACGATTTTCATTTTCTGAAATGCTATTTTGGTCTGAGCTATCTGCCATTTATTTATGTGGTGCATCTTCCATCTGATGTTATTATTGTGCCCAAGTATTTGACGCGTTGTACTTGTTTCAGATTTGTCCTGTTTATTTTATGCTTGAGAAATGAAAAACAAATATAAATATATATATAAACTAAGAAAAAACAGTATGGTTAAAGCTGTACGTAATAAGTGGACAACATAAATCAGAACAACGTTTCGGCGCAAAAGCCTTCAAAACTGGAATCAAGATACAACACATGTATAAATATGTATTTAAAATAAAAACAATAAACAATACAGCATTCGAACCAGGAGGAGAAAAAAAAGGAAAATGAGAATAAAATGTTCCCTGTAAGATCTGAGGTGAATCTTTTTTTTATGCTCCATGATAGTGATGATTGTTTCTTTGATATGACAATTTCTTCTGTTTTCTTACTATTCAGACTGAAACCTTTTTTGTTGCTTTCTTATACTATTATGTCTATCATTTCTTGTTAGCAGTGGAAAACATGGCTAAAAATAAAGCCTCTGGGATAGGTAAAATAATCACAGAGATGCTGAAAGCATTTAACACTCAAAACTTATTCCAAACACCTACCATATTGACAAGCTGGACCAAACCATCCTTTCTGACATCCCTCCCATGAACATTGGCCATCCTGAGAACAAACGTCGTGGCCACAACGACATCTATATTTGCACGACGGTCCAAACCAACCGAATTCACAGGCTGAAATATAACAAATATTTTCTCTTAGTTCTGGGTCCAACAAATCTGAACTTTCTTCTGATTATCAGAGATAAAAAAAAATTAATGTCTTGTGACATGTATAAAACATCTCATTTAAGACAAACATAAAATGTCACCGTAGTAGATCACACCATTTGGAAGTGAGAGGTCAGTGCATCTCCTCGCTGTTACATTCCCCCATCTCAGTGAGCCTAGAACTCATTCTATTGTATTTCCGCTGGAGAGCGCCAAGGTGCATTTAAACGTATCTATTGGTTTGAGCACCCTTTACCTATCACAGCACTCATCATGGCCTGTGTGAAAGATTATTTCTCTCTGACCAGATCTTCCACTTATTTTGTTGTCTCCCTCTACATCTCTTTTTGTCTTGAAACCACCATCTTCTTGGTTTTCCCCTGTCTCGCATCATTGGAACCATACCTTGCATTATTGTTCTTTTCTGTCTAAGATGATAATTATAAGCCAGTTCTTTTCAATGTTTATGTCAGTCTTTTATTGGCTTCTATGCTCTTTGTATTTATCCAAGTAATTCTAAGAAATTTTTCTGTGGCATTTTTTTTTAAACGAACCAATTTTCTTCATTGTTGGTTATGAAATTGTTCATGATGGACAATCATATGTTGCTATCAAAAAGATAAGTGCTCCCAATAGATTTAATTTTACTGCCCTGTTGGCATTGTGCTATTTGTTCTTTATGACATTACATTTTTGTTTTGCTATTGCCAGTCATCATTTGATCCCCTTCTCAATTGTTATTACAGGTCCCAGATATTCATTATCTGTTACAATTTCAAGTCCTACCTTGGTGAAGATGATTTTTTAGTTTACAACCGTTATTTTTTTTACTCTAATTAAATGCCATGAAGAACATGTGGTACACTACTAGTAAGGCAGAAAAAAAAATAGAATTACTGAGGTGATTTAACCCGATAGCAATATATGGTTGTGAATCATAGACAATCTCGTAAACAGCAAAGAAGAAAAAAATCAGTTTATACAAAAAATAATACAGAAAAATCCAAAACATACATCGGATAATGGAAAAGGGCTATGAAGATATTTTAAAAGATGCAAACATTAAAAAAACTGGCTTATAATACACCATTCTACGGAGGCAATTTAAATATATGGTAACATCAAAAGACACATAAGCCTGGAAAGAACAATAATGGGAGGCATGGCTTGCTGGCGACCAGCAGGAGCAGACTGAGAAGAAGGTGGTTTCAAGACATCAAGAAGACCTTGAACATGACAACAGGCGAAGTGGGAGATCTGGCTAGAGACAGAAATTCTTTCAGACGAGCTGTGGTGAATTCAACTTTCTGCAAAATATATGCGACCTAATGATGATCTTCTGTAATTCAATACAAAGCAATACATCACCAGGACTTCCGTTTCCTTGATGGCGGAACTAAGTCACGTTCTCTCGATCGCTGCAGAAATTGCTTTGGGATCTGATTAATTTCGGCTTTCCATTGCAATTTTTCTGCATTCAATTCGAAATAATGTTCTACTTAACACGTCTGCCCTGATGAATTGGCGTTGCACTCACGGCAATATTCCGTTTTGACAAATCAAGTGTTGTGAATGCGACCTTCCACCGTCTAGTGTTGATCTGCGTTTTACGTCACACTGAGTGCAGTTCAATGACCGTTGTTGGAATTGTTTGACGCAAGTTATTTACATGTTACAACTCATTTATGTGAATTGCTCCGTTAAGTCAGCCGAAGTTTTATCTCTTTGGGGAATTTGCACCGCGCTTCGTGCGTTGTAGGCTTCATTCACTCGGGTAATCAAGGATCCATGGGCGCAGACATTGTTGTGTGTGCTTCGTCATCATAATGGCTCGTCGTATATCCATAGACCGCACATACGCTGATCTTACGGTCTGTTGTTGTGCGACGGGGATAATCTGACGACGAACTGTGTTTTATATGTTCGGAATTGGAGTCAAACACGATGTCCTAACATCATCAAGCGCTATACATTTTTAAAATATGACGATCATCATTTTCAGGAGAAAGTGAACTTCGGTCAATATGGTGGATAGGCGGCAGGAAATATTGAAGGCTATGTCTGAAAAGTGTTCCTGGTTGCATTTTCCACATATTCCAAGTCCAGCTTGTTGCAGGAGCTACTGAGTGAGGTGCTCTGTGTACACCGTGAGCTGTGTGTTTCATCCGTTTTGATCATGTTCCGATATTGACGGTGTTCACTTTATGTGCGGTTTCGGTGGCGTCTGCTGAGACTGCTACGATGGGGACTACAGCTACCTTTCTTTGTTTGGGAGATGAGTTAGTACTTCGGATGATTCCACTGGCACGGGCGGTTTAGCAATTATGGATTTTAATTCGTTTGCAGTGCTACCGGGGTCTTCCATAACAAAATAACCAACCAAATAACCAATACACCACCAAGAAACGTCTTATACAGAGTATATTCTTTCCAACCTTGTGCTTGCTGCAAATATCAAACATCATCATATAAGATTAAGCATACAAGAAAGCTTGTCATCTTTGTGATGTTTGAGAAAAGTGTTCAGTATGAGGAATCAAAATATAATCAAGAATAATATTATAAGAGAAAAAATAGGCATTGAGCCAATACTAAGCTACATACAGAAACGATGCGCACAGTTATAAACTGGTTTGCCATTGTAATTCCTTACTACATCATCATCATCATCATCATCATCATGTGCCATACCGGTTGGCGTAGGCAATCATGTCCCTCCACAATATTCTATTTACAGTGCATCGTATCAGTTCTGTTGTTGACTGTTTTACATGCCATGACACCAAGCTATCCAGTATCTTCTCTCTTTGTCGTCCGCGATCTCTCTTTCCTTTTATTTTGCCAGTTGTAACAAAGTATTCCAACTTTCCTCTTCTCATGATGTGTCCGAAAAATGTTGATTGCTCTCTTTCTAATGTTTTTTAAGAGCTCCCTTTTTGTGTTGGCCTCTTTGAGAACTTCCTCATTGGTCTTTTTAGCTGCCCAGGGAAATTTCAACATTCTTCTGAGAAATCCCATCTCTGTGGCCTCTAATCGTCTTTTCATTTGTTTGTCTGCTGTCCATGAATCGCTCCCATAGGTCAGAATTGGTTCTATATAGCACCGATGAACTCTCTTTCTCATTTTAATTGACATATAATTTGTTGCATAAGATATTTTTCATTTTCTGAATTGCCATTTTGGCCTGAGCTATTCTGCTTTTTTATTTCTGTGGTGCATCTCCCATCTGATGTTATTTTTGTGCCCAAGTATTTCAAACGTTGCACTTGTTTCAGATTTGTCTCGTTTATTTGTATGCTGCATGCTGGTGATGATTTTTTTCTTCGATATACCAATTACTTGTTTTCTTACTATTCAGACTGAGACCTTTCTTGTTGCTTTCTTTTACTATTATGTCTATCATTTCTTGTAGCTCGTTCTCTGTCTCTGCTATTAAGACTGTGTCATCCGCATATCGCAAATTATTTATGTTGTGACTGTTGACTTCAATTCCTTTTATGTCTACTATTGATCGCATAATATATTCGCTGTAAAGTGAAAACAAATCCAGTGACAGAACACAGCCTTGTCTGACTCCTTGTTTTATATATTTCAATTGTCCTGTTTGGTTGTTAATTCGTATAGCTGCTGTTTGTTCCCAGTACATGTTTTTTATTATTCGCTGATCCTTGCCATCAATGTTTAATTTCTCCAGCATATTGATTATTTCCACATGCTTTACTTTGTCAAATGCTCTTCGTGTAGTCTATAAAGCACATATATAGATCTTTCTTCACCTCTATAGATCTTTCTATCAATGTTCCTAAGATGTATATTGCATTATTGGTGCCCTTTCCTTCCACAAATCCACATTGTACCTCACTTATTTCTGGTTTTATTGTATTCCTTACACGTCTCATGATTATTCTTAGTAATATTTTAGTCATATGGCTCATGAGACTAATAGTGCGATGGTCTTCACAATCAGTGGCTCCTGACTTCTTCGGTATGGCTACAAAGATAAATTTTAGTAGATCTTCGGGTATGTGTCCAGTGTTATATATGTCATTGAGTAATTTTGTTATGACTTGTACTTCCAGCTCTCTTAACGCATTTATCCCTTACTTACTTAAAGTATATGTTAACAGAGGAAAAGTAAACGAGCAAGGGGCAGACACAGAGAAAGAAGGAGAGACAACATCAAAGAAATGCTGAAACAACATTAAATGCCAATGTTTGAAACTACCAACAAACAAGAACCAAAACGTTGTACATCTCTCGATACCCAAATGAGTACAAAAGAAAGAAAGAAAGAATTAAAGAAAGAAAGAAGATAATATGATCAAGGACTTCTCCCGTTTTTAAACTCTGCTTATTCCTTATGCAAAACAGAGTCTATGGCATCTTAAAGTCTATTAACATGATTTTATAGAACACTTTAGAAGCAACTGGTAGAAGTTACCCCTCTCCTGTTGTTGCAAACCTTGTAATAGCACTTTTTGTTTTAGAATGTTGACAATGATACCTTTTTCTTCCATTGTGTCGATATCATTTCTGCTTTCCATATTGTATTGAACATGGAAGATTATTAAGTGTTTTAGTTCTTTCCGAGCATGTCTGGTCATAGCGCCAATCTCTGGATTTCCTATTCAGAGTAACGTTGATTGATGAACTTCTCTCTCTCTCTCTCTCTCTCTCTCTCTCTCTCTCTCTCTGCGATCAAATGTATTTAAGTTATATTGTGGCTCTCGTGATTAAAAACTCTTACGACAAATCTTGCTTGTCCATTCAAGCTAAAATGAAGGCAGAGAAACAGTACAAAATAACAGTCTACATATTCTCACAAGAGTCCATTACGTAATCTGCTGTTTTGTAATTATGTTAGTTTTCACAAATGATTTGTATTTCTTCATTGTTTTATCTAGCCCACATTATTGGAAGTAAGTTATAAGCTCACTACTTTATGATGATCTTATAACAGATTCATAGTCTGTTTTGGCACTCCCCAATTAAGAAGTTTAGACTCTTTTCACTGGTCTCCTCTCCTTTTCCTTTCTCCGTCCTATCCCTATTCCTCCTTGCATTATCTTTATTACCTCTCTTGCTCTTCTCACCTTTTGTCACCCCTATATTCTCTCTCTGTTTCACCTTTTCATCTTTAATCCTATGGAAAACCTCATTAAATCATTCCCCAAGAGACCCTTTTCTATGTTTTCCTTTCTGGGCTCCATTTAGTCCTATTAAATCCTACCTGCCATATTGTCTATTAATCATATATATATATAACCACCATCTCCGTTAATCCTGGCCACCTTTTTCTTTCTGCCATCTTTTTAGATCAGTGTTTTGTTTTTCGTGCTTGGATTTCTTTAATTTAAATAATTTGTGTGTTATACTTGATGAAGGTTTTTGTTGAAACGTCATAGGTTGTCTTAACTTACTATTAGTTTAGCTGCTTCATACCAATTTTAGTTTATTGTACATGTTGTCTGCATGCTCTACACGTGGCCCCGAACAGAAGTTTACATTTTATATATTTTATATTTGATCATTTCTCTACTAGTATAAGACAAATGTACTTACAATGACGTATATTGTGGAGAACAAATCTGTTTACTGTCACATTGTCTGTGAAATTGAGGTTCAGGTTGGGTTTTGGGTCACCTTCAAGTGTTTGAGCACATGAACATGTATATTCCCACATGTAACTACTAGCATCACCGTCTACAGCGGCTGATGAATGACAATCTCGTCCAATACTGGACATGCTGGTGGGTTCCTTCAGAGCTACATTTCGACCTGACATTTGTGAAGAATAAAATGTGGCATTGAGTGTGACATTAAAAAAAACATGAACATCATTAAACTGGGAGTCGTGATAGTTCAGTGGTTAGTGAACTGGACAACAAAGGAAAAGAGGTCTCTATCCTGATTGATGGTTTCCAGGTTCACCCAGCCTTTAATGAGTGCCGGATTTTTCTGGGAAAGTAAAGCGGCACGATAGTAATATCGACCACATTATCCCAAAAGTCATGCGTCGAATGTCTGTAAAAATTATGGTCATAACAACATATCCACTATACACCACTGGGGTAGAGCCCCGAGCTCTTTACAAACACATGCATTCAACTCTCACGTGTAAGAACAATCACTACTTGCTTCAGCCTTCAGTTCTACTGGCCATTGTTTCATTCAGTACGTACAGTTGTGGTCATAAACAGTCATTTCTGTTCACACGATGACATTTTCTTTTTTACATTCACCAATACATATTCTTCTGACGTTTCTTAAAACAAGACAGAAGCTAAACGCTGGCTACAGACATATACATACACATTTGTACATAATGATGGCGGGTTTTCATTCAAGTAGCAATCGTTTCTTATTGCTACTTTACGCTCGGCACCAAGCTTGTTCAATCTATTCACTGAGCAAATCTTTAAAAACATCACAGAGATGTCAGGCCTAAACGTTAATGGAAAGATAATCAATAACCTAAGATATACTCATGATACTGTACTACTAGCAGAAAATCCTAAAGATCTACAACAACTAATTAATGTAATAAACATGACAAACAAAAAATATGGACTAAATATGAATATCAAAAAGACAAAAACTATGATAATAAACCAAAAAAATCTCAAACCCTACAATTAAATAACAAAGTTGAAGGAATACATCTGGAGACAGTTCAGAGCTACAACTACCTGGGACATACTATAACCGGTGATGGAAAATGTACAACTGAAATAAACAAAAGAATAGGTATGGCAAAAATTAATTTTAATGCCATGAAAAATATACTAACATCAAAACAATTAACATCAGTGCTAAAACTAAGAATAGCAAAATGTTACAACTTCTCAATATTCCTGTATGGTGCAGAAACATGGACATTAGACCAGAAAACAGAACAGAAAATTGAAGCCTTTGCATTGTGGATCTATAGAAGAATAGGTAGAATTGGATGGAATTAAAAGAAAACAAATGATGAAGTTTTAAACAAATAAAAGTGACAAGAGAACTACTAAACATAATTAGAAGAAGACAAATGACATTTGAAGGGCATGTTAAAAGACAGAACAGTGTAATCAAAGTAATGCTGGAAGAGAAAATACAAGGTAAAAGAGGCAGAGGCAGACCAAGACTAACATGAACGAGTAAACATCAAAAGATGGACAAGTCAACCTATGACAATCTGCACTATCAAAGCAAGAGACAGAGTGGAATGGCGCTCCATGGTAGCCAACCTTCGATGTGGAGACGGCACTCAATGATGATGATGATGATGACACTGGGCAAGTTTTCAACAAATGCTGCTCTGTCATCTGATTATCAATTTTAACCATGCGACATACTGTAGTAGCAGCTGGTATTTCAGTTTGTGACATAAATTGTTTACATATGATACAATCTGACTGGATCTTCTTTATCACTATCACCTTTCAACATTTAGTACATAGCTTAGAGATGTAATCATCGCTGTGTGCTAAGTACCTGAATCATATATTGTATGAGTTTTGTAAGTATATTACATTATCATCATGTGTTCTGTGTCCACTGGAGAAGGCAAGCTATATTTGAGACATGTCAGAATGTTACTGTTCAAGATTATGTGTGTTACCCTTACCTCCACTGATATAAACAGAGCACAAAGACTGGACACCCTCGCCTGTTATAGTCACTTGTGTCACTAGTTCGCTCACGTTACAGTAGACGTCCATGACTTTACCGTTGCTGTCATATGTACATGTAGTTGACAATAAACTACCATAGTTGAGAAACTGGAAATGTCCTTTTAGCTTCTCCAGGAATTCTGTTGGAAGTAGGAAAGAAAACTGATTGGCAAAAGTTAAACTTTGGATATAAATAATTGCTGATATAAAACAATATGCATAATGTTAAAGTTTCTTAACCTGATAGTAATAATGTATGAAAGAATGAAATGCAGTGTTGTGCACAAAGGGCAGCTAACAGAAGCATTTGAAATAAGAGCAGGAGTAAGGCAGGGATGCCTTCTATCTCCATTTCTCTTTCTACTGGCCATAGATTGGATTATGAATATAACTCAGAATATCAGAAATGGAACATAGTGGTAACTGACCAAACAACTTAATGATTTAAGCTTTTGCTGATGTCATAGCTCTCCTGGCATATAATCATGAATGGATGCCAGATAAACTTAGCATACATGATGACAGATCACAACAGCTGTGACTGAAAATAAATAGAGATAACTCCAATATTTCTTTTTAGAATTAATGCAGTTGGCAATATCCACATGAAAATAAGAGAAATACTAAATGTAAAATCCTACATTTATCTCGGCAGTAATATAGACAAAGACGGAGGAATAGAGTAAGATACTAAAATAAGGATATAAAAAGCTAAAGGAACACTGGGAAACTTATGGAAATCCAAAGAAATTAGGTTAAATACAAAAATTAAAATTTTTAACTCCAATGCTAAGTCAGTCTTATTATAAATGGAAATAATAAAATAAATATTTTCTCCTGTGAAACATGGAGAACAACATAAATAACAATCATAACCTATTTTATGTATATGAATGAAATGGCAGTGACCAGGGCATTTTTCTGGTTAGAGTCACAATCCTACACCCACGTCTGTATACTGAGTGATTTGATGAAAATGATAAAAAAGTGGAGACTCGCTCTGTTCGCATGCAATGGTTAGAGTCATTGCAGAAATAAAAAAATACCCAAGGTCACCTTTGTCTATGTCTCTGGACTTGCGAGAGTACGAGAAAATGAAAGAGCGGACAGGTTGGCTAGCTGCGTCAACAACCACAAATCCACGTCACTCCTTCGGATGATAGAGATGAGTGTTAAGATGGGCACAGCCATAAATGAGAAACTTAGTGGCCGTGTAAGAAGACTTATCAACCAACATAGAACTGGAGTCTTCAGTAGCTGGATACTGCTGGACTTGCTGAGGATGGGATCTGAGCAACTGTGGACATGTTCGGAGTGCAATGATGATGATGTCCAGCAAATAACTCAATAACTCAATGGATGTGAAACATAGAGAACAACAGAAATAACAATCAAAAGATACAGATCTTCGTTGATCATTAATGAATGCTTGCGCAGAATAAAAATATGGAAATGGCAGGACAAAATCACTAACATAGAACTATAAAAAAAGTGTGAAATGTCAGTGGATAAAAAGATACAAACAAAGAAGATGATGGCGCTAGAAAGGACATACACTGTGGAAGCCAACAGTGAGTACTACATGACATACACTTTTTTGGAATCCCCAAGGAAAAAGACAAAAAGGGAAACCAAACTATTCTTGGAGAAGACAGATGGAAGCTGAGATGAAGATGATGGAGACGACATGGGATGATCTTAAAAGAATTGAAAGAAACAGAACGGCTTGGAAAATATTTGTTGACGACCTTTGCTCCATAGGGAGCTGAAAGATAGAAGACGAAGATATTCCTATAAAAGACTGTAAGTAGATAGTTTTAAAAATCAACAGTAATTAATTATGAATCTCAATTAGCCATGAACTGTAGTTTAAACAAGAGTATATAACAGATTGAAGACTGTAATTAGATAAAAGCAGGATTATACTCCTATAGAAGACTGTAATTAGATAAAAGCAGTAGTATATACATATAGAAGACTGTAATTAGATAAAAACAGAAGTATACCCCTATAGCTGACTGTAATTAGATAAAAGCAGAAGTGTATTCCTATAGAAGACTGTAATTAGATACAAGCAGGAATGTATTCCTATAGAAGACTGTAATTAGATAAAAGCATGAGTATATTCCTATAGAAGACTGTAATTAGATAAAAGCAGGAGTATATTCCTATAGAAGACTGTAATTAGATAAAAAGTAGGAGTATATTCATATAGAAGTATGCAAGTGGATACACTGCTATGATTGTAACAGCAACCACGTGAATGTGTAATGTTTTATTTTAAAAGTGTATCATGATCCAGACTGGAAACGATCAATAAAGGAATATAAATTCAACAGTGTGTGTTTGTCATGTCACTTCTGATGTATTTTGCTGTTACCCCTGATGTTGATCTTCACTACTTACCATTACATAACCAACATGTAAATACCAGTCTGTAACACAATCATCATTACTTTCACAATGTGCCATCTCTTAACAGCCACCATTTTTCTTGTCTACATGTGAACTGTCAAAAGTCTAAAGATGTGTAGTCAATAATTAATTAATATTTGGTCCTAGTGTTTTTCTTTAGGCTGACCTCCATCTTCACTTAACAGGAACAATCTAAGCCACACTGTGGCAGACAAGGAAATGTGGGAGCAAATAACATGGCAAAAGAAGGATCAATTCCAGCATTGAAAAAAATAACAAAGCATAACATTTCAAGAAAAGAAGAAATACTTACCAGAGATGAGAGAAGAATCACCAACAAAAGAACAATATTGCTACCTTGAACAACAGAAAACGTGGTCAAATGTATAACAACAGAACACAATAAATGAAAGAACAGGGAACAGGCAAATAATGCAGTGCTGGGGTAAATCTGGTATTAAGGAACAAGTTGTAGGATGAAACGTACACTCCTAGAAAGTATGGTGACAGCTTTACAAAAAAGGAACAAAATACAATTATGACGTTTCGGCCTATATACAACCTTCTTCCGAAAACGAGAAACACAAACGGACGATGAAATCAAGATATACTGTGCTGCATATTCTAGAATCATAATCGAGTACCGTCTCTGCAACGAAGGTTGGCTACCATGGAGCGCCATTACGCTCTGTCTCTTGCTTTGATGGTGCAGGTTGTCATAGGCTGATTTGTCCATCGTTTGATGTTTACTCGTCCATTATAGTCTTGTTCTGCAGCTGCATCTTTTACCTTGTATTTTCCCTTCCAGTATTACTTTTAGTAGGCTGCTTTGTTTTTAACATGTTCCAAAAATCGCATTTATCTTGTTTGAATTGTATTTAGTAGTTCTATTTTCATTTTTAGTTTTTTTTAAAGACTGCATTGCTTTTTTATATTTGTTTTCTTTCCATCCAATTCCACATATTCTTCTATAAATCCACATATCAAAGGCTTCAATTTTCTGTTCTGTTTTCTAGTTTAATGTCCATGTTTCTGCACCATAGATGTTCTAGAATGTGCAGAACTAATAGATCAAGGAGAAATAAAAGATGGGATAAAAAAAATTAAATGAAATCAAATGATAAAACGAAAGGGAAATGTAGTACATTAAAACACATGTAAGTTAAGTCACCGCCCCGATTTGGAACTCCTGGGTAGTACCCTAGTTAAGTCTTGAATTATATTATTTAATTGAGCAGTTTTTAAAATATTTTAATTCTCTTATAATGTGTATTTTCCTTTCATTTTGCCATTTGATTCTATCTCACTTTTTGTCACATTTTTATTTCTCTTTGATCTACTTATTCTGCTCATTCTAGAACACATTATAGAGCTTATATTAATTCCATTGTCAATTTGTGATGTTCTCGTTTTCTGAAGAAGACTGCATGTTTGTCGAAACGTCATAACTTTGTTTTATTCCTTTTTATCTACTGTGGAAAAAAACACTGCCCAACTGAAATTAACATTCACACGAAGATGTGTGGAAGAATTATAAAACACAGAAATATACATAAAAGAACAGACCACTTTATTCGAAATTATAAATAGACAACAGTAAAAAAAAGAAAAAAACTCAACTGACTATTCTCTCCATTTTGTTTTTCTCTTAAGTCATAAAAACACTTATTAAAACAAAATAAATATGTCAGTGATCTGAGAGACAGCTAATGAGTAGGACATATATCAATAACAACTTCAAAGTTGGGTAGAAAGAAGGATTTTGAGAAAAGAGAAACTACATTGGTATCTAGACTTTATTAACTAGGAGTGAAGATTGGCATTGCCACAAAAGAACAATGTTTTGGACCAATGAAAGGGGTTGACCACCAACACCAAGCTGGCACAGTCGCTGCATGTTGCTGAACATTTCAAGAAGAAGATCAGAGCACCTATGGGTGTACCCTGTCTTTTTGATTAGGTGTGTTTATTGACAAGATTTCCTTACTAGTTTTCTTTTTTGTTTTCTTCAATTCTCTTGATTTTTCTTGGTTGTTTTGTCTATTGAGAATGTAAGATACTGTAACATTCTATCCACAATGATGGCATTTTCTGTTCACCAAACATAAGTTTGTTCACAACTTTCACATCTGTAAGTTGCAATGAGAAACATTCAGACCCTGAGTAGTCTCAAATAAATAGCACTGTAGCCACATTTTACAATTTACTCAGCCATAAAAGCCATCAACAACTCTCATTATGATCTCTCCTACAAGCTACATTCTTAAGAAACATATCCATCTATTGACATTTCGTAGTCTTAAATAAATAGCATTGTAGCCACAATTTACAATTCCCCAAGCCATAAAAGCCATCAACAACTCTCATTATGATCTCTCCTACAAGCTACATTCTTAAGAAACATATCCATCTATTGACATTTCGTAGTCTTAAATAAATAGCATTGTAGCCACAATTTACAATTCACCAAGCCATAAAAGCCATCAACAACTCTCATTATGATCTCTCTTACAAGCTACATTCTTAAGAAATCTATCCATCTATTGACATTTCGTAGTCTTAAATAAATAGCATTGTAGCCACAATTTACAATTCACCCAACCATAAAAGCCATCAACAACTCTCATTATGATCTCTCCTACTACGTTCTTAAGAAATCCATCATCTATTGTCCTTTCGAGCCAAAGATGGCACACATGACAACAATTATAGACTTCTTGTTTCCGATGATCAAGCATCAGACATTGCGCACGACTCGAATTGTATCTCGCAACACATAACTCTGTTCTGAGCGAGATGCTCAATATCGGTGAGTGAGTTTATGCCTACTGTTAATACTGCACGTCTAAGTGTTTTTTTGAGTGTTTCTCTAGGTTTGCCTCTTTTTCTGTTACCCTCTTGTTCCCATTTGATGGTCTGCTTTGGGATACTTGTTCTCTCTTTTCATCACATGACCAACATATGGGCACCCTCTTCTCTGGCTTGCAGATTCTTCCACAGACCTTGCAGACTTTTCCAATTTTTTCTAGCCATTGATGACAAGGCATTTGTTTTCACAAAAACTAGATAGTCTTTTCTACTAAACTATTTATAAAAGTTACATCGTCATTAGGTATACAAGATATAACCATATCGTGTATCAACAAATTTTCTAATATACATATGATAACTTACCGGGGTCATGGACATGTACACGTAACCAGGTAAAATAAAAGGAGCCGCGCCAGGTCATAGTGATTTGTTTAGTGACGTCACCAACACACGTCATGTCATTGCCGTCAGTTATTGTTTCTACTGCTTTATCTCCTTTAACAAAAGTGTCATTGGCGACTAGGTCAGCTGTACAATGGAGATAAATATCACTTGTACATATTATAAGCATTGTGATCAGATTATGTGCATATATGTATCTAAGTGAGTGTGTTCGTGTGTAGATGCATATGTGTGTATGTCCATGTATTTGCATGAGACGCACTCGGATGCACATGCGCACGCATGCACACATGAAAGCACACACACACACATACATATATCCTTACTTTATTCATAAGCCATATTTTTTTTACTTTTCACATCGTTAATTTATTCATTTGATAATTCTCTTAAAAAATACAAAATCTAATTCTTCTATCTGTTCAATAATTAAAGTACTGTGTCATCTTTCAATCCATTAGTATTCTCTCTCTCCAAATGAATACCTATTTTTAGATTTTAGAAAATTATATTTTCATCATCAAAACTAAATGTTCTTTCTTCATCTTTTACAAAGATAATCATCGCAACGAAAAAAAAAATCAGATTTTGCAACAATAGAGATGATATGTTGTTGTTGTTGTTGCGTTCGCCAGGTTTCAACCCTGACGAAGTCCCTAGAGACTAGGAACTGAATTTTGCGTGTTAATCCACTTTACACTGGCAGCCGTGTGCACACGGGTCCCTCGCCGCACAGGCAGATAACTCCGACTTGGGAGGTGCTCATGTTTTTTTCCGTCGATGAGTAACTGACATTTCAAGCCGGGCCTCGCTGCTGAGACCAGGTGTGGTTGTCGCAGAGAGAAATCATTAATACAAATCCCAACCAGTGGAGCCGAGATTTGAACTCACAACCTCTCTGTCCCGATCCCGGCTTCCTACCTCGAGACCAACCAGTCCCCATTGGACTTGGAATATGAGGAAACTGCAACAATGAACACTTTTCATGCATAGCCTGCAATGGTTCCTGCCGCATATCCACCATATACCAGAAGTTCACGTCCTCCCGAAAGTGATGATCGTCATATTTCTTTAAAAATGTATAGCGCTTGATGATTTTACACATAACAATGGCGCAAGCACAGCAATGACGCGCCCTTTAGATTATTGATTACTCTAGTGAATGTAGCCTACGACGAATAGAACACGGTGCAAATTCCCTCAAGCTATAAAACTGCGGCTGGCGAAGCATTTCAAATTAATAAGTAACATAGAAATAACTTGCGTCAAGCAAATCCAACAACGATCATGAACAGCACCAATGTGACGTAAAGCGCAGAACAAGCCTAGACGGTAGAAGGTCGCATTCACAACACTTGATTTGTTGAAAATGGAATATCGCCGGCGTACGACATTGTTTTATCAGCGAATATGTAATACGTAGATCATTATCTTGACTTTAATGCATAGGAGTGCGATGGAGAACTGAAATTAATCAGACATCGATTGCACTTTTGCAGCGATCGAGAGAGCGTGGACTAGATCGGCCATCTTAGAAACGGGAGATGCTATATGTAAAATAATGTAAAGAGCCCCGTCACGCCGATTGGTGTGTTGGGAATATGGTGGTTAGTGACCATAATTTTTACAGACCTTCGGCACATGCTTTCAGAGTAATATTATCTGTATAACGCCCGTGCCGCTTTACTTTCTCAGAAAAAAAAAAAAATCTGGTGCCCATTTATGGCTCGGTGTATCTGGAAACCATCGATCAAGATCGAACCCGACTCTTGTCCTTTGTAGTCCAGTTCACTAACCACCGAGGTATCGCGGCTCCCAGAGATGAGGTGCTCTGAAGGAAAGAAACACTGATATGATCGTATAAATACAATATCGTTAAAAAATCCGAATACAATTTTCCCCATTAGAAATAACAGAAAGTGAATTCATTCACAGACCCTATACCAGGGGAGAGTAACCTTTTGTTTTCTGAAGGCCATATATGAAGACACTGAGGGTCAGATACCATCATCTGATGGAGCTATTATATAAATTACCTAATTTGTATTCACAAGCGACCGTAATGTAACAATAATTTAAGCGAAGGTGAGACAGAAAGATGGGGAGGTGAAAGGGGGTGGGGAGAGAGAAAATTTTGCAATAAATTATAATCAGAAAAAAAAGTAAAGTACCCCCGTCACGGAAAGTGACGTATAGGGAATATGGTGTTAGTGACCATAAATTTTACAGACCTTCAGCACATGATTTGTGGGGTAATGTGGTCGGTATTACGCCAGTGCCGCTTTACTTTCCCAGAAAAAACCGGTACCCATTTAAGGCTGGGTGAACCGGAGCCGTCGGTTTGGATCGAACCCTACCTCTTGTCTTTTGTAGTCCAGTTCACTAACCACTGAGCTATCGCGGCTCCCATAATCAGAAAGCCTACTGGTTTATGAGATGTTGTGTCTGAACGGCAGGCACAAGGTTGACCATGTTTGATGGTTTTTGACTATCAGTAACGTGTAGTGTATATATATATATATATTTTATTTGAGTTTGTTAATCAATTTTTGTCTTTTGATTCGTCCACTTAAGTTTTGAAAAAAAACAAGTATTCACAAACATAAGTGCTACCAAACAATAAAGTAATTTTTTTTTCCCGACAATTGATTTCAAATCTAAGGAAAAAAACGTGGGGAATAAGATACATAGAAGTCCAGTATCTTCGTGACTCTCCGCTTTGTTTTAAGAATATTTTTTTTACTCTTCTAAGTCATAACTTTCACTTGTTGTTTTGCCAAAGTAGCATTTACATCGATATCAAAAGATGTTGAGTAACGTTCTAACTTTGTTTCCTGTGCGGCAAAATCTTCAAAACACTCCATGGACTGGCAGTACATATCATTAATGGCGTCTGAATAGCTGATCTGATGAAATTAATAAGAGATCCCTTCTGCTCTCCAAGTTTTACAGAAAAAAGTTAGTATTGATTTCTCACCCACAGTTTCAGTTTTTTTTTCTTTCTGGAAAGCCTGTATATACATGTAACGTTCATGTAGCAGTTGTCCGTATGTTTGTAACTTGAAATTAAAGTAATTAAAGTGTTGAGTAATGGCAACCAAATATGCTAGCTTGCAGATCCATTGAGGGTCTGATAATTCTTTGACCTGACTACCCTTCATCTCCATGAACAGTTCTACTTCAGTACGTACGTCACATAATCTTTTCAGCAATTCCATTCAACTTAACCCACGTACTTAACAATATTAAAGTAGATTGCTATACACTGATTTGACGTCATAAAGGAATTCTTGGAATTGATGATGGTTACGCCCTCTTGATTTATAAAGTTCACACACGATACCATGGCTGCCATTATATTATCAACTTTAAACTTGTTGGCACACAGATTTCTTGGAGGATAATACATGTAGCAATGAAACACCAAGATGTCCTAATTCAAAATCTAAAACGTGTTATTTTATGTTGCTAACCAGGTCTGACTTGACCAGTCAGGGCTGGTGCTCTGTCATGTGTCACTCCACAAAACCTGTCGCAGTTAAAATAAAGTATCCTCGCCTATTGCTGTGCCTTTTGGGCAGTTCAAACACTACGTCCACCGGAATGTTAAAGAATTTGTCAATGCCCATATTAAAGATAAATAATTAAGCTGCGTCTGTCATATCACTTGACCCAACTAAGGCAACTGAGAATGCTCTTTTAAGCTTGTTTTAAACATCGTTCCACATGACCTCTATACATCTTCCAACAGTCCAGCAATCATAAACTTACGTGGTGAAATAAATAACTAGTATTATGACAAAGCACTTTAGCAGTTGCTTCAAAACAGTTTCAGAAATTGTAATCGGAAGAGGGTTTCAAACTGTTCGCAATTTTATTTATATCTATCTATCTATTGATCTTTCGAGCCGTAGCCGGCCCATAGGGTGTAGACCAAGATACTCCATCTCTTATCCAAATTTTTATTCTACCAGTTGCCAATTCTTTTAAATATATTTTATCAAATCTCGCCATTTGTCTCTGTTTTGTGCAAGCAGCTCAATTTCATTGAGGGAGCCGATTCCTGCTGCTCTTGCCTATCTCATCAATGATCTTCTCAGTGTCTCTCTGGGTCTTCCTCTTTTCCTCTTATCTGTTGTTTCCCACATGAAGGCTTGCTTTGCTATTCGGTTATTATCTCTTATCATCTCATGTCCAACGTATGACCATCGTCTTTTCTTTATTACTGAAGATATTAGTGGTTGATTGGCGATTTCTCTAATTTCCTCGTTTGTTTTGAATTCGTTCCACGCTATACCAAGTATTTTCCTTAGACATTTTTTTTCGAATGCGTTCAACTTTATTTCTATGTCTCTTGTTTTCCACTTTCACACGCATACGTAAGGGTTGATAGTACATTTGATTTGAATAGTCTAAGTTTTGTGTTTGTGCTGATGAGTTTTGATTTCCACAACTTTTCAAGGCTTCTGAAAGACATTGCTGCTATAACAATTCTGATTCTAATTTCTTTGCTTGTATCCCCTTCTCGATCAATGTGACTTCCAAGATAGATAAAGTGATTGATCTCTTTCACTGGTTTGTTTTCCATGTATATTTTGTCGTCTGTTGGAATTAAGCTTTTCATAACCTTAGTCTTTTCATGATTGATCTCAAGCCCAATTTTGCTGGCTATTGATGATAGTTCATATGTGTTTTCCTGCATAATTTTTATGTCTGCTGAAGAGAACTATGTCATCAGCAAAGTCGAGGTCCTCCAAATGGTCTCCTTGTATCCATTCGATGCCTTTATTACCAGTGCAGCATTTCTTCATTATGAAGTCCATAACAATTCCAAATAACAAGGGCGATAAATTACACCCTTGTTTAACCCCAGTTTCTATTGGGAAACATTCGCTCAGTCCTTCCTCTGTTCGAACTGCACATGTGTAACCATCATACATGTCTTTTATAATATTTATGATTTTTGATGGTAAGCCATATTGCTTCAGAATTTTCCACAAAGAATCTCTATGAATACTATCAAATGCTTTTTTTTAAAGTCGATGATGTTAAGTACAAAAGGTTTTTGCTTTTCAATGTGTTCCTCCAATATAAGTCGTAGAGTAAAAATGTGGTCAAGGCAGCTTCTCCCTTTTCTAAACCCACGCATTACTGTTTCTATTGAATCCTTTATTCTGTTCAGGATGACTTTGCAGAATAACTTTGAGGCAACTGACAAATGTGTCGCGTCTCTCCAGTTGTTATAATCTCTGAGATTGCCCTTTTTTTTAATCTTGACAATGATTTTTTTTTTTTACATTTTTAAGGCGTCTTACCTGCTTTCCAAATAATGTTGATCATATTCTGGAGGTGTATTATATTATGGCTATCAATTGCATTGAGGGTCTCTGCAATTTTATTTACTAATAATATATCTCATACAAACATCATTATCTGAATATTTATATGCATTGTCAAACATACTTTGTTGACATTCCAATGACCTCTTTAAATATGTAATTTTGTCTTTCCTAACGTTACCTTCCAGTGAACTGTAATTGTTATGTTTGGATTGGATATAAATTCTCAGGTTGCACTCTTTAAGAACATACATTTTTCCATTACATGTTAAACACACTGGTTTATTGAGATACAAAATAATGAAATAATCCAAAGTCCATCTTTTATAAAAAGTACACAATTATGTATCCACTTTCGCCCTTAGTTCCATTGTGTAACTTTTACTAACTGGTGACAAGCGATCATTAACTTTAATTACACTTCTTTTTAATTCAAAATGACATAACATCCATCTATCACCACAATTCGTAACCCTTACCAAAGTCGATGCCATAGACAAAGACAGACAATTTCTTTGATCTGACACTGGATTGAGACTCAATTAAAAGTCCATAACCATAACTTTTTCAATGCCGGCATATTACAATACGAGGTCATCCACTTCCAAAACCATGATCTGTTAGCCATCTTAACACTAACAACTAAAGGCTAGCCAACTCTTGTGATATCGACTAATCAACAACATTAAAAAGACTGCCCGGCAGTGTAGCGTCCATCATCAAACTTTGCAGGCTTGACTTGTAAAACGTACAACTAATATATCGAAGATATGATAAAAAAAATTATTTTGTTTTGACGGATTCATTAATCAGATTATTATTATTATTTATGGGTTCTGAATTGTTGTGTCTTTATATGTACTTTTTATTCTTAACTTTTTTCTAGCTCAAGGAATCAAGTGCATAGTAATTTTCAAATCAAACACAAGGGCCAGTCGGAATAGTTTGGAGGACAGGTTTGTCTATCTCTGCTCTAAACAATTTTTTAAAATCAATTTAAACAGCAAGTACAAATAATCTAAGGAAAATAATAACACAATTCAATACCCTAAATAATAAATTAAAGCATAAAAATGATCACTAAAACTAGCAGAAAAGATGGCAGAACAGAAATACAAATTGGACATAGCTTTCATTGACCAAGAAAAAACATTGGATCGATTAAACACAGAACAAACTATCTGAGATACTAACAACATACGGAGTAAGCCAACATCTAACCAACCTAATTAGAATTCTCTGCATCAACAGCAGCTGCACAGCCAGAATAGTAGCAGGCTAAAAAGATCAATATGAAGTTAGATTTTATGTAAAACAGGTGTGCGTACTATCTCCACTACTGTTTATAACTTGCATTGACTACACATGTAAGTTACCCATAGGAGACAAAGGAGATTAAAAAATACTTCTAGTTGCAGACGATCAAACACTATTTCACAGAAAAACAGAAGACCACAAGAACACTTCAATATATTTAACAGCACAGATACTCAAAACAACATGAAAATCAAAAAAAAAAAAAAAAAAAAAGTCATAAATATCACAAAAAGAGAAACAGAAACCACCACCATAACGATGGTTATCAGACAAATAAAACGAGGGGAGGAATTTAAATAATTAGGAGGTCTAGTGATAAACGACAATTCACAAGTAGCGGCAATAGACTCAAGATGCCACAAGGCTGGTGAAATCATTGGACAGCTAACGCCACTATTGTCCAAAAAGGAAATAACTTGAAGGCAATACAGGCACTCTACAATACAATCTTCATTCCAATGCTGCGCTACCAATGCCAGTCCCGGATCATAAATGCAAGAAATAATAAGAAAAGAAAGGTCACACAACACTCCTCCTGATCTAGATGATGTTCGATACGACCACATAGGCAATTTATCTGCCGGCGACTTGAAAAAAACTGGCCAAAGTGTTTAATACCAACTTTCAGAGTGGCCAGATTAAGGAGATGTGGCTACACAACTACTTACCACCGCTACCTAAGCCAAATAATGACCATTCTCAGATCAATGCCTGCAGAATCATCACGATGCAGACCACTGCAGGTAAGCTACTTTAGAAAATAGTTGCCTGTGTAATGAACAGTGTATGACCACATTGTGCCCGTGCTATCCAATGCATAGCTCTCCTCTATTAGACCACACTGCCATACTTCTGGGGGTCCCCTATATCTCTCTTGTCTGGGGTGCTTACTTTTGTGCAAGGTGTTAGCCTATCCACCTGTGCTACACTGTACCTTCAATCAATCAATCAATCAATCAATCAATCAATCAATCAATCAATCAATCAATCAATCTATCTATCTATCTGTCTGTCTGTCTGTCTGTCTGTCTGTCTGTCTGTCTGTCTGTCTGTCTGTCTGTCTGTCTGTCTGTCTGTCTGTCTGTCTGTCTGTCTGTCTGTCTGTCTGTCTGTCTGTCTGTCTGTCTGTCTGTCTGTCTGTCTGTCTGTCTGTCTGTCTGTCTGTCTGTCTGTCTGTCTGTCTGTCTGTCTGTCTGTCTGTCTGTCTGTCTGTCTGTCTGTCTGTCTGTCTGTCTGTCTGTCTGTCTGTCTGTCTGTCTGTCTATCTATCTATCTATCTATCTATCTATCTATCTATCTATTGTCTTTTCGAGCCGAAGACAGCACATAGGTCAGAATCATAATTTCAAAAACATAAATCTTGCACATATTGCAAAGATCGCTGTTTCTAAAATATATAGCTGTTTCCATAACAATACATATTACAGCTTGTCAAGCCATCGATCAAACTCCTTAGTCGCCTCTTACAACATATCTGGAAGATCACAGTGTCGCTATTCTTTCATCATCATCATTATCATCATCAACGAGTGCCATCTCCGCAACAAAGGTTGGCTACCATGGGGCGCCATTCTACTCTGACTCTTGCTTTGATGGTGCAGGCTGTCATAGGCTGATTTGTCCATCTTTTGGTGTTACTCGTCCATGTTAGTCTTGGTCTGCCTCTGCCTCTTCAACCTTGTATTTTCCCCTCCAAGATTACTTTTAGTAGGCTGTTGTGTCTTTTAACATATCCCAAATATAGCATTTGTCTTGTTTGAATTGTGTATAGTAGTTCTATTTTCATTTTTAATTGTTTTAAGACTTTATCGTTTCTTTTCTTTTATTTCCATCCAATTCTGCATATTCTTCTATATATCCACATTTCAAAGGCTTTAATTTTCTATTATGTTTTCTTGTCTAATGTCCATGTTTCAGCACCATATAGGAATGTTGAGAAGATATAAAGTTTTGCTATTCTTAGTATTAGCCCTGGTGTTATTCGTTTTGATGTTAGTATATTTTTCATGACATTAAAATTACTTTTTGTCATTCCTATTCTTTTGTTTATTTCAGTTGTGTATTTTCCATCACTGGTTACAATATGTCAGTAGTATACCAGGGTCCAACTGTTTATTATTTGGCCCGTAAATTAACAAAGATATATAGTGTGGCGCGCGGCGCGCATAACACGTGTGGCGCATGGGGAGTTAACCATGACAGCTCGTGTCGGGATGTTGACCTCTAGTCCAGGTGACCCCGGAAGTGACGTGTTTATGTCTGGTGTATGCTGACTTTGGAGCGCTTGGTGTACTTGAGCGATAGTGATAGGTTAGTAGATTATACAACATCAGGTTTCTCATAATGAGGTTTCTTCTGGGCGCCTAATGTACTGTAGGCGCAGGGGGAGTTAACTGTGACATTTCGTGTCGGGATGTTGACTGGGGGTGTCTGTCGGCGTGACCTCGGCGCTCCGTATTTTAAACATTCCGAATTATTTTTTAACTGTGACATTTCGTGTCGGGATGTTGACTGGGGGTGTCTGTCGGCGTGACCTCGGCGCTCCGTATTTTAAAAATTCCGAATTATTTTAAAAAAACAGTCTCCATCTGATTTCGAACACGGGTCTACGGCGTGCCAGGCCAGACACTTACCACTATGCTACAGGCGATCACAGAATTAAAGGCTGAATGAGACAGGTGAATCGTGATGCTTTTGTTGGTGCCTGACAGCTAGCTAGTAGTAGAGAAAGATTGACCCGCATTTAGGCGCTAAATTAACGAAGATATATAGGGCGGCGCCCCGCGCGCATAACGCGTGCGGCGCAGGGGGAGTTAACCGTGACATTTCATGTCGGGATGCCCGGTGACCTCTCGTTGACCTCTCAACCTCTCGGCGCCGTGGTCGGGGTGAGCTCTCGCAGTGGGGGACCTGTTATGATCAAAGACCCTATTTCTCTGTGAAATTTCTCACTTGGGTAACTTAAGCTGGTCTAGCCGTCTAACAGAGAGACAGTAAATTAATGTACTTTTGATATTCTATTACTGTTGTGTTTTTTTTTTGGTAGTGGTTGTAGTAATAGTAGTAGTAGTTAAAGTCGTTATTGAAGTTGTACAACTAGTGTGACTTGTATTTTGTAGAGTTATAACAGACAAGTGGGGGCTATGCCTTTTTTTTCATGTATAGTAGAGAGACGGTAGAGTCTTATAGTTATTTTTATGCATGACAACTTTAATGTATCTATAAAATTCATTTTGAAATTAATGGAAACATACAACTTACTCAGGGCTTGGCCAACTAACAGCAACGGTCTTGCTAATATATTTAACCCGTGGAAACATCAGCATCATGAGACTTATTAATGTCCAAATTGACCGCTTGTTCATAACACGGATACCACAGCGATGATGACTTTAACGGGTACACAATCAAAGATCCCGTGGGTTTTGTTTTAGTCGATGACAACTTTTGAAATAGTAGCTGACAACTTGTGTATTAGCAGATGACAGCTTTCAATGACTGTTTACATGCTATGTCATTGTAGCAGTCATGTATGTCATGTCGAGGTAGTAGACACGTATGTCATGTCATTGTAACAGTCATGTCAATGTAACAGTCATTTCGTTGTAATAGTCATCTCGTTGTAACAGTCACGTGTGTCATGTCGTTTTATCAGAGACGTATGGTATGTCGTTGTAACAGTCATTTCGTTGTAATAGGCATCTCGTTGTAACAGTCACGTATGGCATGTCGTTTTATCAGACACGTATGGTATGTCGTTGTAACAGACATGTTGTTGTATCAGTCATGTCGATGTAGTAGACACGTGTGTCATGTCATTGTAACAGTCATGTCAATGTAACAGGCATTTCGTTGTAATAGTCATCTCGTTGTAACAGTCACGTATGTCATGTCGTTCTATCAGACACGTATGGTATGTCGTTGTAAAAGACATGTCGTTGTATCAGCGATGTCGATGTAGTAGACACGTATGTCATGTCATTGTAACAGTCATGTCAATGTAACAGTGATGTCAATGTAACAGGCATTTCGTTGTAATAGTCATCTCGTTGTAACAGTCACGTATGTCATGTCGTTTTGTCAGACACGTATGGCATGTCGTTGTAACAGACATGTCGTTGTATCAGTCATGTCGATGTAGTAGACACGTATGTCATGTCATTGTAACAGTCATGTCAATGTAACAGTCATGTCAATATAACAGTCATTTCGTTGTAATAGTCATCTCGTTGTAACAGTCACGTATGTCATGTCGTTTTGTCAGACACGTATGGTATGTCGTTGTAACAGACATGTCGTTGTATCAGTCATGTCGATGTAGTAGACACGTATGTCATGTCATTGTAACAGTCATGTCAATGTAACAGTCATTTCGTTGTAATAGTCGTCTCGTTGTAACAGACACGTTGGTCACCAGTACAATGAGTATTCTGTTATTGGATCATAGGTCACAATCTATTTTTAGTAACTAGTCAGGTATTGCATCAGAGATCAAAATCTATTTTTAGTAACTCAACATCCCCATTATAGGGGAACTGAGTAACACCATCTCTTTTTGTGAAAATTTCAGATTTCAATGCTGGAGCAAAAAGAGATGGTGTTACTCAGTTCCCCTATAATGGTGATGTTGAGTTACTAAAAATAGATTTTGATCTCTGATGCAATACCTGATTAGATACTAAAATAGATTGTGACCTATGATTCAATAACAGAATACTCATTGTACTGGTGACCAACGTGTCTGTTACAACGAGACGACTATTACAACGAAATGACTGTTACATTGACATGACTGTTACAATGACATGACATACGCGTCTACTACATCGACATGACTGATACAACGACATGTCTGTTACAACGACATACCATACGTGTCTGATAAAACGACATGACATACGTGACTGTTACAACGAGATGACTATTACAACGAAATGACTGTTACATTGACATGACTGTTACAGTGACATGACATACGTGTCTACTACATCGACATGACTGATACAACGACATGTCTGTTACAACGACATACCATACGTGTCTGCTAAAACGACATGACATACGTGTCTGTTACAACGAGATGACTATTACAACGAAATGACTGTTACATTGACATGACTGTTACATTGATATGACTGTTACAATGACATGCCATACGTGTCTACTACATCGACATGACTGCTACAACGACATGTCTGTTACAACGATATACCATACGTGTCTGATAAAACGACATGACATACGTGACTGTTACAACGAGATGACTATTACAACGAAATGCCTGTTACATTGTCATGACTGTTACATTGACATGACTGTTACAATGACATGACATACGTGTCTACTACATCGACATGCCTGATACAACGACATGTCTGTTACAACGACATACCATACGTGTCTGTTACAACGACATGACATACGTGTCTACTACGTCGACATGACTGATACAACGACATGTCTGTTACAACGACATGACATACGTGTCTGATAAAACGACATGACATACGTGACTGTTACAACGAGATGACTATTACAACGAAATGACTGTTACATTGACATGACTGTTACATTGACAGGACTGTTACAATGACATGACATACGTGTCTACTACATCGATATGACTGATACAACGACATGTCTGTTACAACGACATACCATACGTCTCTGATAAAACGACATGACATACGTGCCTGTTACAACGAGATGACTATTACAACCAAAAAGTGTTACATTGACAAGACTGTTACATTGACATGACTGTTACAATGACATGACATATGTATCTACTACATCGACATGACTGATACAACGACGTGTCTGTTACAACGACATACCATACGTCTCTGATAAAACGACATGACATCTGTGACTGTTACAACGAGATGACTATTACAACGAAATGACTGTTACATTGACATGACTGTTACATTGACATGACTGTTACAATGACATGACATACGTGTCTACTACATCGACATGACTGATACAACGAAATGTCTGTTACAACGACATACCATACGTGTCTGATAAAACGACATGACATACGTGTCTGTTACAAAGAGATGACTATTACAACGAAATGACTGTTACATTGACATGACTGTTACAATGACATGACATACGTGTCTACTACATCGACATGCCTGATACAACGACATGTCTGCTACAACGACATACCATACGTCTCTGATAAAACAACATGACATACGTGACTGTTACAACGAGATGACTATTACAAAGAAATGACTGTTACATTGATATGACTGTTACATTGACATGACTGTTACATTGACATGCCATACATGTTTACTACATCGACATGACTGATACAACGACATGTCTGTTACAACGATATACCATACGTGTCTGATAAAACGACATGACATACGTGACTGTTACAACGAGATGACTATTACAACGAAATGCCTGTTACATTGTCATGACTGTTACATTGACATGACTGTTACAATGACATGACATACGTGTCTACTACATCAACATGCCTGATATAACGACATGTCTGTTACAACGGCATACCATACGTGTCTGCTACAACGACATGACATACGTGTCTACTACATCGACATGACTGATGCAACGACGTACCATACGTCTCTGATAAAACGACATGGCATACGTGACTGTTACAACGAGATGACTATTACAACGAAATGACTGTTACATTGACATGACTGTTACATTGCCATGACTGTTACAATGACATGACATACGTGTCTACTACATCGACATGCCTGCTACAACGACATGTCTGTTACAACGACATACCATACGTGTCTGTTACAACGACATGACATACGTGTCTACTACATCGACATGACTGATGCAACGACATGTCTGTTACAACGACATACCATACGTGTCTGATAAAACGACATGACATACGTGACTGTTACAACGAGATGACTATTACAACGAAATGCCTGTTACATTGACATGACTGTTACATTGACATGACTGTTACAATGACATGACATACGTGTCTACTACATCGACATGACTGATACAACAACATGTCTGTTACAACGACATACCATACGTGTCTGATAAAACGACATGACATACGTGTCTGTTACAAAGAGATGACTATTACAACGAAATGACTGTTACATTGACATGACTGTTACAATGACATGACATACGTGTCTACTACATCGACATGCCTGATACAACGACATGTCTGCTACAACGACATACCATACGTCTCTGATAAAACAACATGACATACGTGACTGTTACAACGAGATGACTATTACAAAGAAATGACTGTTACATTGATATGACTGTTACATTGACATGACTGTTACATTGACATGCCATACATGTTTACTACATCGACATGACTGATACAACGACATGTCTGTTACAACGATATACCATACGTGTCTGATAAAACGACATGACATACGTGACTGTTACAACGAGATGACTATTACAACGAAATGCCTGTTACATTGTCATGACTGTTACATTGACATGACTGTTACAATGACATGACATACGTGTCTACTACATCAACATGCCTGATATAACGACATGTCTGTTACAACGGCATACCATACGTGTCTGCTACAACGACATGACATACGTGTCTACTACATCGACATGACTGATGCAACGACGTGTCTGTTACAACGACATACCATACGTCTCTGATAAAACGACATGGCATACGTGACTGTTACAACGAGATGACTATTACAACGAAATGACTGTTACATTGACATGACTGTTACATTGCCATGACTGTTACAATGACATGACATACGTGTCTACTACATCGACATGCCTGCTACAACGACATGTCTGTTACAACGACATACCATACGTGTCTGTTACAACGACATGACATACGTGTCTACTACATCGACATGACTGATGCAACGACATGTCTGTTACAACGACATACCATACGTGTCTGATAAAACGACATGACATACGTGACTGTTACAACGAGATGACTATTACAACGAAATGCCTGTTACATTGACATGACTGTTACATTGACATGACTGTTACAATGACATGACATACGTGTCTACTACATCGACATCGCTGATACAACGACATGTCTTTTACAACGACATACCATACGTGTCTGATAGAACGACATGACATACGTGACTGTTACAACGAGATGACTATTACAACGAAATGCCTGTTACATTGACATGACTGTTACAATGGCATGACATACGTGTCTACTACATCGACATGACTGATACAACAACATGTCTGTTACAACGACATACCATACGTGTCTGATAAAACGACATGCCATACGTGACTGTTACAACGAGATGCCTATTACAACGAAATGACTGTTACAACGACATACCATACGTCTCTGATAAAACGACATGACACACGTGACTGTTACAACGAGATGACTATTACAACGAAATGACTGTTACATTGACATGACTGTTACAATGACATGACATACGTGTCTACTACCTCGACATGACATACATGACTGCTACAATGACATAGCATGTAAACAGTCATTGAAAGCTGTCATCTGCTAATACACAAGTTGTCAGCTACTATTTCAAAAGTTGTCATCGACTAAAACAAAACCCACGGGATCTTTGATTGTGTACCCGTTAAAGTCATCATCGCTGTGGTATCCGTGTTATGAACAAGCGGTCAATTTGGACATTAATAAGTCTCATGATGCTGATGTTTCCACGGGTTAATATATATTAGCAAGACCGTTGCTGTTAGTTGGCCAAGCCCTGAGTAAGTTGTATGTTTCCATTAATTTCAAAATGAATTTTATAGATACATTAAAGTTGTCATGCATAAAAATAACTATAAGACTCTACCGTCTCTCTACTATACATGAAAAAAAGGCATAGCCCCCACTTGTCTGTTATAACTCTACAAAATACAAGTCACACTAGTTGTACAACTTCAATAACGACTTTAACTACTACTACTATTACTACAGCCACTACAAAAAAAAAACACAACAGTAATAGAATATCAAAAGTACATTAATTTACTGTCTCTCTGTTAGACGGCTAGACCAGCTTAAGTTACCCAAGTGAGAAATTTCACAGAGAAATAGGGTCTTTGATCATAACAGGTCCCCCACTGCGAGAGCTCACCCCGACCATGGCGCCGAGAGGTTGAAAGGTCAACGAGAGGTCACCGGGCATCCCGACATGAAATGTCACGGTTAACTCCCCCTGCGCCGCACGCGTTATGCGCGCGGGGCGCCGCCCTATATATCTTCGTTAATTTAGCGCCTAAATGCGGGTCAATCTTTCTCTACTACTAGCTAGCTGTCAGGCACCAACAAAAGCATCACGATTCACCTGTCTCATTCAGCCTCTAATTCTGTGATCGCCTGTAGCATAGTGGTAAGTGTATGGCCTGGCACGCCGTAGACCCGTGTTCGAAATCAGATGGAGACTGTTTTTTTAAAATAATTCGGAATTTTTAAAATACGGAGCGCCGAGGTCACGCCGACAGACACCCCCAGTCAACATCCCGACACGAAATGTCACAGTTAAAAAATAATTCGGAATTTTTAAAATACGGAGCGCCGAGGTCACGCCGACAGACACCCCCAGTCAACATCCCGACACGAAATGTCACAGTTAACTCCCCCTGCGCCTACAGTACATTAGGCGCCCAGAAGAAACCTCATTATGAGAAACCTGATGTTGTATAATCTACTAACCTATCACTATCGCTCAAGTACACCAAGCGCTCCAAAGTCAGCATACACCAGACATAAACACGTCACTTCCGGGGTCACCTGGACTAGAGGTCAACATCCCGACACGAGCTGTCATGGTTAACTCCCCATGCGCCACACGTGTTATGCGCGCCGCGCGCCACACTATATATCTTTGTTAATTTACGGGCCAAATAATAAACAGTTGGACCCTGGTATACTACTGACATATTGTAACCAGTGATGGAAAATACACAACTGAAATAAACAAAAGAATAGGAATGACAAAAAGTAATTTTAATGTCATGAAAAATATACTAACATCAAAACGAATAACACCAGGGCTAATACTAAGAATAGCAAAACTTTATATCTTCTCAACATTCCTATATGGTGCTGAAACATGGACATTAGACAAGAAAACATAATAGAAAATTAAAGCCTTTGAAATGTGGATATATAGAAGAATATGCAGAATTGGATGGAAATAAAAGAAAAGAAACGATAAAGTCTTAAAACAATTAAAAATGAAAATAGAACTACTATACACAATTCAAACAAGACAAATGCTATATTTGGGATATGTTAAAAGACACAACAGCCTACTAAAAGTAATCTTGGAGGGGAAAATACAAGGTTGAAGAGGCAGAGGCAGACCAAGACTAACATGGACGAGTAACACCAAAAGATGGACAAATCAGCCTATGACAGCCTGCACCATCAAAGCAAGAGTCAGAGTAGAATGGCGCCCCATGGTAGCCAACCTTTGTTGCGGAGATGGCACTCGTTGATGACCCTGGTATACTACTTATGTCCAAGGTAGTTGTAGTTCTGAACTGTCTCTAGGTGTTTTCCTTCAATTTTGATATACGCTTGTGGATTTTGAGTATTTTCTTTGTTTATGATCACAGATTTAGTCGTTTTGATATTCATATCTAATCCATATTTTTTGCTTGTCAGCTATTCTTTACTTCCCACATAATGAGGCCCTGGTAACACACGGGATTTGCACTGTACTTTACCTTTCTACATATTCTTAGTGCATTCCACTAAAATACATCTCACTCTTTCCTCCTTTCGAGTACAAGTTATTTTTCTGTTCTATTCTTTCTCCTTGATGTATACACACTTACCTCGGTGTTGACATTTCTGGGTATGTTGTCTGTATGCGCACATTTTCACATATGTGTGTTCGAACACATATGGGTTCAGTTATGTATGTATATATGTGCATGTATGTACGTATATAAGTGCATGTGTATATATATTTTTTTTTCTTTTTTTTTCCACGGATTGGTATGTTGGATCATTAACATATGAAAACATTTGTTGAAGTATAGGTCTTCTAGATTGTTGGATTTGTTGTAGATGTAATTTTTGTTTTTATTTTATGTGATGTTGTAAATTTTATTTTCTCTATGTGCAGTCATTTTGGTACTACAGTTTTAAAACAAAATGTGTTTCTGTAATCAAAAGTTGTCACACAGTAACTTGTGTGATGCACTAATAAATTATTATTTATGTTATCATTATAATATTATTGGACATGTTGTAGATAAATGTTTTGAGAAGTGAGAGTTTTTTTCTGACAAAGCATTCAGGAAACTTACAATATTGACAAGCTGGTCCAAACCATCCTCGCTGACAAATGTCACCTTCAATACAGCCACCATCATCACTGTCACATGTATCATATGTACAATGACACATCAAATTACAGCTTGGGCCAAACCATCCAGGTTGACAAGCTGAACATAAAAATAATAGGTACAATTTGAGTTATTTATGTTTGGTATTGTCTTTGTTATATTAATGAGGAATAGCAATCAATGTAGCAATCAATGTTGCAATCAATTGTGCAATCAATGTAACAATCAATTTAGAAATCAATGTAGCAATCAATGTATCAATTAATGTAGCAATCAATGTACCTGGATTCTGGAAAAAAATGTATTATTATTGTGTGCGTGTGTGTGTGTGTATGTGCGTGCGAGCGTCATAGTGTGTGTGTGTGTTTAAAAAGCTAAATAAAGATAGAGGTGTTCCTCATCATCATCATTGAGTGCCGTCTCCGCATCGAAGGTTGGTTACCATGGAGCGCCATCCCAGTCTGTCTCTTAACTTGATGGTGCATGTTGTCATAGGCTGATTTGTCCATCTTTTGATGTTACTCGTTCATGTTAGCCTTGGTCTGTCTGCCTCTTTTGTCTGTGGTGATGTGTATATGTGTTAATGTAGTTTGTCTGTTGTGGTGTAGCATGTATGTAATGGTGTAGCTATTCTGCAGTGAAATAGCATGTATGTGGTAATATGTAGCATGTATGTAGTGATGTAGCAAGTCAATAGTGATATAGCATGTCTGATATGATATGTAGCAAGTCTGTAGTGATGTTGCAAGTCTGTAGTGATGTAGCATGTATGTGACGATGCAACATTTATGTGATTATGTATCATACTTGCAATGATGTAGCATATATGAAATGATGTAGCATATATGTAATTATTTAGCATATATGTAAAGATGTATCATAACTGTAATGATCGGCTCTCCACTGCAATTTTCTGCGTTAAAGTCAAACTGATGTTCTACTTACTTAACACAACTACGCCGATGAAGCGGAGTAGTACGCACAGCAATATTCCGTTTTCACAAATCAAGTGTTGTGAATGCGACCTTCCACCGTCTAGAGTTGATCTGCAGTTTACGTCACAATGAGTGCTGTTCAATGACCGTTGTTGGAATTGTTTGACGCAAGTCATTTACATGTTACAACTCATTAATACGGATTGCTCCATTAAGTCAGCCGAAGTATTATCTATTTGGGGAATTTGCACCACGTTTCGTGCGTTGTAGTCTTCATTCACTTGGGTAATCAAGGATGTATGGGCGCAAACATTGTTGTGTGTGCTACGTCATCATAATGGCTCGTTGTATATCCATAGACCTGCCATACGTTACTTTTACGGTCTGTTGTTTTGTGTGCGACGTGGATAATCTGACGACTGTGTTTTATATGTTCGGAATTGGAGTCAAAAACGTGTCCTAACATCATCAAGCGCTATACATAAAAAAATATATAACGATCATCATTTTCAGGAGGACGTGAACCTCCTGTCAATATTGTGGATAGGCGGCAGGAACCATTGAAGGCTATGTATGAAAGTGTTCCTTGTTGCAGTTTCCTCATATTCCAAGTCCGGCTTGTTACAGGAGCTGCTGTGTTAGATGGTCTGTGCACACCGTGAGCTGTGTGTTTCATCCGTTTTGATCATGTTTCGATATTCCAATTGTTTACGATGAATGATGATATCGTATGGCAGGGAACGGTTGGCTTTGTTAACTTTCTGTGCGTTTTCGCCTTATATCTTTTGGCGTGTGCTGAGACTCATATAATGGGGACTATAGTTACCTTTCTTTGTTTGGGAGATGAGATAGTAATTCGAATGATTCAACTGGCACGGGCGAGCAATTATTGGTTTTATTCGTTTGCATTGTTACCGGGGTCTTTCATAACCAAAAAACCAAATAACTGTAATGATAAAGTGTATACTCTTTGCTTTGGAACATAGTATTTTACATTTCCGATTGAACCCTTTTTTCATCTGGTACAACTGGTACTCTATACAAAAACCACACATTTCATCTATCCTTCCTCCCCCATTCATCTTGAAGCAAAGGTTGTTACCTTCTCTATAACATCTTTACTTGTTGTAGTATTTTCAAATGTTTTGTCTTTGTTTGTTGGTGCCATTAAAGTGAAAATATCTAATGAAAGCAAACAACAACTTTGAATTCATGTCACTTAAGTGAATAGATATAAAATACAAATAAAAACAACTAAGTGATAACAGGAACAGTTCATTAAATAATCAATTTGAGAATAAAGTCATAAAAAATTGACACTCATTAGATGTAGGAAAGTGAATGTTTTTACTAGACTTTAAGAGATATCTTCCATTAATTTTTAAAACAAAATAAGATTAGGACCGCTGGTGGGAATAAAATGGTATATCTCTATACATTACGATTTTATAATTCTCTTAAGATATTACTTTACTAAAAATAATATTTATGAATAGTCTCTTCCCTTCAATTTTTTTTCTTTCGATCTGTGATTCAACAATTATTTGAATTTTGCACAACAATCAATAAAAGACCTGGACTTTAGATTCAAGAGCAATCAGAAAATAACTACCGCTGAATTAAAAATGTGTAAGCCCCAAGTCAGGAAATAGCCTGAGTGAAAAGATCACAAGTGAAAAACTGTGTGTGTGAAACAATTAGGAACATTTACTACATTGAACATATAAAGAAACAAAAGATAAAATGTCCTGCCATGTCATAAGACAGAACAATGAAATAAGACACAAGTATTATGCATAGGCTAAGAAAAAACCAGGCACCATGGGACGAGATGGATTATGGAATATTAGAAACAGTGGGAAACATAACAAACAGAAGGGTCAAGTTAAATGGATTGGGCATGTTACCATCAAACTCAAACAGCATCAACAACAAGCATATTCCAAAAGCAACAGTAGTAGTAGACAAACCCCCAAAATAAATGAAATACAAAGAAACAACTTAGAGCACTATTGTGCTAAGGGGACTAACAAGAGTCAGACAGAAAAATGTATTTTTTCCCCTGCACTCTGCAAAGCAAAAGAGAACAGATCAGAACTGAAATGAAAATGTATAAGGTATAATAAGAGATAATAAATCGCAATGATGATATGGGAAAAGGAAAGCGATACTTAAAGCTGCTCATTTACTAGATCAACGCGTCCATGAGATCTGCCATTAATACCTAATAACATTATAAACAAGACAATCTTTGACCAAAACTACATGAAGCTTTATATTAATTGTACTTACTGTATATTCGCTGACATCTTTCTAGAGTCGAACCAGGTGGGCATCCATGAGTACATTTTTGACCAACTGGACACACAAAATCTGAAGAGAAACAATGTATGGGTTATGTTTAAACACAGCAACATCAAAGTAACTATAGTATTTCCTTAACCCACACAGTGCTTCTAATAGTGCGCAGGGCAACACATTTAACACTTTCATTAAACTGAATTTCCTAGTCGATTGACTTAGCTCGATGTGGTAAATTAAAATATTAACAAATTTATTTGTACAAAATTAATAATTGTCAGCATTATTGTAAAAAATGCATCTAAAAATTGAATTAAAAAACAACAAAAATAATAATGGAAAGGAGCTGACACGGCTATATGACCCTCCTAGAGAGGTACCCTAACCTTCACTATACTATCAGAAATTGGTAATTTATGAGATTAGCGTCGTAAATTATTTCTATTAAATAAGTGATCTCCCTGATTGACCACATGTATTTTAATATATCATCTGTATCTATTTCTGTGCTTTTAATTAAGTTTTTTCAACTACGTTTATGGTTAGGATAGCATGTGAAGTCCTATTTTAGCGTTGTTACGTCATTTCAGATTTTCAAAAAAGTGATCTTCCCTGATAGACTGCATGTATTTAAATGCCTCAGCTACTTCTAGTTTTGGACAGTTTATTTTTTTATTTTTCAACAAGAGTTAGGTTTAGAATTAGGTTTACTTTTAGGGTAACCCTAATCCATGGGTCTTCTACTGACAATCTTGAACCAAATTAAGTGAAAGAGACGTTACTATAATCAGAAATGATGCAACGATGCTAATTTAGGACTTTATTGGGTAACCTTAACACTAAACCCTACTCAGGGGTCTTCTAATGACAGATTAGAGAACACATGAATAAAGTGTAACGGAATGTTGCGCCAATAAACCTAGATGAACAAGCATATATTTGCAGACAACCAGGGACTTCTATTAATTTATTCTATAAATAAACATATTTAAGCCATACAGAAAACACTTAAATAGACTTAACGTTACATACAGTTAGTACAACATAAAAATCAACATCAACAAAACAGAAGTCATGAATATCACAAAAGAAAAACAGAACATCAACATAACGACGGACGGCAAACAACTAAAACAAGTAGAGAAATTTTAATATCTAGGAAGTTTAAGGGCAAACGACTATTCGCAAGCAGCAGAAATAGTCTCAAGATTCAATATGGCTTGTAAAATCATTGGACAGCTATCACCACTATTGTGCAACTGAAACCGAGCCGCGATGTGTCAGGGCAGCATTTGAAACAGTGATTAATCCGGATTGATTTATCACTAGCCCAACTGGTTGAATTGAAGCAGTGATTTCTGTATCAGTACTTCCTTGTAGCAGAAGATCAGAAGAAGTCTTATTTTGAAGAAGCGTTATACGATCATCTGTTTCCACAGATTTCTTGGCGTGATCATATATACATCACATGACACTTGAATTACCACAGTACCTTAAGTACTTGAACTTTATGGCTTCTGCTCTTTTCTCGACAACGGCCACGCTCAAGCTTGTGGCCCTTAGAATTACAATTGACCTGGTGTGACTGTGTGGAACACCAGTGGTCAATCTAAAGTTCTTGTATTCCTGACGTGTTTTCTTGGGACTATGACCCAATACAGTGTCCTGACCTTTTGGGAGCTCGAAGCGCCAACTGACCCAAGGTCAAAACCTCTCCTCCTGCTTTACGGATAAAACCAATAGCCCGTTCAGTGACCCGTAGCATACACACCCTCGGTTTCGTTAAAGTGTGTATGCGAATATCATCAGCGATAGCTCCCACAATGACAAATACATCTCACATGTCTTTTGACGATTTATGTTTTCAACAATTAAACAAAAGGTCAACTAATTGTCGCATGTCACATGACAACTATTAATTGTTTATTAATTTAAAGAACAATTTCAATTATAATATTTACATCAGCACGAATTAATTCTCCATCAGCACGAGTCATTCATTCAGGGCTTGTTAACACTGACAAACTGCCAATACTCTCCTTCCAAGAGCAAACCAACATCTCTTGTTCAGCCACAGTCAGCTGTTCAAGCACTCTGATTATCTGCCAAGGCTCTCCTTCCTAGAGCAAACCAACATCTCTTGTTCGGCCACAGTCAGCTGTTCAAGCACTCTGATTATCTGCCAAAACTCTCCTTCCTAGAGCAAACCAACATCTCTTGTTCGGCCACAGTCAGCTGTTCAAGCACTCTGATTATCTGCCAAAACTCTCCTTCATAGAGCAAACCAACATCTCTTGTTCGGCCACAGTCAGCTGTTCAAGCACTCTGATTATCTGCCAAAACTCTCCTTCCTAGAGCAAACCAACATCTCTTGTTCGGCCACAGTCAGCTGTTCAAGCACTCTGATTATCTGCCAAAACTCTCCTTCATAGAGCAAACCAACATCTCTTGTTCGGCCATAGTCAGCTGTTCAAGCACTCTGATTATCTGCCAAAACTCTCCTTCCTAGAGCAAACCAACATCTCTTGTTCGGCCACAGTCAGCTGTTCAAGCACTCTCACTGACTTTTTTTTTCAACTGTCCTTTCTTTCTACGTCACCCCCTGTCTCCATGCATCTTTATTGTGAAAATTATATAGAAAAGCCACACATTTCTTTATTTTATTTGACTTGGTTTAATTCGATTGTGTGAAAGAGAGGAAAGAACGAGAGAGAGAGAGAGAGAGAGAGAGAGAGGAGAAAGGAGTGAGAGAGCGAACCAATAACACCGAAAAAGTGTCATCAGCTATTTACAATTTAAAAAATTGAGGAACAAGCGAGAGATAACATCGCTTTTCCTCCATTTAACCATCACTATATTTAAACTTTTAGATACTTCATACTTCTAGAACTTCCATATTCAGTATCATTGTTGTTTATTCAAAGCACGTAAAAAACAATAGAATCATACAGTCATGCAGTATACGTACCTCCAAATACCTGAAGCTGACAGATCGTTAGAATTTTATTTCCGGAATCAGTATCTTTTTTAGTAGCTTCAACATTAACCCTGGCTACATCTGACAGCGGTTTATCTAGTTGTATCGTGTACACTTGACGAGGAATTGGGTCAGTGTCTGTGTAGTTAAATACTTCTTTGTTGTCTTTATTGTAAGCTCTCAAGATAAATCCCTGGAGCCTATGTAGGAACGCATATCCTTTATAGCAAAAAAAAAACATAACGAAAAAAAATATTAAAGAAAAAGAAATTAAAATAAAATAAATATAAATGAGCGACGAACATTTATTGAAATATAAGTAGCATGGCAATTTAAAAAAAAATAGATTGACATTTAGATTAAGTGATCGTGAACTCATGAGGAGACCTTAGTTAATAACAATACATGAGATCCCACTGAAATAAGCATGGGTCTTATACGTGGTGACTAAGTTACAAGTATCGACCAAGGTCGACGAAATTGATTCTTTACTGAACTTAAAGCATTTAGTCGTTCAGTCTTTAGTGGCCGAACAATAAATGTTCCTGAACTTGGTACAAACTAGGGATCCACCAAGAGCTCAGGAAACACGGTTTTGTAGAGGCAAGACTGTAGTTACTGAACAAGTGTAGAGTTGCAATGACAATACACAGTTAAAGCAATAGAAATCCTGTATGGGCACATACCTAACCACATAGGAAAGTTAATTGTCCCATGACGAAATTGAGATAAATGTATTATAAAAGCATATAAGATAAACAGACAATTTTCAGACAATTAGAACATGCTAGATGGCAATGTGCAAGTAGTGAGGTGTAACGTCTCTCCCACAAGATCTGGTGAAAGCTTTACCAAAAAGGAACACAAAAATATACTGATGTTTCGACCCACATGCGGTCTTCCTCAGAAAACGAGAACAACACAAACGAACAACGAAATAAAGATAAACTCTACTACATTTAGGATAGGCGAGAAAGGTAAAACAAGAAGAAATAATCAGAGTGATAAAGAATGAAATGATGAAATGAAAAAGGGAATGATAAATACAACTTGAGAGCTACAAGTTGATATGTCATTGTTATGGTATGGAAGGCCCCGGTTTAAATTAAAATCCATAATTGGTCAACCTCCCGTGCCAGTGAAATCAACCGAATGAATATCTCATCTCCCAAACAAAGAAAGGTAGCTGCAGTCCCCATCAAAGAAGTCAATGATATGTCTCTGCAGGTTAATCAGTTATAAAGAAATACACCTTATAAAGAAATACACCAACTTATAAACAATAAGACTTAGTATAACTGTATGACATTAGGATGATGATGATAATGTGTGTGTGTGTGCATGTGTGTGTGAAAGCGGGTGACGGAGAGAGAGAGAGAGTGAGGGAGAGAAAAGATCAAGATGTGCAATTTCGTTGAAGTTCCCATAATTCCTAACAAAATGTGATTACACTTGTTGATGTACATAAGTCATATGTGCATGTATTATGTGGATCCTTGTTCGAGCTACATAAGATCATGTTTTTGTCGCCCATGTCATCTGGTGAAATGCCTGAAAGTATGACATGATAATTCAATATCATAGCTTCACGGTGCCTCAAATAAAATATCATTATACAAATGACTTTCTTTGTAAAAAAAAAATAGTTTACCGGAATTTCATCAACCCATCCCATAAAAAATGTTGTTCAAACGGCTACCCTCTTCTCAAAGGTCATTCCTTTAAAGTAACTAGTTAAAACTACTTCTACTGCTTCCCGAATTAAAAAAATAAGCGACAGATACATGTGTTCTAGTTTTTCATAAAGCCAGACTCAGAATATCGTGTCTTTCGTAATGTAAAATTAAGACATTTCCCTTGTTTGAGCTCAAAAGAATGTATTTTGTCTTTAGCATTAGTGTAAGGAAGGAAAGTAGATTGTAGATACTTAAGAAAAGGTGTGCTGGACATAACAGTTAGCGTTGAACACTGAGTACAGTCAATTTGCATTATTACAAATTTAGCGCCTATACCAAGTGGCATTTATAGGTACAACGGTCGCTGGTTCATTAATGCACGTATGGCAACTTTGTCTGCCAATTTTGGTAAAATATGGTTACTGGAAGGTTAAAATCCTAAACGTTGTGTTTGAACACATTTTCGATTTTTAAAGCTCTCATTATGTATGTAAATACAATGGGAATTACAAGAACACATATAAAACTCTTTACAAATATTGTTGCTACTCAAGCGGTTACTCACCTTGAATCTGAGATGGCAAACAAACTATCAAGGCCAATGATAAGAATGTCACCACTGTTGCCATGGTTATCTCGCGACTAATTGACGCCTTCTAATGTCACTGTATCTACAACATGTACATAAGTTGCTGAATCTGCAAATGTGGACACATTATAATAGACAAGATTTGATATCATATCATTATATAATGGTTATGGTTATGGAAGGCCCCGGTATCACTTCAAACGAATACATAATTGCTCAACCGTCCGTGCCAGTTGAATCATCCGAATTAATATCTAATCTCCCAAACAAAGAAAGGTAGCTGCAGTTCCCACCATAGCAGTCTCAGCATACGCCAAAAGACATAAGGCGAAACCGCACAGAAAGTGAACACAGCTACCTATTCCCCGTCATGATTTCATCTTTCATCATAAGAAATCGAAATATGAAAACACGCTCAAATCGGATGAAACGCGAAGCTCAATGAGTGCACATAATACTTATCTCAGTAGCTCCGGCAGCAAGCCGAACTTGGAATAGGAAGAAACTGGAAAAAGGAACACTTTTCAGACAGAGCCTTCAACAGTTCCTGCCGCCTATCCGCCATATTGATCGGAAGTTAACGTTCTCCTGAAATTGTTGATTGTCATATTTTGTGTATGTATAGCGCTTGATAATGTTAGGATATCATTTTTGTCTCCAAATCCGAACATATTAAACACAGTTAGTCGTCAGATTATCCTCATCGTATATCGAACAACAGACCGTAAGCGTTCAGATCTCCCCTGCAATGTGAATTTGTAAAATGCTAAACCATTTCACAAGTCAACCCTCGATCTCACAGTTGCTCTTTAAAATCTGGACAACATCTCTTCGGACCAACATCAAACTTCAGGAGTCACATCAACTGCAACGTCATGAACAAAACTCTGCAATTCCACCCTTCATTATAAACGTACGGCCGGCTTAGGGATATACGATCGACCATCATGATAACGTAGTACACATAACAATGGATGCGTCCACAAACGCCCGTTTACTCCTGTGAGTGCAGCCAACAATGCACAAAAAACCGTAACCACAGTGCAACTTCCCTAAATGAAACCTTCGGTTGACGTGTCAGAGCAGTGCACAATAATGAGTTGTAACTTGTAAATAATTAGTGTCAAACAATTCCAACGACGGCCATTGAACAGTACTCAATGTGTTGACGTAAACCGCATATCAACTCCAAGAAGATGGAAGGTCGCATTCACAACAATTGACTTGCCAGATAAGAACATTGTCAAGTTCACCACTCATCAGCACCGACACAAATACCACGTTAACACCACGTTAAGTGGAACATCAGATTGACTTTAACGCAAAAATCTGCATTGGACATCTGAAATTAATCAGTCCACAAATACATATCCTGCAGCAGTCGTGAGAATGTAAACTCTATTCCAACATCTTGAAACCGGAAGTCCATCACTAAATCATAAAGTATACTGGCACAAGGTCTGAGATATAAAAGATATAACGATATTTTAAAAAAAATAAGTCGAACCACTTACATGAAACAGAGATAGAGCAAACAAAATAGTTTAAATACACTTGGCATGCTGTATATACATTATTGTTTTAGAGCTATTATTATTATTATTATTAGTATAATGGACTGTACATACATATACACTCAAACCCGCCTCATCACCCATCTAATTCCCCACTTGTATTAGAATATTCCAAACACATTTTTGTGTGCAGTGACGGATGCAAGACACGTATATGGAAGTTGGGAATCTGTTACAATGGGGAATTTGTGTTTCTGATGTAGATTTACAGCTGCGATTATTAAAGTGATGACATGACTCAACATAGTGTTCGCTTTACAGCTCTTGTAAATTTGATTGCGGTTTGTTAGTGAAAAGGTCTACCAGTTAAGACAGGTGACAAATACGAATAAATAAATATTATTATGAACAGAAACCACCCGATGTGGCAGATTAATTAATGATTTCAGGGGAAGAGGTATGTTGACAACACTCGGATAATATCCACAAATTATCAACAACAGAAAAAATAACAAAGAAAAATAAACAACCAGAATCAGGCTCGAACCCGTACTTCTCGACAAAGTATCATCCAGTCTAGGAATGGAAACTGAGCAGAACGTTTATTGATAATCTTCGTTGTTGGCGTCAACTTTTGCCCCTTCTCCACATAATCTCGTTCTACAGCTTCTTCATGTCAGTGGTCGCTGATGTCATTATTCTCAAATTCCTCAATTTCTCAAACTTAAATTCCTGGCCGTTTCAGCTTGTGATGTCACAGAACAACAATGCTACCAATGAGCTCCCCTTATCACGTCTTGTTCTCATAAACAGTTCTCCAACTTTATGTAACACCTGGCTATTTTTACCATGATGCCTGAAGTATGCTTTACATTAAATATCTATCTTTCTTCTGTCTGATGATGTTCAATGTCTGTCTGACTTCCGTTTCCAAACATGGTGGAATGAGGTCACATTCGCTGGACCGCTGCAGAAGTTGCATTAGGGAACTTATTAGCTTCGGTTCTACGGTGTAATTTTCTGTGTCTGAGCAAATCAACTGAACCAGTTAGCAAAGTTCGCTGATGATAACAGGTTGTACTCACCTCATTGTTCTTCATTGTCAAGTCAAACGTTTGTAAATACGACCTTCCCCTGCCTAGCGATATATGCGAATTACGTCAACACATCGTGTGATGTTCCAAAACAGTCGATGTAATTGTATGACGCCAAGTTCTTGCATTGTACAACTCCTTGCTAAGCTCTGCTCAGTCTAGTCAGCAGCAGTTTTCACTTTGAAAATTGTGCATCAGCTTTTAGTGTGCTGTTGGCTACTTTTACTACAGTAACTGGGATATTGTGATGGCAGCCATAGTTGTGTGAGCTACGTCATCAAGTTAGTCTCAATGCCCTAGGACGGTCGTACTCTAATCAATGAAAAGCGGAGTGCGGTTTAGTACATGACTTGTCAGCATCGGTGAGACTCCCGGAAGTTCGTGATAGCTAGGAGGGTCTTATAGTCTGTTGTTTGATGTGTGATGGTGATGGTCTAATCACCAACTAATTACTACATCAAGCTAGGGCAGATGGTGCTCGTAAACCTGGGAGGGCCGACCATTTAAGGACAGAATCCCCCTACAGAAAAGACAATCTGCTGCCTTGCAGGAAGATTGGGCACAATCAAAGGCTAAGGAAAGCATACCTGAATAAAATACTGGCTGAAATTGGATGCACTGGACCACTGGCGCAGAACACAGTGCAACGTTTTAGCAAGTAATCAATCAGACTGGATCTAACAGACTCTAATTATGATAGAAACTACCGCTGTCCGGAAAGTCTTCAAGAAACAGCTGAATATAATACACTGGAATGCGGAGGGCATATACCACAAAAACAAGCTCTAACAATCAGGCTAGCAGGGGAGGAGATAGACCTTGCCTGCATCCAGAAATCTCATCTTAATCCACAGCACAGTTTTATGATCAGGGGCTACTAAACATTTAGACAAGACAGGGAAGGTCACAAGGGTTGAATTCTTATACTTATTAAAAATTCCATCCCAGCAAAACTGATAGATGTAGTCACAAACGGAGAGGCAGAGATCATTGGTACAGACCTATACATTAACTCCGCTAGTATAAGGATATTTAATATACACTGTCCAAATGACAAATTACTGAAGCTGGTGTCAATGGAAATAACACCATCAAAGTGTCTGGTAGTAGGAGATTTTAACAGCCACTCTGAAAGATGGGGATATAAGGAGTCCAATGTTCTAGGTGAAGAAGTGGAAGAATGAGAAATAGACAACAACCTATTCCTCATAAACTCTAGGGAGGACCCCCCAACCATCTACTTAAGAAGATGGAAAACAACTTCCACTCCCGACCTAGCATTTGCAACTAGAGACATATCTATCAAAATAACTAGAAAAGTGCTGAACCAACTTGGAGATAGTGACCATAGACCAGTCAAACTTTTAGTGGATCTTGCTCACAAATAGGAGTTGCAAATACCTCTTCCCCGGTGGAACTATAAGAGAGCAGATTGGGCAAAGTTTGCCAGGCTCACTGATGCGTATACTGCGCCTATCAACACCCACGAAAAGAAGGTCAATAAAATGATAGAGCGGTTAACAAATGGAATCCTGAGAGCTGCTAAAGAATCCATTCCTAGAGGAGCAAGAAGAAACTACAAGCCATACTGGAGCAAGGAAATACAAAGACTAGAAGAGGAACTGGACTCTGCCAGAGAACTAGCTGAAATATCACACAGCACAGAGAGCAACATTGCCTACTAAGCAGCCTCGGTCAAATACAGACGTGAGGTCATGATATCAGCCAGACAGAGCTGGATAGACAAAACAGAGAGTCTTAATCTAGACAAAAATGGTCATAAACTATGGAAACTTGCGAAAGCTCTGAGCGACGCAAACAAATGCCGACCTCCAATATCATTAGCACACAATCAGAACATCCTCACAGGCAAAAGGGCAGCAAATCTACTGATAGAGACTTACAAAAACAATAGTAGAATAAACATCCCAATAGACAAACAGAAAGCTGCAAGACGGGCTAACCAAGGTGCAAAACACGTGCCTTTAGCACCAGAAGAGCATCAGACGACCATCTTTACCCCAAGTGAATTAGATGTTGCGCTCAAAGGATTGAAGCTCAAAAGTTCCCCTGGTAACGATGGAATACCCTACGAAATGCTCCTAAATATGGGACAGAAAATCAAGAGCCAGCTTCTAAGGATAATAAATGCTACCTGAAAGAGAGGTCATGTGCCGGCAATCTGGAAAGAAGCTATTATGGTGCCCATCCTCAAGCGTGGAAAAGACCCACTAGACCCAAGTAGCTATAGACCAATTAGCCTACTGAGCTGCCTGAGTAAACTCATGGAAAGGCTGGTTAACAGAAGACTTATGTGGCATTTGGAGACAAAACAACAAATCGAACCACAACAAAGTGGCTTCCGTCAGCACAGATCAACTGAGGACCTGGTCACCTACATTGCGCAGGAAATCAAGGATGCTCTACAAGAAAATAAACACACACTGGCAGTGTGGGTCGACATGGAGAAGGCTTTTAATTGGGTTTGGCGAGAGGGTTTAAAGAACAAGCTTTTAAGATTTGGTATCCAGGGTCGTTTATTCAGTTGGGTCTCTCAATACCTTCAGGATAGAACGGCCTGAGTACAAATTCAATATCAACTAAGTAAGAAGGTCTCTATCGAACAAGGTGTCCCACAAAGCGGAGTCTTGTCCCCAACACTCTTTTTAATTTTGATAAAAGACATCGTAATGGACATTCCACCCAGAATACATTCAGCAATATACGCAGACGATCTGGCGTTATGGGCTAGCGAGGAAAGTATGTCGGTGGCTGGACACAAGATGCAAGATGCCCGAGGTGAACTTTAAAAATTGACGAACACCTGGTTCTTACCAATCAACGAAAAAAAACACTAGATTACAATTTTCAGCCTATCAAGAAATACATTCTCTGCAAACTTGAAGATAAAAGACCATACACTACTTTGTTGACCAAAGCCTAAAATATCTTGGCGTCACCATGAATCGCAGAATGACTTCGAAAAATCAGATAGACAGAGCAAGGAAACAAAGCCAGAAAACGAACAAATATTATGAAGAAATTGGCAGGAACGGACTGGGGTGTAGACAGCAATATTTTGAAAAGACTATACGTAGGAAGAGTCAGACCAGTTCTAGAGTATGGAGTCACAGCCTGGGCTATGGCTTCCAGATCACACCTTAGCAAAATTAACAGAACACAGAACCAAGCTACCCGTATCATAACTGGTGCTATGGAATCTACACCTATCAAGACTCTAGAAACAGTGTCAGGTTTACAACCCTTAGATGACAGACGGGTCACTAAAGTATTGCAACAAGCTGAGAAATATAGACGGCTCCTTAGCCACCCCATGCACCAAAGAATACTGGTTCCGGAATTGTACGACTAAAGAGGAGCAACTTCGCTGCAATTGCCAATGAACTAACTACTGGAGACCCAGTACTTTCCCAAACAATATCGAAACCTTTGGGCCCATCTGGTATGTCTCCTCATGGAAAACATAAAATACCAGAACTTAAGGAAAATGTAACAGGAATCATGAAAACAGGCACCCAATCAGACACATAAAGAAAACACGTAACAGAAAAAACACATACACGATACCTACCCACAGGACACTTGGTCCCATATATACACAGATGGCTCTGCTACAAATGCCAACAGAAATGGAGGGGCAGGTATGTTCTTGACCCCGAATAATCAGGACGAGATCACCAAGTCAATAGCTACTGGGAAATTCTCAAACAACTTTAAAGCAGAAACTGAGACCATCAGAGATGCTGCAACACTGGCTACTCAACACAAAAATAACATACACAATAAATTGGTGATTCTGACTGATGCACTGTCAGTACTATCAGCTCTAAAAAACCCAAGAACAATGAACTAGATGACTTGAGAACAACTGTTGACCAACTATGCAATAACTTCCAGAGAGTAGTCATTCAGTGGATACCATCACACTGTAATATACACGGGAACGAATGCGCAGACAAATTAGCTAAAGAGGGAGGGAGATTACCACAAGAGAACCATCCGCTCAGATATGATGAAGCCAAATCCATCCTCACGGGTCAGTTCCATGAAAAATGGAAACGAGAACACCCAAAGCATAACGAGAGTGACGGATACCACCAACTATCAAGGAGGGATCAAGTCATCATACTTCGCCTACGTACTGGCCACAATAGAATGAGAAATCACATGTTCACCAAATTCAAAATAGGTACAACCAGCCTATGCCACTGTACACTGGACAATATAACTACAAAACATGTTCTACAGGAGAGCCCCCAATACACAGACCCGAGAAGAGCAATATGGTCCACGCCCACCTCCCTGGAAGAAAAACTATATGGGGCAATCGATCCGCTTAAACAGACAGCTGCCTTCATGAGAGAGTCTGGAATCCTACTCTTGTTGAGTCTTGATCGCAAAGAGAGAGAGAGAGAGAGTGTGTGTCTGTCTCTTGAGTCAGCACATGACACCTCAATGTCAATTTCTGGATCTCATATTTCTTTTATCACCTTCTACCTTTTTAGCTCCCAGTGGAACATAGGTCTTCAGCAAACACTTTCAGCTCCCAGTGGAACATAGGTCTTCAGCAAACACTTTCAGCTCCCAGTGGAACATAGGTCTTCAGCAAACACTTTCCAAGTTGTTATATTTTTTGCAATCCTTTTAAGATCATTCCACGTCTTCCCCATCATCTTCATCTCTGCTTCAATCTGTCTTCTCCAAGAATTCCTTTGTCTTCCTCTTTGTCTTTTCTCCTGGGGATTCCGAAAAAGGGCATGTTGTGTAATACTCTCAATTGGCTTCCGTAGTGATTGTCCTGTCCAGCGCGATCTACCCTGTATCTCTTTATCCAATGGTATTTGACTGGTACATTTCCATAAGTCTATGTTAGTGATTTTGTCCTCATATTTCCATCCTTTTATTCTGCTTAAGCATCCATTAATGAAAGTCTGTATCTTCGCGATTGTCAATTTTGTTCTTCTCCATGTTTCACAGCCATATAATAGGACTGACATCTGTTGATGACTGCATGATAGGAGAGCTATATCATCAGCAAAGTCTAAATCATTAAGTTGTTTGGTCAGTGACCATTGGATCCCATTTCTGTTGTTTTGAGTTATTTTCATAATGCAATCGATTGCCAGTAGAAAGAGAAGTGGATACAGAATGCATCCCTGACTTACTCCTGTTCTTATTTCAAATTCTTCTGTAAGCTGTCCTTTATGCACCACACTACATTTTGTGCCTTCATACATTGTTTTTATCAGGTTAATAAACTTTATTGGGATTCCTTAATGACTCAGCAACTTCCAAAGCATTCTTCTGTCTAAACTATCAAATGCCTTTTCGTAATCTATGAATCCAATATAAAGTGGGGATTTTAGTTCTAAACTTTGTTCAACTATTATACGTAGAGTAGTTATTTGATCAGCACATGATCTGGTCTTCCTAAAACCTGCTTGATCATCTCTCAAATGTTTCTCTATGGCCTCTTTTAGTCTCTCCAGAATGAGCCTGCTTTATATTTTTCCTGGCACTGATAGTAGCATAATTCCCTTATAATTTGTGCATTCCTGTAAACTTCCTTTCTTTGATTGTTTGATCATATAACCTTCTTTCCAAACTTTAGGTATTTCTTCCCTCTCCCAAATTTTATCTAATAGATGATGTAACACCTTGGTAGAGGTGTTAATATCTGCTTTGATGGCTTCCGAAGAAATTTCATCTGGTCCTGTGGCTTTACCATTTTTTAATAGTTTGAAGGCTTTCATTATTTCTTTCTTTGCTTGGTTTTCCACAGTTAACGTGTAACTCTTCTTTTGCTGGTAGTATATCTGGAGGATTATTTGAGCCAGGTCTGTTCAAAAGTTTTTCAAAGTGCTCTTTCCATCTCTCCATTTGTTCCCTTATATTACTAAGCAGATTTCCTTTCTTACATTTAATAAAGGCATTGATCTGTTTGTATTTACCACTTAATTTCTTTGCTGTTGTACAGTTCTTTCACATTCCCTTTATTTGCTGCTTCTTCTGCCTCTTTAGCTAGTTCATCTATATATTTTCTCTTATCCCTTTTAATGCATCTTCTCACTTCTTCGTTCACCTCTGTGTAAGCTTCCTGTGTCTTGGCTTTATTACTTCTCATTTTGCTTTTATTTATGTCTGCTTTCTTGTCCTTTCTTTCTTTAATTTCATCCAGGGTCTCTGCTGATCAGATCACATTCAGCGGCTGCATATTATCACTGTGAATATATATATATATATCTTATCTCTCAGATCACCTTCAGCGGCTGCCAGCTATCATAGTGATTATATATATCTCATCTGTCAGATCACCTTCAGCGGCTGCCTGCTATCAATGTGATTATATATATATATATATCATCTCTCAGATCACCTTCAGCGGCTGCATATTAACACTGTGATCATATATATCTTTATTACACTTCTTGCCAAGTCCTTGGTTGTTAATACATTTTATCCAAATATTCTGGGAATATCCCAATCTAAATTTACTGGGAATATTCCCAAGGTAGTTTTGTTAAATAATAACTTTGTTGGGTAATGAAACAAAAAGTGTACAAAACTTACCCCTCCCCTAACACTTTTTCCCATTCCAGTGTTTAAGTTTCTAAATCTGTGATCAGGAGTTCGTTCATCTGAACTGAAACCATCATCAGTGCTCCTGCTTGTATTTGACATTGGTAGCAATAAATGGAAACGTTGATGGCTGCCAACTTGTGAACACTCCTACTGTGTTTGAGCTTGATGGTGTTGTCCGATGGGCAAAACACATTATTTGTTTGTCTAAACTAAAGTAGTTATAGTAGTAATAACAGTAGTTATAATAGTAGTAGTAGTAGAAGTAATAGCAGTTGTCGTAATAGTAGTAGTAGTAGTAGTAGCAGTAGTAGTAGTAGTCTCCCTAGTTATAGTTGACTGTGGATTTTGCAGTGTCTCAAGGAAATGTTATTTTGTCTTTTTATTTTGCCGTGTATTCTCTTTTTTTATGAATCTGTTTCTTGCTTGAGTTGTAGCTTCAGGGTGTTTCTAAAAATTGTTGCTGAAGGGTTTATGTTCAGAGTCTTCATGCCATGTTTACAACCGTCTACAACTCGTAGTCTTGAGCACCCCCCCCCCCCCAAACCCACTCTTTTGCCATAGGTTTGTTGTCCATAAAGAATTCATTTGGTATGCAGCCATCTTTCAAACGGGTTAAAGTGCCCAAAGCTATACTAAACTAAGCTAAACTTAAAATTAAAAAAAAAAACTAAGCTAAATAAAGGTAAGCTAAGCTAAGCTAAGCTAAGCTAGGCTAAGCTAAGCTAAGCTAAGCTAAGCTAAGGTAAGCTAAGCTAAGCTAAGGTAAGTTAAGCGAAGAAAAACTAAACTAAACTAAACTAAACTAAACTAAACTTAACTAAACTTAACTAACTAAACTAAACTAAACTAAACTAAACTAAACACTAAGAACAAATAATTCTGGCCTTGTTCATACTTTTATTATAACCTCCCGCAGTTTCACATCTTGTGTTACAAATGCTTTTTATGTATACGAATGCATCTTCTATTCCCTGAGATATGTTCCATTTGGGGATCTCGGTAGCCTAGTTAGGAAAACCACCTGACAGGGCTACCGACGTTAGGACAACCCGTGTTCGATTCCCGCTGGAAGCATTGTGAAATGTACTCGTGGTTGGAAAAAATTCAACCGCGGTCAACCCAGCCGCTGGCAGAAATGGGTACTAGGGTAGTACTCTGGGAAGATGAGGGATGGCGCCTTGCATCGTGAGTTTCAAAGCTTGAAGCGGAACTATCTAGAAGGCTCCGAACACTTCTGGATAGGCGGCCGAGCACGTATGGGTGAAAACTCGGGTGCTAGGACGCCGATTCAAATCTCATACAATCCCTTACCTTAGCTTACCTTATGTTCCAGGTCTTTCGTTGTTGCGATAAGCACAGATATCAAATATACAAAATATGAAATATTATGCGAGGCCTCAATGATAGTTTTTTGTGTCTGGTGTTGGCTGAATTAAATATAGCCATTGTTTTCGTGCCTTTTTGCATTTATATTTATTATATTTGAACATGCAAGCTATCTACATTTTCCTGGAAAAGTTAATAATCAATTATTCAAAGTTTTGGCTTGTTCATATACTTGTGTTGTCTCTTTTGCTGATCTTGCAATTTTGTCCATAAATACCAGTTGTTGTTTCTAGGTTTGAGTCAGTTTTACTTTGTCCGACTTGTATTGTTTTCATGTTATTCGAATGACTGTTTTTGTGATGTTTTCTGAACTTTATTTCTTATTCCTCTTGATTTTTATTTGTTGATTGGGCCGATAAGAGCTTCAATAATAACGCAACAAGTCTGTCAATCTACAGTAAATCAAGCAACCAGATCGATTAACTGCTATTAACAAACATAATTAGTTTTAACAGATGAACTAAGAATAAAAATACTTAAAGTGCAGCTCAAGTAAATGGATAATTTTGTTCTATTCATGGTTTGAGTTTCATCACAGTTGGGGCATCCTCAAATCCATTCCACCAACATGTCTAGAAGTGTATGCAGACTGACTGTTCCTGTAAGGTGTTGCATGTAGGTGCGTGAGCTTTTGCGACTTAGCCCTCGGGATAGACCAGACCTATCCTCTACCTTTAGACTAATCAGTCTCTCAATGTCTGCATCCTTGCCCCACCCACCGTCATCCTATTCTATTAAGAAATAGGAAGAATTAATGTCCTTTTTGTCAATGATCAGGCGACTCGTAGTGTTTGAGTAGCCAGGGCGCTTATCGGTTATTTCATTGTCGTGTACAGTGGTCACTACACCCAGGTTAACGCGCTCACCTTAGACTTATCCAGTAGCTTATTCAGGGTTATGTGATATTGAGTTTGTGTGATATCGGGACTGTGCGATATTCTTCTCACCTTGAACTAAATTAATTTTTTGATTTGTATTTAATTGTTATTGTTATCATTTCAAATAAAAAAATGTGTTAAATCTATCAGTTTTATTGTATAACTAGGCAAGACCTTACAATTGTCCATTTTTGGTTATACTTTATAATATTTATCCATAACAAAAGAGTGCTAATACTGGTCAATATCATCATCATCATTATCATCCATCTGTCCTTCCCTATTGGAACGTGACTCCATGACAGCTACTCTAAAGATTTCGTTATCACAACTTTACTAAAATGTCAAATACAAAAACCTTGCTCTTATCTTCACAATTTGAGTTCTGATGACTGTAGAATAAAAAAAAAAATAATATAGATAAATTTAATTATATCTGATGTGCAAGCATGATTAGAGTAAAAGCAAACACCGTAGATAAATTAATTAAAATAATTTTGTAAAGTGAAGACCTTTCTATGATGGCTATAATGTCAACAAACAGATTAGATAAACTATTTCAAGTCCATTAGCATTATGACTGTCTATGTCAAATGACTACAAATGCGCACGTTAAGAAATTCTGTATATTGCCTGTACTGACGTGAAAGCCCTTTCTGGTGACATACATTATTAACAAAAATGGTAAAAACTAAGGTCCCTCTGGTAAGGTGAAAATCGTTCTTTAGTGTCTACATTATAGCAGATATCACAGAGCGAGCCACTAACATACATCACATATTGGTGTGAAAGTCGTTCATTGCTTACCGTTACGTCAGGCTGATTCAAAGAACAAAAGCCAGAAATCTGCTTTGTGAACTAGCATCAACAACATTACATCAACAAAATGAACAGAGTTATACCACGCCGTGAGACAGATCAGAGATAGACCCGCATTCACTAATCGTAAACAATCGCAGTTTAAGGGCAATACTTTCCTGTTGGTGATAGCATGTCTGTCTGTACAAGATAACTAAAGATGGGAACTGTGATATATCAACCACTCAGTCCAAACTGCTAACAAGATGCTATTTCCTATAGTAGATTACATGTACAAATCTGACTGTATACATTCAAATTATGGTTAGTACATACTGAAAACTGAGCTGCAAGTATGATCAAAGTTGGGGGAGTTGGGAGGTTGGCGGTCTAGAGGTAAGACAGCAGCCTCTAGATAGGGCAGTCACGGGTTCAATATCTCCAGTGGGAAATTACTCGAAAAAAAGAGAAAATTGAATCCGCAGTTTCTTCATGACTACCATGGTCTCTGGGAGGTGAGATCGGATGTCTAGAACACTCTGGGTAGAGAGATGGGATGTCTAAAACACTCTGGGTAGAGAGATGGGATGTCTAGAACACTCTGGGTAGAGAGATGGGATGTCTAGAACACTCTGGGCAGAGAGATCGGATGTCTAGAACACTCTGGTAGAGAGATGGGATGTCTAGAACACTCTGGGCAGAGATATCGGATGTCTAGAACACTCTGGGTAGAGAGATGGGATGTCTAAAACACAATGGGTAGAGAGATCGGATGTCTAGAACACTCTGGGTAGAGAGATGGGATGTCTAGAACACAATGGGTAGAGAGATGGGAAGTCTAGAACACAATGGGTAGAGAGATCGGATGTCTAGAACACTCTGGGTAGAGAGATGGGATGTCTAGAACACTCTGGGTAGAGAGATCGGATGTCTAGAACACTCTGGGTAGAGAGATGGGATGTCTAGAACACAATGGGTAGAGAGATGGGATGTCTAGAACACAATGGGTAGAGAGATGGGAAGTCTAGAACACTCTGGGTAAAGAGATCGGATGTCTAGCGATCTCTGGGTAGAGAGTTGGTATGTCTAGAACACAATGGGTAGAGACATCGGATGTCTCGCGCTCTCTGGGTAAGAGATCGGATGTCTAGCCCTCTCTGGGTAGAGAGATCGGATGCCTAGCCCTCTCTGAGTAGAGAGATCGGATGTCTAGCGCTCTTGGATAGAGAGATCGGATATCTAGGCCTTTCTGGGTAGAGAGATCGGATGTATAGCGCACTTGGATAGAGAGATCGGATGGCTAGCCCTCTCTTGTTAGAGAGATCTGATGTCTAGCGCTTTTGGATTGAGAGATCGTATGTCTAGAGCTCTCTGGCTAAAGAGATCGGATGACTAGCGCTCTATAGGTAGAGAGATCGGATGTCCAGCTCTCTCTGTGTGGAGAGATGGGATGTCTAGCCCTCTCTGGGTAGAGAGTTCGCATGTGTAGCCCTCTCTGGGTAGAGACATGGGATGCCTATCTCTCTGTGGGTAGAGAGTTGTGATGTTTACCCCCTCTGGATAGAGAGATGGGATGCCTATCTCTCTGTGGGTAGAGAGTTCGGATGTCTAGCCCCCTCTGGGTAGAGCGATGGGATGTCTAGCCCTTTCTGGGTAGAGAGTTCGGATGTCTAGCCCCATCTGGTTAGAGAAATCGGATGTCTAGCCCTCTTTGGGTAGAGTGTTCGGATGTCTAGCCCCCTCTTAGTAGAAAGATGGGATGTCTATCTCTCTGTGGGTAGAGAGTTCGGATGTCTAGCTCCCTCTGGGTAGAGAGTTCGGTTGTCTAGCCCCCTCTGGGTAGAGAGATCGGATGTCTATCTCTCTGTGGGTAGAGAGTTCTGTTGTCTAGCCCCCTCTGGGTAGAGAGTTAGGATGTCTATCTCTCTGTGCGTAGAGAGTTCGCATGTCTAGCCCTCTCTGGGTAGAGAGATGAGATGTCTATCTCTCTGTGGGTAGAGAGTTCGGTTGTCTAGCCCCCTCTGGGTAGAGAGATCGGATGTCTATCTCTCTGTGGGTAGAGAGTTCTGTTGTCTAGCCCCCTCTGGGTAGAGAGTTCGGATGTCTATCTCTCTGTGCGTAGAGAGTTCGCATGTCTAGCCCTCTCTGGGTAGAGAGATGAGATGTCTATCTCTCTGTGGGTAGAGAGTTCGTATGTCTAGCCCTCTTTGGGTAGAGTGTTCGGATGTCTAGCCCCCTCTTAGTAGAAAGATCGGATGTCTATCTCTCTGTGGGTAGAGAGTTCGGATGTCTAGCCCCCTCTGGGTAGAGAGTTCGGTTGTCTAGCCCCCTCTGGGTAGAGGGATCGGATGTCTATCTCTCTGTGGGTAGAGAGTTCTGTTGTCTAGCCCCCTCTGGGTAGAGAGTTCGGATGTCTATCTCTCTGTGGGTAGAGAGTTCGGATGTCTATCTCTCTGTGCGTAGAGAGTTCGTATGTCTAGCCCCCTCTGGGTAGAGAGATCGGATGTCTAGCTCTCTTGGTTAACGGCGAAAAACAAAGGTTTCTATTGGACAATGCGCACGTTAAACTTTTGTTAGCTGAAAATCTAAACGGTTATGGCTATGGTGAATAATAAGGTTAGGTTTACGTTTAGGCTTAGCTTTAGGTTACGGTGTACGGTTAGGCTTAGGGTTAGGGTTAGGGTTAGATTTAGTTTTAGGGTTTGGTTTAGCTGATGGTTTAGTTTTAGGTTCAGGTTTACTGTTAGGGATAGTGTTAGGGTTAGGTTTAGGTTTAGGTTTTGGGTAGATTTAGGTTTAGGTATAGGTTTAGCGTTAGGGTTATGTTTAGGTTATGGTTAGTGTTAGGCTTAGGGTTAGGTTTGGGGTTAATGTTAAGCTTAAGGTTATGTTAAGCATTAGAGTTATGTTTAGGGTTAGGTTTAGTGTTAGGGTTAGGGTTAGCCTTAGAGTTAGGGTAAGGTTTAGGGTTAGGGTTAGCCTTAGAGTTAGGGTAAGGTTTAGGGTTAGGGATAGCCTTAGAGTTAGGGTAAGGTTTAGGGTTAGGGTTAGCCTTAGAGTTAGGGTAAGGTTTAGGGTTAGGGTTAGCCTTAGAGTTAGGGTAAGGTTTAGGGGTTAGGGTTAGTATAAGGGTAAGGGTTAGGGTTAGGGTTAGGGTAAGGTTTAGGGTTAGGGTTAGCCTTAGAGTTAGGGTAAGGTTTAGGGTTAGGGTTAGCCTTAGAGTTAGGGTAAGGTTTAGGGTTAGGGTTAGCCTTAGAGTTAGGGTAAGGTTAGGGTTAGGGTTAGGATAAGGGTAAGGGTTTGGTTTAGGGTTAGGGTTACTTTAGGTATAAGGTTAGGTTTATGTTGAGGGTTAGGTTTAAGTTTAGGTTTAGGGATAGTTTAGGTTTAGGGTTAGGTTTAGTGTAAGGTTTAGGTTTAGCGTTTGGTTTATGGTTAGGTTCAGGGTTAGGGTTAGGTTTAGAACTTATGTTAAGTGTTAGTGTTAGGGTCAGGTTTAGGGTTATTGTTAGGTTTAGGGTTATGGTTAGGTTTAGAGTTAGCGTTATTTTTAGGGTTAGGGTTATGGTTAGGTTTAAGGTTAGGGTTAGGTTTAAGGTTAGTGTTAAGTTTATAGTGATGGTTAGGGTTAGAGTTAGGTTTAGGTTTAGGTTAGGGTTAAGTTTAGGGTGAGGGTTAGGTTTAGTGTTAGGTTTAGGGTAAGGATTAGGGTAAAGTTTAGGGTTAAGGTTAGTTCTATGGTTAGGGTTACGGTATGGTTAGGTTAGTGTAAGGTTTAGCTTAAGGGGTGGAGTTAGGTTTTGTTTTAGGCTTAGGTTTAGTGTTAGGGTTATGTTTAGGCTTAGGTTTAAGGTCAAGATTAGGGTTAGGTTTAGTTTTTGGGTTAGATTTTATTTAGGGTTAAATTTTGGTTTAGGGTTAGGGTTAGAGTTATGTTCAGGGTTAGGATTAGGTTTAGGTTTAGGGTTAGGTTATGGTTTAGTTTAGAGTTATAGTAAATGTTATGTTTAGGTTTAGGGTTAGGGTTAGAGTTAGGGTTACGTTTAGGGTTAGAATTAGGGTTAGGGTTAGGTTAAGGTTTATGGTTATGGTTTGGTTTAGTATTATGTTTATGTTTATGGTTAGGGTTTGGTTAGGTTTAGGGTTAGGTTTACGTTTTGGTTTAGTTTTAGGGTTATGGTTAGGTTCAGGGTTATGTTTAAGTTTAGGGTTCGAGTTAGGTTAGGTTAAGGTTTAGGTTTAGTGTAAGGGTTAGGGTTGGGTTTAGCTTTAGGGTTAGGTTTAGGTTTAGATTTAGGGTTAGGTTTAGGGACATATCTGTCAACAAGGCTAACACGATATTTCATATATCACATTTACACCAAACACAAATACCTAAACTTTCACAAAATACGTTATTGGTTGTAGTTACTGGAGACTGATCAACAATTATGATCTTTCAGTTATATTGTAGACCAGAAGAAGCAACCTTCTATATACTAAGAGTCAGACTTGAACAAAAGCATGAAATTACGCTGGCCGGATATTGTTAGCTATTGTAGCTTTGTATTTAATTTTCAGGCACAAGCTACTCTAAAGCAAAAGAAACAACACTGATGGACAGGAGATAGGAATGAGAGAGAAAGAGAAAGAGAAAGTGAAAGCGAGAGTATTATATGAGGGAGATAAAAAAAATGAGAGAGAGGAGAAGAAAATGTAGCAATTAAAAAAGTTGAATATTAAATAGACAGGTTACCAATTTAATGCGATGGTTTCCTCCATGATGGTATTTATAGGCCAGTTTTTACTCATTAAAAAGTCTATACATTTTGATTAACATCAACATCAGACATACGGATAATTCATCGACACTACAACATGGATGGATATATATTTTAAAAGATAAACTTGTATTTATGTTTCAGTAATAAATGTTGTTCAGTAAACATGGAGTAGAGATCATGAGGTTAGAAGTCTGGTTACATGAGATAGCAGCAGTGCCACTTCATGAAGACAACAAAATGTCAATTTAACATCACATCAACCATGGGAACGTTCAACAGAAAAGTTCTCACACATCAATGTACGCCCACTATGGTTGCTGTCTGAATATTTGAGTCGGGAAAAGAAGTTGATAACCTTATTATTTACGTATATTATTATTATTTATTGCCATTGTTATTGTTATTAGCTTTTCGAAAAACTGGGATTCATGTTTGTTTTATTAGATTAATGTAACCATGATTCAAAATCAAAATGGGAAGCGGCAGGGAGGTTGGGGGTGGGGTGGGACTAAAGTTAATTTTATTAAATGTTCAAGTAATTTAATCAGATTATTGGAAACACTTGAAGTGACCAGAAAAAAAATCAGAAATGATATTGTAAGAGAAAGATAGGCATTGAGCCAATCCTAAGCTACATAAAGAAACTAAAAATAGGCTGGTTTACTCATCTAGAAAGATTTTCGTGAAATCCCTCACCATACAAGGAAAATATTAAAAGAGGAGAAGGAGAAGATCAAGAGGTAGACCCAGAATAAGATGAATAGACAACATCAAAGAAACTCTACAACAACATCAATCGACAATCAGTGAAGGGTGCTAGCTCAATGATACATTCGAATTCATACAACAAACGATGAAGTCTTAAAACAACTAAAATGAAAAGTGAACTACTAATCACAATTCAAACAAGACAAATGCGATTTTTGGACCATGTTAAATGACACAACAGCCTACTAAAAGTAATCCTGGAGTGGAAAATACAAGGGAAAAGAGGCAGGGGTAGACCAAGACTAACATGGACGAGTAACATCAAAAGATGGACAAATCAGCCTATGACAAACTGCACCATCAAAGCAAATGACAGAGCATAAATGGCGCTCCATGGTAGCCAACCTTCGTTGACGGCACTCGATGATGATGATGATGATGATGATGATGATGATGATGATGAGTAAATATTGTAAATACACCAGATCCAGTCTACAGAAAATGGACTGTGTCAGCCACAGAGCAAGTTTAGGGGACAAATCACACATGCACATGCGAGTACCACCATGCGACCAGCTGATCTCACGTCACGATGCTGTTCCTTCTCCACCATCATGAACCAGGACAAGTTCGTATTATCAACATAGATGACCACGGAAGAACAATAGGGAGAAGTGAAAACTGCCATTTCTATACTAATCTTTAGTTTTCAAGCGTTACAGTTCTTATAGGTGTCTGAGGTCTTTATTTAGTTGTGCTTCAGATACTTTAATGTTGCCCCGTGGCCATCGGCACATAGAGCTTTTTCATTAGTCAGAGTTTTGGCCAGGTCGATAATATATAACAAAAAAGATGGGGCAGCTAAGTGGTGATAACTGTGGTAACCCTTCTTATGGAATCTGTTTGTCTGATATAGAGTCTCTGAATTTGGTATGTATTGTCCTGTTGACTAGGAAGTATTTCCTCCATTTGTAAAGCTCTCCATGCATACTTTCGTCTTTCATCTTTAACAGGAATAGTTTCTGCTAGACTCGACCAGCTTGTTACAAGTCAATGGCTATTTTAGGACGTTTCTTCAGGAAAACATCAAGAACTTGCTGCATTAACTTGAAGATTTGGTCTTCTGCATTACTACCTTCTCTAAATCCGTGCCTCCCAGCGTCAGAGCTGGAAGTTGTCAGCGACCCACAGCTGATGGCTTGCGCCAGGATCGGTGAACGAAAACCATCCAGACCCTGCTCCACCTCTCCGTGGTGCCTCCAGTAACAGACTAACCTGTCTAGTCTGGCCAAGCGAGCAGGGATCGAAGAGGGAAGACAACCCGGTACTGAAAATATGTCGTGCTGAAGTCGGATGTGTGGGTCCGATAGGCGCAAATATAACAGTTATACTGCAAACCACAACACAACGCAGACATGTCCACTTAACGTCCTTTTAAGGGCGGATGACGAAGATGAATTCTACATTCTACGAATACTCTAAAATACTTTAGTCATCGGGCGAACGTAAGCAATGTAAGCAAATCCAGCTTCTTAGCGGCACAGATTATTAGAGGTTTCGGATTTTGATATTCCAAAGCTCTGTGTCAACATTGCCAGCAAGATGTTATTTCATATAGCAGATTTACAGATTTGCATAGATCAAGTTAATAAATTATGCGTAGAACTCACTGAAGAGAAAGATTCAAGTCAAACTGGTTAACAACTTTCAATTTATACCTTTTTTAAAATTACAATAACATCACACTACAACGCCATTTTGTACAACAGTCTTACTGTTTAGCTCTCATGTTTTGATTCTGTGTTTATTTTAGAATAGTGTGTATTTTGTGCTGAAAAAGTTTTCTGTCGATACGTCGTAGTCTGTTTCGTGTCTCTATTAGTTATGGTTATGGTTAAGATAAGCCCTGGTATCACTGCAAACGAATTAATATCCATAATTGCTCAACCGCCCGTGCCAGTGGAATCATCCGAATTACTATTTCATCTGCAAAAGTAGCTGTAGTCCCCACCATAGCAGTCTCAGCACACGCATAGCAGTCTCAGCACACGCCAAAAGACATAAGGCGAAATCGCACAGAAAGTGAACACAGCCATCTTTTCTCAATCATACGATATCATCATTCATCGTAAACAATCGGAATATCGAATCACGATCAAAACAGATGAAACGCACAGCTCACAGTGTGCACACTTAACTCAGTAGATACAACAACAAGCCGGACTTGGAATATGAGGAAACTGCAACAAGGAAAGGTTTGTCTGTCTATATTTATTTATTTATTCAGGTATATTTATCTGTATGATTATTTGCATGCATCATAATGAATATGCACATATAATTAACTATAGGCCTGCGGATGTGTCTGTCTGATATTTATCTGTCTAGTTCTCTTGTTTCCTGATTATACAATGTAAACAGACATTTATTATGGAGAAACAATCATAATGCAATTTTAAAAATATTTTTCACTCAATGCAACATACATACAGCAACAACAGAATCGGACATAACTCAACTGAGTATAAATATGTAATTGTAAACGTTGAATTACACACAAAAAAAAGAAAAAAAAGAAAGCAGGATAGAATGCATATTTAATGTTAAAATAAAATATAAAACATGTGCGTGCTTGTGTGTGTCATAGACAGTCATAAAAAAGGAAATATAGCCCTTGTGTTGACGATGAATACTTGAGTGAAGTTTTTTTTTAACTTTAGAAAGTAATAAGAAAAAACAGAGTGTATCTCACTTACTGGTTACAACTTTGAAGCTGAAATATTTCTGTCTAAAATAGCCTATAACCAACAATCTGAAGTCAGCCCACATTTCTACACATAGTTTACAGAGCTCACGAACTGTATATTATTTGTTTGGCCCTTTCTACTTTATTATATCCATTCAACCAGTTTCATTGCAGGTTGGAACTAACCCATATCCGCTCCATCACTTGTTACATCATTTCCCAAAATGCATCGGTAAATTCCGTTTACAGTAGGACAACAAACAAGAAAATCAAGGGGGTCTGTACAAATGTGGTTTTACAGAAGAATGTTGAGAATACCATGGACAGCTAAGAAGAGTAATGAAAATGTCCTGAAAGAGGTCAAAGCAAAAAGAGAGCTAATTTCCAATATTAGGAAGAAATAATCATCATTTTTTTGTCATGTAATGAGAACAGCTGGAATATATTGTAACAACTGAAATAATTGAGGGACGAAGAGATAGAGGGAGTCACATCTCATATCTTTGCGTGTACATGTCTATGTTGGTCATATATCATATCTTTGTGTGCATGTCTATGTTAGGCATATGTCATATCTTTGTGTGTGCATGTCTATGTCAGTCATATCTCATATCTTTATGTGCATATTTATGTTAGTCATGTGTCATATATATTATAGTCATGTGTCATATATCTTGATGTGTGTCAGTGTTAGTCATGCCTCGTATCGCTGTGTGCATGTCTGTGTTGGTCACATCTCTTATCTGTGTGTGTGTGCATGTCTGTGTTAGTCACCTCTAGTGACTCGGGCAGATGGTGCTCGTAAACCTGGGAGGGCTGACCATCTAAGGGCAGAATCCCCCTACAGAAAAGATCACCTGCTGCCTTGCAGGACGATTGGGGACAATCAAAGGTTAAGGAATGCAAACCTGAATAAAATGCTGGCTGAAATCGGATGCACTGGGCCACTGGCGCAGAACACAGTGCAACGTTTTAACGGGTGTTCAATCAGAGTGGATCTGGCAGACTTTAATTGTGATGTTCTGTCTGTGGGGGCAATCAACACACTTAATCTGACAGCAGACTTCATGTGAGAGTCTGGAATCCTACTCTGATTGAGTCCTGATCGCAGAGAGAGAGAGAGAGAGAGAGAGAGAGAGAGAGAAAATCTTCCAAACAACAATGAAGTGAATTACGATCATTATTGACAATCTTCCAAACAACAATGAAGTGAATTACGATCATTATTGACAATCTTCAAACAACAATGAAGTGAATTACGATCATTATTGACAATCTTCCAAACAACAATGAAGTGAATTATGATCATTATTGACAATCTTCCAAACAACAATGAAGTGAATTACGTTCATAATTGACAATCTTTCAAACAACAATGAAGTGAATTACGATCATAATTGACAATCTTTCAAACAACAATGAAGTGAATTACGATCATTATTGACAATCTTCAAACAACAATAAAGTGAATTACGATCATTATTGACAATCTACCAAACAACAATGAAGTGAATTACGGTCATTATTGACAATCTTCAAACAACAATGAAGTGAATTACGATCATTATTGACAATCTTCAAACAACAATGAAGTGAATTACGATCATTATTGACAATCTTCCAAACAACAATGAAGTGAATTACGATCATTATTGACAATCTTCCAAACAACAATGAAGTGAATTATGATCATTATTGACAATCTTCCAACCAAACAATGAAGTGAATTACGATCATTATTGACAATCTTTCAAACAACAATGAAGTGAATTATGATCATTATTGACAATCTTCCAAACAACAATGAAGTGAATTATGATCATTATTGACAATCTTCAAACAACAATGAAGTGAATTACTATCATTATTGACAATCTTCCAAACAACAATGAAGTGAATTACGATCATTATTGACAATCTTCCAAACAACAATAAAGTGAATTATGATCATTATTGACAATCTTCCAAACAACAATGAAGAAAATGTTGCACTCTTCTGTTCATGGAATCAGTATCACTGCATTCAGGATTTCCCCATACCACTACACTCATCTCACAGCTCCACCCAAAGCACAGGGTCAAATTCTATTGACTGGGTCGACTGCCAGTTCTAATCTCAGCGTACATGTGACGATTCCAAGCAACTTCCATCAAAGGAATCCCCAGCAATTTACTTACTCTAGTTTCCTTGAAAACAAACATGTAAAACAATGCAACTAAAACGGTTTAAGTAACAACGTTAGTCTGTACAAAAACAAGTCGACAGTCAGCCATTTTGATTTTGCACCAGGGTTGCCAATTTGGCTTTTTTTAGGCCAAATTCCACAAATCTGGCTTTTTTGGTTTTTGTTTGGCCTAAAGAAATTCTTTGGCTTTTTTGGCTTATTCCTGGCTTTTTTTTCTAAACCAGTAGTAAAAAAAAAAGTATAAACCACAATTTCAGTAAAAGTTCTTTAAAAATATAATTATTTTGCTCCAAAAATGCATCAAATCATCTGACTTTAATAAGAATTTGGCGCACTTTTGCAAATTACTTTCACTTTCAGAATCCATAGGTCTTAATTCTTAATGTTTCATTCTAGGAATATTCTTCAAAATAGTTCATTTTCAAAATTGAAACAAAACGAACGTGTCGTGGGTCGTTGTACAGGAGTGTGCCTAGGACGTGCGCTTAACAAGTCGACTAATTATTTACATTAGTCTACGCTGTGTTTGATAAAGATATTACTTGTGTTACTCATGGCTTCTTCATCAAAGAAATGGAAAGCATCTTATGATAGCAATCGTAAGTACAATAGTATTTGGGAAGAAACATACCCATGGCTCATGAAAGCTTCTGATGGATCAGAGGCAGCATATTGTAAACTCTGCCGGTGTACGATTGTACCAAAAAGAGGAAACATCTCAAATCATGAGAAATCATCTAAGCACATGATGAGAGTTCCATCAAATAGTCAGACACAACTTAGTGTCACTCAAAGTCCTAGACAAAATAACGATAAAGTTAAAACAGCAGAGCTCCAAATTGCTGTAAGCATGACCTGCCACTGTGCAATTCGCACAATTGACCATCTGAGTGAAATTATGACAGCACATGGCCAGGGCAGTACATTAGGAAACATCAAATTGCACAGAACTAAATGTTCATGCTTAATAAAAAATATAATATCGCCAGCACTAAAAACGGATCTCATCCATGACTTTCAGGACAAGAAATACGCCATCATTTTAGATGAATCTACAGATGTCTCCACACAAAAATACTTGTGTATCTTAATTCGGTTTTTCAGTGAAAGAAAACAGGAAATTCTAACAGGGTATCTTGGGCTAATTCCCGTGCAAGAAGCAACAGGAGAAAACATATTTGATTGATGGTGAAATAAAAAAATGTGGCCAGAGTCTCACAAATTGCATTGGATTTGCATCAGATGGAGCGTCAAACATGGTTGGCTGTAACAACTCAGTGTGGTCTAGATTAAGAAATGTATCTCCTTCATGTGTACAGCTGAAATGTATTTGTCATTCTTTGGCACTTTGCATTTATTATGCAGTAGCTAAGCTACCGTCAAATATAGGATTTTTACTATCAGAAATACCGCAATGGTTTTCCCACAGTAGCCTAAGACGAGAAGCCTACAAAGAATTATTTACAGTGATGAATACACCTACAGAATATGAGTCAACCAGAACTGCTCCACTGCCTTTTGAGAAACCATCAGCTACTCGATGGCTTGTGCGAGGAAAAGTTATGTTTAATATTCTGATGAATTGCACAACCGGTTGAAGTTAGCAAGGCCAAACTCCAGTGCGAGACAAGTAGGCTGTGTTGGCAATAATTTCAAATATTACTGAAAATATTGTGCCCATAGTCACATTCAATGTCAATTCACTTTAATAAAAAAGAAAACACGTAAAAAAAATATGCCTAAACACTGAAACGCTGTTTTAGCATTGGCACTCTCTAATGTTAACTGCATCAGTTTCGATTATTTTGTTTCGGGTGTTTCATTACTGGTTAGCTATGTAGGATTAGTTTTATTTACTTACATAATTGTGTGTGTGCGAGTTGTTTGTCTGTTCCTGCTGGTGGCCTATTGGCCCGAAACGTCGTTCAAATCTGTGTCGTCCATTAATCACGTAAAGTTTTTACAATACCATTTTTTTAAATTTTTGTCAATTCTCCTTCACATTTAGCTTTACTGCGGCTTCGCATTTTTATGCATTCATTTGAATTTCTTTGCATTAACCTATATAAACTGTAATACTGGTGTATGTTCAAAATGATAGCATCATCTATATACGGTCAATGTTTTGTATGTAAATTATAGTTGTGCTGATAAACAATGAAAGAGGTGTTTATAACAAATAATAGCTTATATAATAAAATAATAGTATATTTGATATATGTGCTATTCTCCAAGCAATAACAGCATCGATTATAGAAATAAAATAAGATCGTTGCATCTCAAATAAATAAAAGTGGCACCACAGACAATAACTGTATTGTCTGCCTTAAATTTCAGCAATCATGTCTTGTGATCATGCAAACTTGATTCATTGTTCTGTTTCATGAAGTAGCGGTTAAAACAAGATAATCACACACATCGAGCTGGTCGAATGGTCAGAACTCTTATATGCATGTGTGTCATCACTTTCCCTCTAATTCTGTGCAGAAATTGAAACACTCCGTCTTCGGCAGGCTGGAGTTTTGTCTGTAAAAATAAATAGTGACTTACATAATCAATAACAGCAGTAACTATAAATAATTATACAGGGAGGAACCGACTATTTTGTTTGAGACTCTAGTTCTTGTTAACAACATCATGATAGTACTTGAGCAATTGTTTTATATTCTTCTTTATTATATTGTTTTGTGTTGTGTTGCATTATATTGTATTATAATGTTGTGTATATGATACGGTAATGCAAAAGAGGTGGTGGAACCGCGTGCGACGTGAAAATAGATTAAGTGCAGGGACCAGATACTTTAACCAAAGAGCAGATGGAAGCCCTGAGAGAGATTTCTAAAGGAAAAATAGCAAAACTGTTGAATAACATTTACAATAGCAGATATTTACCGGATGATCTACTCAAATCTACATTTATAGCTCTACCAACAAAACCTGGTTCTTTAGAATGTGAGGATCATAGCAGTTTATGTTGTTTGAGTGATATGATTAAACTATAACTAATAGTAATCATTCGGAGAGTGAGAAACAGAATGAAACCAGAAGTTAGTGATTGACAGTGTGGATTTATTGAAGATACAAATAATGTCATATACATCATAAGATCTTTCATAGAAATAGTCATCAATGTGAAAACAAATCTATAGTTATGTTGTATAAACTGCATCAAACAATTTTACAAAGTAATATCTAAAAAAATAATCAGCATTTTATAGAGTATAAATATTGACAGCAAAGATCTAAGAATAATAAATAACATCTACTGACAATATAAGCAATCATAAGAGCTGGAAATCATTTAGAAATGTTTCAAGAAATAAAACAAGTTGATAGACAATTGTGTAATATTGGTAGAATCGTTTAATATGAATAGTGAGATTATACATCGATCTGTACATAATGTACCTTCATTATCATTTGGTGGTTACAATATAAACAATCTGAGGTATGCTGATGGTGATATAGTGACAACTGTTATAAGTGAAACATGAGTTGCAGAAAATTGTTTATATTTTAGTGTCAGAAAGTAAAAAAAAAAGGTCATAATCTCAACAGCTAAAAGACAAGAAGTAATAATTATAAAGAAGGAAAGACCTTTGTATATATACACAATCAAAGTACATGGGGCATTGTTAAAACGTAGTTTATGAAGTCAAGTATTTCAAATTTAAATCATTCCTAAATAATAATTTAATTTATTGAAAAAAGACATAAAAACAATAAATAAAATCTAAAACTATATAACAAAATATAAGTGTCACTTAGTGGTGATGTCCTGTGTGGCCAATGGAGATGTAGAGAAAGGTTTTTGTTTCCAAGGGAAGTCCCCTACCATAAACACACTAAATAGTTGTACTTGTTATATTTATTATCTACTGCCTTTGAGTTCTACTTTTTATGGGTTTTAGTTCAGTCAATAATTTCCTAGATCCACCACACTTCACGGTAGGAACTTCTTTTTCACATTATTTAAGTTTGATACTGCAAATTTGCTCTTAGACTTTGTTGCCTTGACATATGTTTTGGATGATACAGTTTATAGGATATGGTTATGTATGTAACCAAAATAAAACATAAAATAAAGAAAAAGAGACACACGTTTAATGTTTAAAGTTACGTATATGCACAACAAAACGCTTTTACATGTGTCATTTGTTTCAATTCATCTGCGCATCTACAGTTTAAATATTGAACCATTGTCTAAATAGTTATAATAATAATGACAATCGGAATCTACTTTCCAAAATAAATTAATATCTCCCAACAAATAATTTTGTTTTATTATAAACTTGCTGGAAATATAGTTGAAAATTAATCTAAATAATTATTACTATATAACGTTGATCCTTGCAAGGATAAAACTGAATGTAGGAATAAATCAATATATTGTTCTGAGAGTAGTGAAGTTTTACCACCACCAAATCTTGTTTAAGCTTACATGTTTTTTTCTTACAAGTTCAGTTAAATAAAATCATATTGTTGTTGCTAAAAGTCTGATTGCCGATTCCTTTTAGTCATGAATATCCTAAAAGAGAAACATAACATCAACATAACTATAGAGGCCAGACAACTAAAACAAGTAGATGAATTTAAACACCTGGGAAGTCTAGTGACAAATGACAATTCACAAACAGCAGAAATAGACTCAAGATGCAACACAGCTTGTCAAATACTTGAACAGCTATCACCACTATTGTTTAACATGGAAATAACTCTAGTAGCAAAACGGGTAGTCTACAATACAATCTTCATCCCAAAGTTGTGCCACCAATGCCAGTCCTATGATCCTAGATGCAAGAAAAATAACAAAAATAACCTTTACTGAGATGAAATGTGTTTAATGAATGACAGGAAACAGTGTGAGCGATAAGATAAGAATGGATGAACTGAAAAATGCTAGGAATAATCCATGTCATTGAATATAAAAAAAACAAACAAATAAAATGGTTTGGCTATGTGACAATGCAGAAAGATCAATACACAACACAACAAGTTTTCAATAAATGCTGTGAGAACACCAGATCCAAGGGCCGACCAGGAAAAAGGTGGATTGATGGAGTATTAAAAACACTATAAAAAATAACAGCAGATGAGGCGAACAGAATAGGAAAAGACCGCAAACTGTAAATCCCATCGAGGCTGAAAGGCAAATGAAGACGGAAAGAAGAAGTAGATAAACATTTTCAAACCTATTCACTATCTCGTTTTCTCTAGCAATTTCTATTTCCTCAGTGTTTCCACCATTTGTGTGGATTGTACAAGACTTAACAAAGAATTCTTGCATTTATAAATTGTTTCCATACTAGTGTGGAACAAATTTTAACATCTCTGAAATGTTCCAAAATATTGAAGCTGAGATAGAGTTAACTATGTCTACTACCTGCAAACAAATTTCTTGTAGGCATGTTGATTTCTCTTAAGGCAGTAGAATGAACAAAAGTTCAAATAGATCATCAATTCATGAGCCAGTCTACTTTAGGATGACTCCATGTCTTCCAGTAAACAATGCACATTGCCTTCTTGCCCCTTAGATAAATACAGTGTTCTAGTTAATGCCCTTTGTACATCTAAATAACGTAAAATGGTCACAGATTTTTACAGACCTCCTGGATCATATATCAGATTCTCCACATCACCCCACGAGCTCGCTGGAGCGTCTGACTGAGCTGTACTTTCCTTATTAGAGTTCTTTAAAAATATAAAATTCCAGCCCTGTAACATTGATCTTCTGTGTCTTCTGTAAAGATAAACAAGTGGTTATCACTCAGGCTGAGCTATCTTCAAAGATAAAGTCATTTATTGAATAGTTTCAAGCCAGAAATTATTTGGTTAAAAGTAAAAGCAATGTTTTACAAACATCTTGAAAATAGAATAATTATCTATTAACAAGACAAGATAGAACAATGTAAACCATCACATTTGGGGAAAAAAGTTGTAGTATATATGTGCTACAGAAAAATCCTTAGGATACTTTGCATGAAGAAAAAAAATGCAATGGAGATATATTAAACATTTTTAAACATTAAAAAGAACTGGTTTATAAATACCAATCTTTAAAGAAAATTAAATACTGTTGCCATGTCAAAAGACACAGTTGGTTGGATAGGACAATACTTGAAGGCATGGTTCCTGGACGACATATCAGAGACATGCCAAGAAGAAGGTGGTTGTAAGACATCAAAGAGACATTGAACATGACAACAGAAGAAGTGGGAGATCTGGCTAAAGACGGAGATCATTTCAGTTTCACATGGACGATGGTGAATACAACGTTATTCAAAGGACAGCCAAACTGATTATGACTCTGTGATTTATTTTTGAAGATGCACAATGCTTATAAATATACTAACATCAAAACAAATAACACCAGGGCTAAAACTAAGAATAATAAAATGTTACATCTTATCAATATTCCTATATGGTGCAGAAACATGGATATTAGCCAAAATAACAGAAAAGAGAATTGAAGCCTTTGAAGTGTGGACATATAGAAGAATAGGTAGAATTGGATGGAAAGAAAAGTAAACAAATGATGAAGTCTTAAAACAACTAAAAATGAAAAGAGAACCAATGAACACAATTCAAGAAAGACAAATGCGATTTATAGGCCATGTTAAAAGACACAACAGCCTACTAAAAGTAATCTTGGAGGGTAAAATACAAGGTGAAAGCGGCAGAGGCAGAACAAGACTAACATGAACGAGTAACATCAAAAGATGGACAAATCAGCCTATGACAATCTGCACCATCAAAGCACGTGCCAGAGCAGAATAGCGCTCCATGGTAGCTAACCTTCGTTGCGGAGATGGCACCCGATGCGAATGCTAAACATGTCAGAAAAAGAATTGTTTTATTTTCAAAATAAATTGCCATCACTTGAATCTTTAAGAATTTTTCTGTACAAAAATAACAAAAAGAATTATGTCTCTGATGTAAGTACTATATGATGACGGTGGTAGATTGCCCACGCATTCAGAAGAAGCTCAAATACTCTACTAGAACTGTCAATGAACAACATCTTTATCATCTTCTGGTGCTCCGCATCTATCAGTGTCTGCGTGTGTTACTGGAATATAGGAGTATAAACCTAGAGTATGCATGTGCCTTGTCCACAATGAACTGTTACTGGAATATAGGACCTTGAGGATGTCATTGCCTCGTCCACAATGAACTGTTACTGGCATATAGGACCTAGAGGATGTCCATGCTTTGTCCACAATGAACTGTTACTGGCATATAGGACGTAGAGGGTATCCATGCCTTGTCCACAATGAACTGTTACTGGCATATACAACCTAGAGGATGCCCATGCCTTGTCCACAATGAACTGTTACTGGCATATAGGACCTAGAGGTTATCCATGCCTTGTCCACAATGAACTGTTACTGGCATATAGGACCTAGAGGGTATCCATGCCTTGTCCACAATGAACTGTTACTGGCATATAGGACCTAGAGGATGTCCATGCCTTGTCCACAATGAAATGTTACTGGCATATAGGACCTAGAGGGTATCCATGCCTTGTCCATAATGAACTGTTACTGGCATATAGGACCTAGATGATGTTCATGCCTTGTCCACAATGAACTGTTACTGGCATATAGGACCTAGAGGATGTCCATGCCTTGTCCACAATGAACTGTTACTGGCATATAGGACCTTGAGGATGTCATTGCCTCGTCCACATTGAACTGTTACTGGCATATAGGACATTGAGGATGTCCATGCTTTGTTCACAATGAACTGTTACTGGCATATAGAACCTAGAGGATGTCCATGTCTTGTCCACAATGAACTGTTACTGGCATATAGGACCTAGAGGATGTCAATGCCTTGTCCACAATGAACTATTACTGGCATATAGGACCCAGAGGATGTCCATGCCTTGTCCACAATGAACTGTTACTGGCATATAGGACATTGAGGATGTCCATGCCTTGTCCACAATGAACTGTTACTGGCATATAGGACCTAGAGGGTATCCATGCCTTGTCCACAATGAACTGTTACTGATATATAGGACCTAGATGATGTCCATGCCTTGTCCATAATGAACTGTTACTGGCATATAGGACCTAGAGGATGTCCATGCCTTGTCCACAATGAACTGTTACTGGCATATAGGACCCAGAGGATGTCCATGCCTTGTCCACAATGAACTGTTACTGGCATATAGGACATTGAGGATGTCCATGCCTTGTCAACAATGAACTGTTACTGGCATATAGGACCTAGAGGGTATCCATGCCTTGTCCACAATGAACTGTTACTGATATATAGGACCTAGATGATGTCCATGCCTTGTCCATAATGAACTGTTACGGGCATATAGGACCTAGAGGATGTCCATGCCTTGTCCACAATGAACTGTTACTGGCATATAGGACCTAGAGGATGTCCATGCCTTGTCCACAATGAACTGTTACTGGCATATAGGACCTAGAGGATGTCCATGCTTTGCTCACAGTTACTTGCAATGCCAATCTCACAAACAGGAGCAAATGTTATGGGGTGGCCATTGTGACTTAGGAGGGACTCTGAATGTTGTCTTGCTTAGAAGATAACAGATCTTGAATCTACCTGACCTGCATCATTATCGTCATCGTGTGCCTTCTCCGCAACGAAGGTTGGCTACCATGGATCGCCATTCTACTCTGTTTCTTGCTTTGATGGCGCAGGCTGTCATAGATTGACTTGTCCATCTTTTGATGTTACTCGTCCATGTTAGTCTTGGTCTGCCTCTGCTTCTTTTACCTTGTATTTTTCCTTCCAATATTACTTTTAGTAGGCTGTTGTGTCTTTTAACATGCCCCAAAAATTTCATTTGTCTTGTATTAATTGTATTTAATAGTTCTCTTTTTATTTTCAGTTGTTTTATAACTTTATCATTTGTTATCTTTTGTTTCCATCCAATTCTACCTATTCTTCTATAAATCCACATTTCAAAGTCTTAAATTTTCTGTTCTGTTTTCTTGTCTAATGTCCATGTTTCTGCACCATAAAGGAATATTCAGAAGATGGAACATTTTGCCATTCTTATTTTCAGTCCTGCTGATATTTGTTTTGTTGTTAGTATATTTTTCATGGCATTAAAATTACTTTTTGCCATACCTATTCTTTTGTTTATTTCACTTTTGCATTTTCCATCATTGGTTATAGTATGTCCCAGGAAGTTGTAACTCTGGACTGTCTTCAGATGTATTCCCTCATCTGTGATATTTAATTGTAGGTCTTGAGAATTTTCTTTGTTTATGATCATAGTTTTAGTCTTTTTGATATTCATTTCTAGTCCATATTTTTTGCTTGTTATGTTTATCACATTAAGCAATTGTTGTAGGTCTTTAGGATTTTCTGCTGGTAGAACAGTATCATCAGCATATCTGAGGTTATTGATTATCTTTCCATTAATGTGTAGGCCTGGTATCTCAGATGTTTTTAAATATTTGCTCAGTGTATAGATTGAACAAGTTTGGTGATAGGAAGCACTTGACCTGCACTTTGAAAAAATGGCCAATTGTAAAAATAAACTAAAATTTAAACTTTTCCCACAAGTGCAACCACACAAGTGGGTTACATTTGCACCAGAATAATGTCTCTTACTTCACGAGCACAAATATAACCAGAGCAGCAACAATGATGAAAAGAGCAACTCCTGCTATCACACCATTTGTGTTACCACCACTCTCAGATGATCCTTTAATTTCTGAAATGGATATTCGAAGGAGAGAATCAGTATTAAAATTCTGAATTTTGATTAGCAGAAAAAAAGATGTAATATTTCATCAGTTGATTGGTTGTGGATCTAACAATATCAGAGTCATGATCATTTAGATCAAATTCAGGAAGTGACACTCTAGTCATGTAATCAAATATAGAACAGATCGCCACTTCTTGGATTATTTTTTATGATCACTCTCAGTGATAACGATGCAGCATCATTTGTTGCTTAGTCTCCAGATTTGTTTAGTTCAGTTACTGAGGCCCCGTGTGAATATTAATGGTTGCCTTAAGGACAATGAGGGTGAGGATGATCATCATTATCAAGTACCATGCCTGTTGACGTAGGTGATCATGTCTCTCCCCAACTTTCGATCTCGACAGTTATTTATCATTTCTGTTGTTGACCTTCTGTTAAGCCTTTCTCTTAAACTGTCTGGTATCCTTTCTCTTTGCTTCCCTCTATCTCTTCATCGTTAAGTTTTCCCAGTTGTCACAATATGTTCCATCTGTTCCCTTCTAATTACATGGCCCAAAATAATGATTGTTTCTTTCTAATATCGGATATTAATATATTATTATCAATAGAGGATATTAGTATTATCATACTCTCACAAATATAGTAAAGTCAAGTGGAACAAAAAAACTTGTAAATGAATGTAAATATCTGGGAACAATGTTAACCTCAGATGGTAGATGTACAACAGAGTTGAGACACAGAATGGCTCAGGAAAAAGCAATTAAAAAAAAAATTAGGAAGATACTGTGCAATCAATTTTTGACAATAGAAACAATATAAAAATGTTCGTAAATGTTATTTAGAGCCAGTCCTAACATATTAATATGAATCATGGACAATAGGACACTAGACAAGAAAGTGTATACATGCTGTAGAAATTTGGTTTTACAGAAGAATATTGAGAATATCATGCACAGTTTAGAAGAGTAATGAAAACGTTATGAGAAAGGCCAAATAAAAAAGAAAGCTATTATCAAATATTAGGAAGAAACAATCATCATTTGTTTCTATTTCTTAGAATTTCTTTGTTCTATTTTTTTAGAAATGTTGGATATTACATTATTTTTGTCTCTCTACTAGACCAAACATTGTCTTTATCTATAGTACCAAATATGTGTACCAAAAAATGTCTGTGTTAGTCAACTCTAGTGACTCGGGCAGATGGTGCTCGTAAACCTGGAAGGGCCGACTATATAAGGACAGAATCCCCCTACAGAAAAGACAATCTGTTGCCTTGCAGGAAGATTGGGGACAATCAAAGGCTAAGGAAAGCAAACCTGAATAAAATTATGGCTAAAATCGGATGCACTGGGCCACTGGCGCAGAACACAGTGCAACGTTTTGACAGGTATTCAATCTAACAGACTCTAATTATGATGTTCTGTCTGTGGGGTCAATCAATTCATTTAAGCAGACAGCTGTCATGTAAGAGTCTGGAATCTTACTCTGATTGAATTTGATCACACAGAGAGAGAGAGAGAGAGAGAGAGAGAGAGAGAGAGAGAGAAAGATTACCAAATATGAGCAGTTACCGTCTTGTATTCTATGAGAAATAAAAATTCTATTGAATAAATAAAATGCACTAGGTAGACATGATTCTCTTATGAGGTTATGAGTTAAATAAAATTGTCGTCTATCACAACTGTAAACGGCGTATGGAGACAAAACCAACAGACACAACATTGAAGAAGTAGAATTAAATATCCGTGAGTGATACACTCATTCAGCATAATGTCATTTAGAATGTTTTTCATTTGGATATCAATACAGCTGAGATAAATGAAAATATCACGAAGTTTTAGTTATGTATTTAAAGAATGATATTCATAATCTGATTATTTAATGAGGGAACATACATGACTTCAGCACACTTATGGTAGTTCTGAAGGTGATCTGCTATCTGTCAACTATCACAAGGGGGTTGTCCGAACATGTCCATATGTGCTCAGATCCCCTCCTCAGCAAGTCTCGCAGTGTCCAGCGACTGACTACTCCAGTTCTGTGTTGGTTGATTAGTTTTCTTACGCGCCCACTATGTTTTCGTTTCTGGCTGTGCCCATCTTAACTCCTATCTCTTTCATCCGAAGGAGTGACGTGGACTCATGGTTGTCGAAGTCCTGTGTCCTTCCCACTTCCCGGAGGGCACTGGTGATGTCCTTCTGATCAATTGGTTGACCCCTCAACAATAGCGCAGCTACCCAAACTATCTGTTCGTTCATTTCCCCGTACTCCCGCATTTTCTGGGATGTAGACAATGTTGATCTTACGTATTTTTGACTTCTGCAATGAATATATCCATTGCATACGTAGAGACAACTCACAAGGGATCCAAGTCGTAACTATTCTTCTTTCTTCTTTTACTTTTCTCTTTTCACTGATACCTAAAAGGTGTCGTGGCTTATATCATGTGTCGATCTTGAGCTGCTCGAACTGTCTGAATTAGTGACTTTCCTTTGTTGTTACATGTCTCTGTCACTGCATCTATCCATCGTCTTCTGGGTCTTCCTCTTGGTCTTTTTCCATGCATTCACGAGACGAACGTCCTTGATGGTGATTGATAAGGATTCATTCTGACCAGGTGGCCAAACCATTTAAGTTGTTGTTCTATGTATTCTTGGCTGAGTTTTGTTCCTACTAATTTTCTTATTGTTTCATTTGGTATTCTATCTCTTCTTGTGTTGTTTGTTACTTTTCTTAAGCATCGCATCTCACATGTATTGATCTTTCTTCAATGTGAGTTAGAAAGGGTCCATGTTTGACTTTCATAGCACAAAGTTGGTATGAAAATGCTATTTATTATTTGTTGTTTAGCTGGCATAGAAATGTTTGGATGTCTTAGCAATATTGAAAGCTGGTATGTGACAGCATTTGCTTTTTGTATTCTCATGTCAATTTCTCTGTCTAGTTTTCCATCGTCTGTGAACATTGTGCCTAAATACTTGAATTCCTCTACTTGTTTTATTTATCTGTCTTTGATCTTAATGTTTAATGGGTGTCTTAATTTGCTTATGCTTATAGCCTCTGTTTTTGATGTGTTACTTTTCATACTGTAGTTTGTGAAGCTTTTATCTAGAGATGTTAAATGCTGTTGTAGCAGGTTTTCATCCTCATATATTAGGCATTGGTCATCTGCTAAGAGTAGCTCGTTGATGTTGGAGTTTTCGACCTCTATGTTATTATTTGATTTGTCCTTATTGTTGGTTGTTTCCTGATTTATTTTGTCCATATATATGATGAAGAGGGGTGGTGAGAGGACGCATCCTTGTCTTACACCTGTTGTAACCTGAAACCATTCTGACAGACCTTCCGTTGTTCTGACGGCACTTTGACTGTTTTTATATAGTGCCATTATATTATCTAGTAGTTGCCATGCTACCCCGTAGGTTTCTAGAGTTTGCCAAAGTTTGTTCCTGTCCAACTATTGATGGATTAAAAACCTTCTAATTGAACTCCTACATATCCAGGACAGTTGATCCATATCTATTGCTTGAGGTTTAAGGATATCAGAGAGCAGAAACGATGGAAGTTATAAATGTTTCCCTTTGTTATAGCAATCAAAGTTAACTTTTTTTTTATAACCTTAAGACTTATATAAGGTTACCATTCATATATTTACATGGACCTAAAATTAGCTAAATTGTTTCCTCAATCAAAGACCACATCATAAACAACTAATATATTGTAGTCCAGAGACAAGATCACAAATATCTCAGAACAAACACAAACTTACGTAGTGAGCAAGTATCTCCATCATATCCAATCTGGCATCCACTAAAACAGGAACCGTTAACAAGGTTACATGACCTCTCACCATTCTCACTCTTGACACAGAACTGGCTGCAGCTCTTTCTGCATCTTGGACCATAAGTTTCTGGTGAACACTCTGTTTAATGAAGAAAAGACAAAACTCAAATAACATTAATTTTATCCAATTATTTGATGAACTTTAAAAGCCATTTCTTCATTCCACAATTGTATAACCTTTGAAACGAGAAAATTAGAACAACTTTCAGGTGAAATTTAACTGCTAGAAAACAGAGATATATTGTGTCGAGATATACATTGTTCTTCTTCTTAATCCTTTGATCTCCGGTCCGAGCATATGGCACTCACAAGCGATTTCCACCCATCCGGTCCGGAGCAAGTGCGCACAATTCTCGCCAGGACCAGATAGCCTTTTTCATTTCATCATGCCGAGTTCGTCGCCATGTTCCCAATGGTCTGCCTGGTCTTTGTTTACAGATGGTGCACATGTTTATGCTAGGGTCAGATGCCTGGTTCGTTCGGCCTAGCCATTTCCAACATCTTCTTTTCACTTTTTGATTGATGCTGTTAATGCCTGTCTTCTGGTAACGTCTTTGCTCATAATGTGTTGATTCCAATGGATGTTAAGAATCTTCTTAAGACACCGACATTCAAATCCTCTTAGTCGACTTTCCATCTTATGGTTCGTTCTCCACATTTCTGCTACATTTAGGAGTATGGATAGCACATTTGACTTGTAAATACTAAGTTTGTTGCTGAGATCAAGACTGGTTGAACGCCAGATGTTTCTAAATATATTGAATGCCTGTGACATGCCTATTCTCCAACATATTTCTTTCTAGGTGTTGCGATATCATGAAATATAGCTTCCCAGGTATTTACAGTGATCCACTTCTTCTAGTCCCATTCATCAGCATGTAAATTTCTTTTGACACGTATCCTCATACTTTTAGTTTTCTCTGCATTTATTTTCAGTCCTACTGTGTTAGCGAACTGATCTACTCTGTTTTGTCTTGTATGTATTGGTGACAATGGTCAAGCAATCCAACAACATATACAAAGTCAGTATCTTCAAAACCTCCGGTGAGACCTCATGTAATTCCTCTTAGTCTGTCGCTAACAATCATTCATATGGTCGTCCTTAACCACTTGCAAAAGGAGTTGTCGCAAAATACATCCTTGTCTAACTCCCCTTATGACTCTGAACCAAACTGTCTTCTGTCCTTCAAATCTTACACAACACTGGTTCCCGACGATCATGTCCTTCATGTCTAACACATCACTGGTTCCCGTCGATCATGTCCTTCATGTCTAACACATCACTGGTTCACGTCGATCATGTCCTTCATGTCTTACTCCAGAACTGTTTCCTGTCGATCATGTCCTTTAAAATAATCACGAATTTCTCCGGAAATCTGTATGCATGTAACATTTTCCAAAGCGATGAATGATGGATGCTATCGAATGTCCACTCAAAGTCTAAGAAAGTTATATATAAGGATGCATTATATTACCTACAGACATGCATAGGATTACCATTCATATATTAGCATGGTCCTGGTATTAACTATATTGATATCTTTGTCAAAGAACAAATCAGGAACAACCATATATTTTGTAGTCCAGAGATATAACCCCAAATCCCACACTCAGAACAAACACAAACTTACGTAGTGAGCAATCATCTCCATCGTATCCAATCTGACATCCATAAATACAGGAACCGTTAACATGGTTACATGACGTCTCCTCGCCCACATTCTTGACACAGAACTGGCTGCAGCTCTTGCTACATCCTGGACCATACGTTTCTGGTGAACACTCTGTTTAATGAAGAAAAGACAAAACTCAAATGCTTTAAATGTATCCAATAATTTATTGAACTTTAAAAGCCATTACTTCATTCAACAATCTATTTTATAAACTTTGAAACTAAATAAAGAAAATTACAATAACAACTTTCAGAAGAACATTCTTCCTCCTCTTTTCTCTTTCTCACTGATACCTAAAAGGTGTCGTGGTTTATGTCATTTGTCGTTCTTGAGCTGCTCGAACTGTCTGAATTAGTGATTTTCCTTTGTTGTTACATGTCTCTGTCACTGCATCTATCCGTCTTCTTCTGGGTCTTCCTCTTGGTCTTTTTACATGCATTCTTGAGAAGAACGCCCTTGATGGTGATTAGTGAGGATTCATTCTGACCAGGTGGCCAAACCATTTAAGTTGTTGTTGTTCTATATATTCTTGGCAGGAGAAGGACATTAACTGCTATAAAAACATATAAATGGACAGTTGAGAAATTAATTGTACAAGAATACATACTGAGTAGCAATAATCTTGTTTGGAGATATAAATAATGATTACAAAGTTTTACAATTTCAGACGACATGAAGTGTAAAGACACACAAAACGAACCACAGCAAAGTAGACCTGGCTTGCCTGTGCTAGTGATGCCATCTCACTACTCCATTCTTTCTTTACAGTTTGGTTTCTGTTATCTTCTGTCTATGGTTTTTCTCTATTTTTTTTTACATAATTTTCTAGTTGGCATGATACATTCCAGTTGTTTTCTTCTGATGTAGTAATGAACACTTTATTTTTCTTATTCTCTCTCAGAACATTTATTTTTTTATTAGCTGTTATTTGTGTATCTTTTGTAAAACCACAAATCTGTGATTTTTAACAATTTCCTTGTCTGATGTTCAGATTTGTGTGGAATGTCTGTAAAAGAAATTTGCTGAGATATTTAATCAAAACATAAAACAAAGATCAGAAGAGATATAGATGGGACAGAAAAAAAAAATGCGTGAAGGTTTGATGATCTATCATTGACAAAGATCAACGGTGGAACTTTTGCATAAGAACGAGATTTACGTAGGAACATGATATCCAACAGCTCTCAGCATAAACCATGAATGACTACCGTCGTTTTGCACTATCTGTCTGTAACAATTTTGTTGTTTCCATTTATGCTAGTCAAGACAAGTTCTGTAGTGATTTTATCTTTTATGGTCTCTGTTTTATATAAGCCTCCTATGGTCTCAGTTCTATTTTCTTTTCTCTTCTTGTCATTCTTTTTGCTTTACTTAAACATATAGTTTCTGTAATCACTTTTTACCACCAATAAAAAATCTACCACATTTCGGATAGAACAATCTATATATTTAAAAAAAAAGTAAAGACCCCCCCCCCCCCACGTCACGCCAAGTGGCGTATAGGGAATATGGTGTTAGTGATCATACATTTTACAGCCCATCAGCACATGATTTTTGGGGTAATGTGGTCGGTATTACGCCCGTGCCGCTTTACTTTCCCAGAAAAAATCCAGTATCCATTTAAGGCCTGGTGAACGTGGAACCGTCGGTTGGAAACGAACCCTAACTCTTATCCTTTGTGGTCCAGTTCACTAACCACTGAGCTATAGCGGCTCCCAGTTCTATCCGAAATGTGGATTTTGTTGTTGTTTTGGCAACAAAGCTGAGATGTTCACCCAACTTCTAAAAATATGTACCTGAGATATTTCTGGGAAGTAAATGTAGCCTGGCATGATACCGACCACATCACCCACAAATGTACAGTGGTCAAAGATAAAATATGGTCACTAGCACCATGTTTGCCATACGCCTAGCAATGCAGGGAAGGGAACCTTTATTTTAATACTTTCCCTATTGTGTCTGTTTTTGTACAGATATTTGTTGTCTGGTGCCCGATGACCAGTTGTGCTGATTTACCATAGACGCCAAAGTACTTTGGAGGATTTTGTGACATCACGTGGGGGCGGACATGTGACATTCCCAACTGCATTGAAACTGATTTCATGAATATGATCATAATCATCAAATCCCATGCCTACTGGCGTAGGTTATCATGCCTCTCCACAACTCTTGATCTTGGCAGTTAATTATAATTTCCTTTGTTGACCGTATGATAAACCATTCTTTTAAACTGTCTGGTATATTTTCTATGATTAGAATTGTCATTTCTTTCTTATACTTTTCTATGCTTCCTTCTATCCCTTCGTCTGTCAATTTTTCAAGTTGTCACAAAATATTCCAGCTGTTCCCGTATCATTACATGGCCAAAAAAATTACGATAGTTTCTTCCTGATATTGATATTGGAAAGTAGCTCACTTTTTGGCTTTGACCTCTAAGCTAATATGCAACTATGCAAATCTGTGGTAACACTGGTGTGGAGCAAGAACAAATAAATACACAAATTATATGCTACAGCTCCCCAGTTGTGTCTTGTTTCCTTGTGAAACTGACAATTGAATGTGATTATTTGTTCCTTATACATTAATGAAGGTTGTGAAGTTTTTTTATTTATGATACAATCATGCATCAAAGACTTACGTAAATTACAAGAGCTTCCATAGTAACCAGCCTTACATCCAGAAGGACATCCTCCAGTACTAACAAAGCAGGTCTCTCCACCATCACAGTTACAGGCATGATCACAATCCCGACCGTAATGTCCTTTGTCACAGGCAGAGTCTGTTAGGGGAGATCAGTTATAAAATAATAAAATCATAACTTAACAAGACATCTGTTATAGAAAGAAATATAGGCGTAGAAACTTTGATTGATGGAAACTATGACTTGGAAATTCTTCTCTCCTTGTTTAAACATCACAATTATTCCATGGTTGCCTTCAGGCTACACAAAAGAAAGATCACAAGTCAAATTCTCAGTTGACTACCTCAGTATCACATATAAAGCTTACTACTAAAGGTTCATAACACCTTTAACCACTATCTCCTTATGTTTCTAAAACTAGAGTCGCTATTCTCAATTACTTGCTTTCCTGTACTTGTTCACTAAATTTGTGTATGCAACTTATCTTCTCTTTAACTCACAACAACTTCTGCACAATATTTCACTTGCTAATTTACATATTTCTGAACTGTCACAAATCATAGTGGTCACAGAAGCACAACTCAGGAACCTTATTATTCTTCTGTGTCAATGCTCAAACTGGCTCTCCATGAATGTTTCTATTTTATCTGGGAATTTTCAATGAACGTTCATTGGCTCATCTCAATAGTCCATATTTAGTTTTTACATTGAAAAATTCACTGTAGACTAGTCAATTATGAGAGTATATGTTCATGAGTCCATACGTCATTTCAAATAAACACTAATTTGTGAAATATCTTGATTTAATCAATGTAGCCAGGTAATTAACCGAAACAAAAACATAACTACTATGAAAATGTGGCTGTGAACAACATCCATTTCTTTCTTCATGTGGAAGGTGTCAATGACAGCCATATCCTGTCCTTATTTTCTCCCCATCACAAGTAAACTCTAAAGCAAAAAAAAATAAATAAAAATAATGAAAAAGGAAATACAAGATAGATCTATGAGGTTTATTATTAACGAACTGGTTTGAAGGTTTGTTTGAACCATTTGAGTTAAGTAAACATCAGATACACAGTTTTTAGCCTCAGTGGCTGAGTGATTAGTGTGTTCTACACTATCATATGCTTTACACTCAATTCACTTTTTGGATGCACTTTTTGGTGCGTCTCAAGATATCGGTCTTTTTTGTTGCCGGTCTGTTGTTAAGGACGCCTAATTGTATTTATGTGTGAAAAGCCCACAGTGTATCCTCATGCTGAAGAGCTCACTGACTGGAGTTGACAAGTCTGTAACGTTGAAACGGGTTCTGGACCATGCGACTGAGTGAGTGCCATAAGTCTAGACCCTCCACAGCATCGACTTCCAGCGACAACATCAACTATGACGACAGTAAGTATTCAGATGAAGCCCAAGCGATAGAGAAAAACAAGAAAAGGTAAACGTGGTGGTATGAATCTATAGAAGTGTGAGAGGTTAGGCCTAAATTATGTGCGCGTTACATATTGAAACTGTGTTTCCATAAATCAACGGCGACCCATTCTTGATAAGCTGCTGTCCGGCGCCGATATAATGATTTTGCAAGAAACACTTCTTGGTGATAGGACGGACAGTTAAAGCCTTTCATTTTCAAGCAATTTCATTGTTTCTACAATAGACGACACCTTGGACAGGTCATCCTTGTGCGAAACAACATGGTGGCAGCTGTGGTTGATATATCAGCGTGGGACAATGCAAAAATCCAGGTACATGCAATTAAGGTGCAGGCTCCAGTTCCTTTAGTAGCTGTAAATGTGTACACATGTAATGGGAAGGTGGACACACAACCATGGCAGAATCTCTTCACTTTCGAGGAGAACGTCATTTTCTTAAATTTCTGAGAATTTAACGCTAGAGGAAGCCAGTGGGGTAACGTCATAACCAACAAACACGGACAAGACCTATATAGCGCACTGGTGTCAGTCGATTTAGTGTGTTTGAATAATGGAAGGTTAACCAGAATGACCACTCCAACAGTGGACTCTGATAGTGTCATAGACGTGGTGGCACTGGTGTCTTCCACCTTCCCACCGGTTTGCAGCAGGAATGTACTGGGATTCCACGGAAGTGATCACTACCCATTTGTCCTCCTAACTGAGGAAGGCAGAAATAGAAAGCAGAAAAGCAAGCCCACAAATTCCACTAAGCGAATACTGAACATGACGTCATTTGCAAAGTCAGATATATGAAACAGTGCGCGCCTCGCAGGAGGCGGGAGAGATGGGCGCAGCCACCCTGGTGGAACGAAGAAGTCGAGGAAGCTTGACAGAACGAGAGACAAACGGCCAAGACATGACAGAGAGCCAGAAAGAATGGAAGAACACAATCTAAGCCCTTGAAGGGTCTGAAAGAAGAGATGATATCTCATGTAGAACGTGTTTTGTTTTCATACTATCCAGGGTACAGTGCACTGGCTGGTAGTTCCTATTTTGAGTTTAGTGAACATATGGTTTCTCATTTTGTTGTGGCCAGTGCGTAGGCGAAGTATGATGACTTAATCCCTCCTTGATAGTTGGAGGTATCCGTCCCTCTCGTTATACCATGGGTGTTCTTGTTTTATCTGACAGAGTCCTTTTAGTGACATTGAATGGAAAGCCAATAGACATAAATCGTATACAAGTTTATGCACCAACAGCAGACAGTCTAGAGGAAACTATTGATAAATTTTACGACGAGTTAAATGAGGCACTTCATGAATGCAAACCACATGAAAACACCATGGTTCTAGGGGATTTTAACGCAAAAGTAGGAAAGGAAAGAGTTGAGAAAGTAGTTGGTCATTATGGCTTAGGCAAGAGGAATGAAAGAGGTGAGAAACTTATTGAATGGGCAAGAATACACAACATGATGATAGGAAACACCTGGTTTAAGCAACATCCAAGACGTCTGTGGACATGGAAAAGCCCAGGGGACAACGCACGTAATCAAATTGATTACATAATGATAAGCAATAGATTTAGAAACAGTCTGGTGTGTGTGAAATCTAGACCAGGGGCAGATTGCAATAGTGATCATGTACCAGTTGTTGGAAAGCTTAGAGTAAAATTAAAAAGAACAAAACGAGCCTCAGTTAACATCAAGTTAAATTTAGATTTACTAAAATCAGACAAGAAGCTGCAAGACAAATATAAAATCACAATTCAGAACCGGTACAATGCAATAGAGAAGACACAAAGCATTGATGAAAAGTGGGAAATGCTAAAAAAGTCAATGTAACAAACATCGAAAGCGTTCATTTCACCAGTGAGGACAAATTCAAGGAAGAAATGGATGACAGATGACATTTTGCAGCTAATGGATACAAGAAGAAGAAATAAATAAAATAAAGATGAGTATAAGAGATTAAATAAAGAAATTGTAGTAAAATGTAATGAAGCAAAAGAAGCATGGCTAAAAGAGAGATGCAAAGAAATCGAATTGCAACAAAAAGGAGATGCTGAAGCTATATACAAACAAATTAAGGAATTAACAGGAAGACAAACGCAATCAAAAACTGGATGTTTAAGATCAAAGAAAGGAGAACTGTTGATTGAACAAGAAAACATAAGGGAACGATGGACAGAATACATTAAGGATCTTAATAATGATGAACGAACGGAAGTAAATATTAAGAATAATGGAGAAGGACCAGAAATACTCAGAGAAGAAGTGGAAGACGCCTTGCGCAATATGAAAGCAGGCAAAGCTCCTGGACCAGATAATATAACTAAAGAAGAGATTGAAGCCATGGGTGATTTTGGAATAGAAATAATAACAAAAATATTGAATGATATCTACAACAGCGGATATATACCAGACGACATGCTCAAATCAATATTCATAGCCCTACCAAAGAAATCTGGTGCGATTGATTGCGATGATCATCGCACAATAAGCCTTATGAGTCATATGACTAAGATATTGCTAAGAATCATCATGCGAAGAGTGCCAAACAAAATCTGTCCAGAAATTAGCGATGACAGTGTGGTTTTGTTAGAGATAAAGGAACAAGCAATGCCATTTATATCATAAGATCTTTGGTAGAAAGCGCCATAGAGGTGAAAACAGATCTATACCTATGTTTCATAGATTACACCAAGGCATTCGACAAAGTAAAGCACCAAGAAATAATCAACATTTTAGAAAGCATAAACATAGACAGCAAAGATCTAAGAGTAATAAAGAACATGTACTGGCAACAAACAGCGGCCATAAGAACTGGAGACCAATTGGGAATGTTTCAACAAATAAAACAGGGTGTTAGACAAGGTTGTGTGCTGTCACCAGATTTGTTTAATATTTATAGTGAGATTATTTTAAGATCCATAAGGGGCATGCCTGGAATAACAATTGGAGGTCATAATATAAATAATCTAAGGTATGTTGATGATACAGTATTAATCGCTAAGAGTAAAAATGAGTTACAAGAAATGTTGGACATTATAGTGAAAGAAAGTAAAAATAAAGGACTCAGCCTTAATAGCAAAAAGACAGAGGTAATGGTAACAACAAAGAAAAAGACATCACCTCAGTGCAAAATAAAGACAAGTGGAACAATATTAAAACAGGTAAATGAATTTAAATATTTTTGAACTTTGTTAACCTCAGACGGCAGATGTACAAAAGAGGTGAGATGCAGAATGGCTCAGGCAAAAGCAGCTTTCCAAAAAATGAGGAAGATACTGTGCAATCCATTTTTGACAATAGAAACGAGAAAAAGAGTTCTTACATGTCACGTAGAGCCAGTCTTAACATACGGATGCTAGTCATGGACAATAGGACAACAGACAAGAAAATCATTGGAGTCTGTAGAAATGTGGTTTTACAGAAGAATGTTGAGAATACCATTGACAGCTAAGAAGAGTAATGAAGAGGTTCTGAGAAAGGTCAAAGCAAAATGAGAGCTAATTTCCAATGTTAGGAAGAGACAATCATAATTTTTTGGTCATGTAATGAGAAGAGAACAACTGGAATATATTGTAACAACTGGAAAAATTGAGGGACGAAGAGATAGAGGGAAGCAAAGAGAGAAAAAATAACAGACAGCTTAAGAGAATGGCTTGGCAGAAGGTCAACAACAGAAATGATAAATAGCTGCCGAGATCGAATGTTGTGGAGAGACATGATCACCTACGCCACTAGGCCCGGTACTTGATGATGATGATGATGTTCTTGTTTTCCATTTTTATATTGGCCATTGATGATGGATTTGGCTTCATCGTAGCTGACCAGATGGGCCTTGTGTGGTAATCTTCATTCCTCCTTAGCTAGTTTATCTGCGCGTTCCTTTCCATATATATTGAAGTGTGATGGTTTCCTCTGCATGACCACTCTGTGGAAGTTATTGCACATTTGGTATAGGGTTTTTCTCAAGTCATATAGCTCGCTGTTAATGGTTTTTTTTTTAGAGCTGATATGACTGACAGTACACCGATCAGTATCACCAATTTCTTGTGCATGTTATTTTGTGTTGGATAACCAGTTTTGCAGCATCTTCGAGTGCTTCAGTTTCTGCTTTATAGTTGTTTGAGAATGTCCCAGTAGCTATTGACTTGGTTATCTCTTCCTATTATTCAGCTCTCAAGAACGCATCTTCTCCTCCATTTCTGGTACCACTCCGAACATGTCCATAGGTGCTCAGATCCCCTCCTCAGCAATTCCTGCAGTGTCCAAGGACTGACGACTCCAGTTCTGTGTTGGTTGATAGGTTTTCTTACAAGCCAAGTCTTATTTCTGGCTGTGCCTAACCTAATTTCTTTCATCCGAAAAAGTGATGTGGACTCATGGTTGTCGAAGTTATGTGCCCTACACACATATCAGGAGCCATTGATGACGTCCGCCCGATCCATTAGTTGACCGTCTTCAGCGACAGCACTGCTAATCAACCATGCAAATCTAGCCAACCTTAGCCTGACTGTGTAAGTCATAAACCAAGTGATGAGATTCAATGTCATAGACAGGATAAATATTCTCTCAAAACAAAAAAAATATAATCATGTAAATCTTCTATTATTAGGCACTACACTGTGAATACCTTCACAATAACCAGATAATTCATGACACATTTTGCAAATAAAAGAACAATGATATATAACATAGACATTAACTTTAACATTGTCACAGAAATACCTCCATAGATTTCAACTTCACATATGGGTAGAACCACTTTCTTGTAATTGGTTATAATTTTCACAACAGAAATCGGCGAAGTCAGATATAGGGGTGGGGTCACCGTGCGCACGTGTTCAGATTGTAAGTTTGTGTGATTGTAGGTAAACACCATGGTACCATTTTGATCAAAGCTTTGAAGCTCGAGCCATTTCTGTTTCTTGTCACTGTCTGCACACAAACACACATGAATTTAAGCATCATTACAATAATTATCTTGCACACACTGTGTAGATAATGTATATAAGTATACATCTAAAAAAAACTATTTCAATAAGGAATTATTGTTATCCTCAGAGTATAGAAAAGTAAGAATTACTAACGAAGAAATAAAATATATCATGGGTGAATTAGTCTGTTCATTTATCTCTTATTTTATTGTACTGAAGACCAAGAATATATGTTGTAGTGTCACCCATATTTTATATTCACCAATTACCCAGTGATTTTGGGAGTGATTTTTATGTGCTTGGGCCTCTGAAAGAAGCAAATCAATGACATGAATTTCAGTACGAATGATGAAATGTATAATGTCCTGTATACGTTGATTTATGGTCAGCCGATGTTACCTGTAGTTTCAGGCAGGCACCACAGAAACATAGAACAGTAGTGGTGGCTAAGTTGGAACATGAGTAATTGCATTATTGAATTAAATATAGTTAAACAAATATTAAATATATATCGAATTAAATGAGTTGTGAAATCTACTTCACTTATAATACATTTTTCAACAGTTACATATATATGTATACAAGTGGCGTATACTGGTTTTGGGGTCTGGGATACCGCTGACATAATAAATAAAGACATGCATTATATTCAGTAAGCTAACATGAAGACATATTTGCTCATGACATCACTACATTTTAAATTACTTACTTATTTATATGTAAACTCTATCCGTCTTGTTTGGGGCGAAAATATCGCATGATTTTGTTATAGAAAGTACTGTTGGGTTGGTTTCTAAGTTTCTGAAGGAATAATTTCTCAATGGGCATTATTGTCAAACCAGATAAGCGTTTTTGTGTCTGAGTTGAGCGACAATAGGATTTGATTCTCTTCAGAGCAGAAAAAGCTCTTTCTACAGATGATGATGTATAACGTAGTTATAAATAGGTTAGGAAGTTCCGGTAATCAGACACAGTTTCACTTTGTGACGATTCTGATTGACTAGAGCTAAAAATAACCCTTGAAACCGCATTCCTTTGGTGGTAGCTTTTAGAGGACAGATATTTGTTACATTATCTGTTGACACCTTTCACACAGGCGACTAGATGTGCGCCTACCATAGCTAAAGCTTACTCCTATAAATAGATAAAGGCTGCAAAAGAGAGAGTAGACACAGACATGTCACACAGGGGAGGACGTCCTATTTTGGTGTAGGCCTAAAATTAGACAGATAACGATACTAGTAACTATGCAGGTGACGTTAATGGTAACTAGACAAATGACGTTAATAGTATCTAGATATATGACGTTAATGGTAACTAGACGAATGACGTTATTAGTAACTCGGCATATGACGTTAATAGTAACTAGAGAGATGACATTAATAGTAGCTAAACAGATGACGTTAATAGTAGCTAGACATATGACGTTCGTAGTAACTAGTCAGATGACTTCAGAATGTTAATAGTAACTAAAAAATGACTTTAGAATGTTAATAGTAAATAGGCGAGGAGTGGATACCGGTGCCTACGTCATTCAAGGGGACATTCTCGTGTATTGTCACACTCGACAGGAAAAGTAGGGAACAGAACTCAGAGTCGTGGTCAATGTGGAGGTCAACGGTCTCATCTGCGATAACACAGAAGAGAAAGATGTAGTTATCTATACAGACGGATATGTAATACGACACCAAAGAAGTGCACGGACATTTGCAGTACGCTCGGCAGGCAGAATAGTCAAAGAAGACAGTGGTGCATACGTTATGACCACGAGTAGCATGACGATGGAGGTGATGACTGTGACCAAGGCATTCAAATGGTTAGAGTGACAAGAATACACCCATGCCTGTATGCTGAGTGATTCGATGAGCACGATAACAAAAAGTGGAGGCGGGCTCTGTACTCATGCAATGGGTAGAGTCACTGCAGAAGTAAAAATATGTAGGGTCACCTTTGTCTACGACCCTGGACATTCGGGAGTACGGGGAAATGAAAGAGAGGACAGGTTGTCTGACTGTGCTATCGTTGATGACTGTCAACCAATGAGACAGGCAGACATCATCAATGCCCTCAGAGATGTGGGAAAGGCAAAGGGCTTATACAACCAATAGTCCACATCATTCCTTTGGATGAAAGAGATGGAAGTTAAGATACGCACATTCAGTAACAAGAAACTTAGTGGGCGCATAAGAAGACTTATCAACCAACACAGAACAATCAAGTAAGTCGTCAGTCGCTGGACACTGCGGGACTTGCTGATGAGGGAATCTGAGCATCTATGGATATATTAGTAGTGCAATAATAATGACCCGCAAATTACTCAATAACTTAATTCGTACATTTAAGTAACTGCAAGTAATAATCTCCAGTTTCAGATGTTTAATTATAAAGAATTTGTCGTTAAGACAACAGCGTTTAATTGTTATCAATTACGATTATCTGTTATCCCTGAATTAAAAAAAAAATATTAAATGTGTGGGTTTTCAAGGATCCCGCCATCAACATCATGCTCATAAACCACAAAAAATGACACAACATATGGAACCTACAACACTTTATAATGCATTTTATACTGTGACATACAGATGCAGACATATAAAAAGTTATATTCGTATACAATATATGCTTTAAGATGATTATGCTCATAAAGAACTATAAATGCTATACGTGTATGAACAATAATGTAGTTGAACAGGTATGGGCGTTACCTCTTGATAAAATACATATATGGATTGATTTGTGGATGCAATCATATAAAACTACTTCACCATATGTGTATCAACAAGCATAAATATACCTACATATGAAGAACATCTGACAAAGACATTACACCAAACTGAAATGTATTTACTTTCGCTGTTGTGTAAAACATATCTCTGGATGGTCTGAGCCAGGTGAAAGTTGACATTCCAGTCGGATTTCATAAATATATAATGAGTTTTGGAGCACACAGAGGTGTATTTATTTTTTTCTGGTAAATAATCCCTGGAAACACTTGACATTGCTGTTTCTTTGATAGCTACATTACGACCTGAAATACAGAAGGTGGTAAAGTATTTAAAATGGTCGCTACTTACGCCATCATCATCATGTGCTAACCTGTTTGGCATAAACGATCATGTCCTTCCACAACTGTATATCTAAAGAACCTCGTATCATTTCTGTTGTTGACTGTTTTCCATGCCACGACACCAAGCTATTGAGTATCTGTTCTAGTTGTCGTCTGCGATATCTCTGTTCCTCTATTTTGTCAGTTGTAACCAAGTATTCATATTTACCTCGTCTCATTGTGTGCCCCAAAATGTTGATTATTTCTATTTCTGATCTTACTTAAAAGATTCCGTTTTTTGTTGACCTCCTTGAGAGCTTCCTTGTTGGGCTTATACCATAAGGAACTAATTACCACATTTGGTGTCACAAACTCTCCATTAGAACGATTCTTGTCTTAGACAAATGATTAACATAGTTTGTGACATACAAAACTAATGAGTACAATTTATACCATCATCATCAAGCACCATGCCTGATGAAATATCAGATCTTGTGTCTCCACAACTTGTTGTCCCTCCAGCTGTTTATTAACTCTGCTGTTGACCCCCTACCGTCGACATCATTTGTCTAGTGTCATGAAAATATAACGCAGTGCTGGCAGTGTACCTCGTTATATGGCTCTGTTCTGCATAAGCCTCTCTAAGCTTAGGAGTACCTAACTGCTGGCATTGCTTTTTTTTATCAGAATTAGTATCTCATGCGATCAGATCCATTGTCTTTTCCTGTTGTTTTCCATTTGACAACGTTTTCATGATTCTATTCTTATTTATTCCTACCACAATGTCGATAAGTGCCCACCTTATTATATATATTTTAGATGGGATAGCTGTTTGCATGGCCATATCTCTTATTTTCTACACCTGTCTTGAATTCATCCTACAATGTTATTCTCTTACGCCCACATTTCTTTGGCTTCCAAAGACAATTTGTCTGTTTACATTACAATAAAAAGCAATGTTTTTGTTTTTAAGTCATTAAGAATGGTGGGATTGCTCTATATATGTTTTCTTCATTTGATGCATTCTTTGCCTGAACTATTTCCCCCTCACCTTTCCTGTGCAACTACCATCTGAAGATATTATTATCTCTTTGTATTTTATTTAATTTATCTGTTTTAGTAATGGTGCCTTTATTTTAATTGAGCGCCCAGAGAATACTTTTTCTTCGTTGCGACCATTACTTTGCTACTTTTGCTGCTGAAACTAAAGCCATTTTAAATTGTGTTTTTTTTTTTCATTCTTATAATCACAATCATGTTCTTTAATTAATTTTTCACTCCTAGTGAGTGAGACTGTGTCATCAGCATATTTCGAGTGATACAGATACTTATATTATGTTCTTGAATGATTGAATTATGAACCCATTATAAAGATTAAATAAATCTGGTGTAAAATAAACAACCATACCTGACATTTGTTCATCTGTCAACTAATTTGTTTGCCATTTCTTGTGGGGGCTGTTTGCTGTCTATATATGCCTTTTATTATTTAGAGATTCTAATAATTTTTTTCTTGATGTATTGATATGCATTTGCCTCACAAATGTTCCATATTATTCATGACCAATTATGAGACATATGCAATGACATATACCGCACAGGATACATACCAAATGAACTAAAAACATCAACATTTATAGCATTGCCTAAAAAGAATGGTGCAGTTGAATGCAGCGATTTTTGAACAATAAGCCTAATGAGCCAGGTAACCACAATTTTACTAAAAGTTATACAAGGAAGGATTCAGAATAAAATTAATAATGAATTAGATGAGCAGCAATTCGGATTCAAGAAAAACAGTGGGGCAAAAGAAGCCATATTCAACATGAGGATATTGATTGAAAAGTACATAGAAGTAAACAAACCAATATATGCCTGCTTCATAAACTACGCCAAAGCATTTGATAGAATACACCATGAGCAACTTATAGACTGCCTAAAAGAAATAAATCTGGATGACACAGACATACGACTGATATGTAATTTGTTTTGGGAGCAAACAGCAATAATACAATACAACAAGGAGAACTCTACACCCATTGATATAAAAAGAGGAGTAAGACAAGGATGCATCCTATCACCAAGCTTTTTCAATTTATACACTAAGCAAAATTTTAAAAACATCAATGAGATGCCAGGCCTTAACATTAATGGGAAGATAATCAGTAACCTACGACATGCTGATGATACTGTTCTACTAGCAGAAAATCATAAAGATCTACAACAATTACTTAATGAAATAAACATAACAAGCTAAAAATATGGACTAGAAATGAATATCAAAAAGACTAAAACTATGATCATAAACAAAGACAATTCGCAAGACCTACAATTAAATATCAAAGTTGAAGGAATACATCTAGAGACAGTCCAGAGCTACAACTACCTGGGACATACTATAACCAGTGATGGAAAATGTACAACTGAAATAAATAAAAGAATAGAAATGGCAAAAATAAATTTCAATGCCATGCAAAATATACTAACATCAAAACAAATAACACCAGGGCTTAAATTAAGAATAGCAAAATGTTACATCTTCTCAATATTCCTGTATGGTGCAGAAACATGGACATTAGACCAGAAAATAGAACAGAAAATTGAAGCCTTTGAAATGTGGATTTATAGAAGAATAGGTAGAGTTGGATGGAAAGAAAAGAAAACAAACGAAGAAGTTTTAAAACAACTAAAAATGGAAAAAAGAACTACTAAATACAATTAGAGCAAGACAAATGAAATTTTTTGGTCATGTTAAAAGACACAACAGTCTAATAAAAGTAATATTAGAAGGGAAAATACAAGGTAGAAGAGGCAGAGGCAGACCAAGACTAACATGGACGAGTAACATCAAAAGATGGACAAGTCATCCTATGACAATCTGCAACATCAAAGCAAGAAACAGAGTGGAATGGCGCTCAATGGTAGCCAACCTTCGATACGGAGAGGGCACTCAATGATGATGATGATGAATTATGGACTGATTCTGTTTTTTTTATTTGCATTATAATTCTTACTAATATATCAGTTAAGTGACCCGCAAGACTTGTGCGATAATTTTAAAATTTCATGATTTCTGGGGTACAGTTCTCAATCTACATTGGATCAAATCTTGCAATAATGTAATGCTTGTTGTAGATGTTACAACAGCTCTTTTATTTTATTTTTTGTTAATTCACTAATATCCTTCATTTTTTTATGAATATGTTATCTGGCCCTGGTGATATACCTTTTGGATGCGCATAGCACCCTCTAGATCTGAGACTATTATTGCTAGTCATCCTCCATTATTTGTAATGTTTATTTATGGTCATTCAGTTTTACAGAGTTTCCTCAATTCGTTCATGTAATTTGTTCATTTTTACTAGGCTTCGTTGCTTTATCAGCGGTTATCGTTTCTTTGATGTTTAATGATCAGTATGTGCTCATGTTAACAGTATATCCCTCAAAGTATAGTGATTAAAGACAACGGTATTGTTGTTGTTTTTAAATAAATGAGGAACAATGTGGATTTGTGGAAGGAAAGGGCACTACCAATAATGCAATATACAGCTTAAGAACATTGATAGAACGATCTATAGAGGTAAGGAAAGATATATATATATGCTTTATAGACTACACGAAATTTTGTAACAAAGTAAAGCATGTGGAAATAAAAAATATGCTGGGGAAATTAAACATCGATGGCAAGGATCTGCGAATCATAAAAAAAACATGTATTGCAACAAGCAGGGGTTATACATTAAATATCACAGTTGAGGGAATACATCTGGAGACAGTTCAGAGCTACAACTACCTGGGACATACGATTACCAATGATGGAAAATGTAAAATTGAAATAAACAAAAGAATAGGTATGGCAAAATTAATTTTGATGCCATGAAAAATATACTAACAACAAAACAAATATCAGCAGGGCTGAAACTAAGAATGGCAAAATGTTCCATCTTCTCAATATTCCTGTATGGTGTAGAAACATTGACATTAGACTAGAAAACAGAACAGAAAATTGAAGCCTTTGAAATGTGGATTTATGGAAGAATAGGTAGAATTGGATGGAAACAAAAGATAACAAACGATGAAGTTTTAAAACAACTGAAAATAAAAAGAGAACTACTGTATACAATTAATACAAGACAAATGCAATTTTTGGGGCATGTTAAAAGACACAACAGCCTACTAAAAGTAATATTGGAAGGAAAAATACAAGTTAAAAGAGGCAGAGGCAGACCAAGACTAACATGGACAAGTAACATAAAAAGATGGACAAGTCAGCCTATGGCAATCTGCACCATCAATGCAAGAAACAGAGTAGAATGGCGATCCATGGTAGCCAACCTTCGTTGTGGAGAAGGCACTCGATGATGATGAGAGGTTATACGAACTAGCAACCAAACAGGATAATTACAATATATAAAACAAGGAGTCAGACAAGGCTGTGTTTTGTCGCCAAATTTGTTTTCACTTAACAGCGAACATATTATGAGATCAATAGTAGACAAAAAAAGGAATTAAATCAACGGTCACAAAATATAAAATTTGCGATATGCGTATGACACAGTCTTAATAGCAGGGACATAGAATGAACTACAAGAAATGATAGACAAAATAGTAAAAGAAAGCAACAAAAAAGGTCTCAGTCTGAATAATAAGAAAACAGAAGTAATGGTCACATCGAAGAAACAATCATCACCATCATGCAACATAAAAATAAACAGGACAAATTTGAAACAAGTGCAACGTTTCAAATACTTGGGCACAATAACATCAGTAGTAAGATGCACCACAGAAACAAAAGGCAGAATAGTTCAGGCCAAAATAGCATTTCAGAAAATGAAAAATATCTTATGCAACAAATCTTTGTCAATAGAAGTGAGAAAGAGAGTTCATCGGTGCTATATAGAACCAATTCTGACCTATGGAAGTGAATCATGGACAGTAGACAAAAAATAAAAATACTATTAGAGGCCTCAGAGATGGGATTTCTCAGAAGAATGTTGAAAGTTACCTGGACAACTAAAAAAACCCATGAGGAAATTCTCAAAGAGGCCAATACAAAAAGGGAGCTCCTAAAAAACATCAGAAAGAAACAATCAACATTTTTCGGGCACATCATGAGAAGAGGAAAGGTGGAATACTTGGTTACAACTGGCAAAAAAAAAGGAAAAAGAGATCGCGGACGCCAAACAGAGCAGAGATGAAGATGATGGGGAAGACATGGAATGATCTTAAAAGAATTGCAAAAAACAGAACGACTTGGAAAGTGTTTGTTGAAGACCTATGCTCCACTGGGAGCTAAAAGGTAGAAGAAGGAAGAGATCGCGGACGCCAAACAGAGAAAATACTGTATAGCTTGGTGTCATGACATGGAAAACAGTCACCAAAGAACTTATACGATGCACTGTAGATAGAAGATTGTGGAAGGACATGATTGCCTACGCCAACCGATATGGCACAAGATGATGATGCTTGTTTTTTAGTTGACATGTCTTCTTTGCGTTTCTGCACAGCGCCTCCATCTGATATATCCAACCTTGACATAATATTCATGCAGTTTGTTCATGTTTGTGGATGCAGAGTCAATTTTTGAGTTTGTTTCTTGTCTAGTTTCTCTGAGGACATTCAGAATGTTAGCACAGTCCATTGCCCTTCCACAATAAATATCAGTCAAAATGCTCATTATCTATTAAACCTGCGTTATCTAGCACAACAATGAAACAGACTTTTGCTAGACTAGACCTCCCCAAAAATTCTAACCACTTTTTTTTAGCCCAGCCAGATGCAACCTTTCTGGGAATATTTACTGAGTCACTGAGGAAACAAACATGTGTGTAAGTATTTGTCTCAAACCATGCACATACTTGAATGACAGCCATAATTTCCATGTTCAAACTACTGGAAATAAATGTCAAAACACCACTGTCCACGTTCACAGTTCTACCTCCAACATGAACCGCTAAAGCCCATGTGCTTCCTACGTGCTGAATAACATACCCATTTGAGTAAATGACTGTGTCACTCTTAGAAGAGTTCTTGAAAATCAAGGCCTGCATTTCTGCTTCAAAGAACAATGAGTTGTGTTGTCTATATTCTCTGTCCTGTGTGATGATGATGAGAAAGGATGTGCTACACTCTGACGCCACTAATACCCATTTTTCACCTGGTTCTATGTCCTCTACAACATACACTAGCTGAACAATATCCATAGCCTTACCTAGCAATGATTTTTTCTCTTTCTAACCTGCTGCTTTTTGTACCCATAAACTGGTATATGGTCATGGTATAACTGATGGTTTATGTCTGCACTATTACAAGGTAGGCACATGCTCAGACACGTCATTTGTCTGCTATGGTGAAAAAATCAAGGAGGCAATAAATCACTCTGCACTCAGTATCATTTGAGTTTCCATGAATGACGCAATTTCCTTTATTTTGTATAACTTTTCCAGTCATTTCATTTACATTTTGCTGTTTCAGAATTGCAGTGCATACTCAATTACACTCCATTGATGCTAACAGACCAACCACACAAAATAATCTTATATATCTACACTGATGGAAACAGGCCAAACACACAAAATAATGTGATCCTTCTACACTGTTGGAAACAGACCAACTTCACTTAGATAAACAGACCTACCTCCACTGACGTAAACAGAACACAGGTACCGAACTCCCTCCCCACTCAAAGTCACAGACTGGACCAGGTCGTCCACGTCACAGTGAATGTCCAGTGTTGATTCATCCACGCTAACATTTCTTGGGTTGAGACAAGCTAGGCTGCCATCATTAAATTTGACTGCCAGTCGATGAAGGAATCCTACAACACAATTAGCCATTCATCAACATAAGCATTACAAAAATATATGAATCTCTTAACATAGTTTCATGATTGACCTAATCTTGTGCACTCACAACTCAATAATTGAACAGTTGAGAACAACATTACAATTTATGAACTTAAAGTAGTCTTATTACTTATAATGCCACTGTGTCATGAAATATTTAGACCTTAATAGGCTTAATACAATATTTCTGGAGAAACATGTAAATGATCTACCACATTGTGTTGCATAAAATGAAATGTTCCTACTATAAAATCATCATCAGTAGATATAGATATCTTATACCCATTTTCCCTTATACTCTTAAAGGTGTTCGTAACACACACTTTCGCATTATTAATTTGTGTATTGCTAGGAGCACAACCACCGTACCACATGTTGATGTAATTATGCATTTTGTTGTATAAGGTGGCTATGTGTTTATAGACATACATGCCTATACCGATCTTTATTGTGCAGGAGAGTAGAAGTGATTAATTATCAAAGCTGGACTGTCTTACAAGGTCAAGGAAATATTTTCCTCCTAGAAAAATTCAGTACCCATTTAAGGCTGGGTCATTCTGCAAGCTGTCGACCACAATTAAACTCAACCTATTATCCTTAGTAGTCCAGTTCACACGCCACTGAGTTATTGCATCTCACCTAGTAACATGGGGTCAAATAAAAAAATAGAATCCTCCTCAGCTTTTTTTTCAGAAAACCGTTAATATTTCTGTTGTACGACAAAAACTAAGGAGATATTCCAAGGTAATTTCATGCTGGAGAAGCAAGATAACACAGGCAGACATTCCCAAAGCAAATGGACAAAAGGAATGCATGATCTAAATCTGGACATGAGAAAATGCCAGCATGGGGAGACTACTTTATTTGGAAAGACACCTTTAATTACATACAGAATTTACCTTGCAGGAATGTCCAGGAAAACTTAGTAAGTAAAGTGTGACAATTCCAAACAAATGTTAGCTGAAAATGGTTACACTTAACCACACATTCCGCATCAAGTCACAAAATGCGGTTCTAGTAATCGAAACGAGAAATCTTTCAGTCAAATAATCCCACATCTTCCCCTGCTACACTCACATTCACATGCACACAACAACATAAAACAAAGGTAACATATAACCTGAGTGTTGTCGCTTACCTGAGTTACTGACTCGAACCCTCAACCAAGTAAATATTATTTGGTTATTTAATGGAATTGTGATGGTGTTCCCAGGAGGTGAAGAAGTCAAGCATGTCTTATCATTACCATCAGTTATTACTTCTTTCACCATATTATGAGCCAAATCAGCTGTTCAAGAATAATTACAAAACAGTAAACCTCCAGATGTCATTAACATTTTTTATATAATGAATAAATGTTGCAAAGGCAATAATGACATTAAATGGTACGACAAGAATTACTTGGAAGATCTAGATTTCACAGATGATACAGTGCCCTTAAGTAACACTAACAAAGCGGCTGCCCTGCTGCCTTGCAGGTAAGCTCGGGAGAGTAAAGACTAAGGGAGGGTACCCCGAAGTAAAACAAACCCATTGCCTTGTGAGTGAGACTTTTTAATCAAGGGATAGCGGAGCCAACCGTAAACAAACCGACGGAAGGCAACGAAAAACCACCGTCGGACTTCGGTGTACAATCATGAATCGCCACAATAATAGAAAACACGACAAAACGGTAAGGGGGACTCCAATGGAAAACCCTCGTTCGATAGTGGACATCATGCATGTGCTACAGGTGATACCCGATCGTCATCAAGCTACTGTAAGCAAAATAAAGATAAAACAGACTCTACAGATAGGTACTTGGAATGTGAATACACTTATGCAGAAGGGTAAACTGGAAAACATCAAACAAGAAATGAAAAGAATGGGTTTACATTTACTGGGACTTTGCGAAATGAGATTCACCGGATCAGAGGAGATATATTCGGATGAGCATAAAATAATCTATTCTGGAGGTACTGAACACCAAAGATGAGTAGGTATCATCTTGGATGCAGAAAGGGCAAGAACATTGAAAGGCTTTTACCCAATATTTGAGACCCCTTTTAGTGAAACTGAATGGAAAGTCAATATATATAAATCGTATACATGTTTATGTAACAACAGCAGACAGCCTAGAGGAAGCAATTGATACATTTTACGACGAGTTAAATAAGGCACTTCCTAAATGCAAACCACATGAAAACACCATAGTTCTAGGAGATTTTAACGCAAAAGTAGGAAAGGAAAGAGTTGAGGAAGTAGTTGATCATGGCTTAGGCAAGAGAAATGAAAGAGGTGACGCCTCGGTTAACATCAAGTTAAATTTAGATTTACTCAAATCAGACAAGTAGTTGCAAGACAAATATATTATGCACAACCGGTACAGAACCGGTACAAAGCAGTAGAAAGATACAAATCATTGATGAACAGAAGGAAATGCTAAAATAATCAATACAGCAAATATCAAAAGAGTTCATATCACCAGTGAGAACAAAATTAAGAAAGAAATGAATGACAGATGAAATTTTGCAGCTACTGGAAAGAGGAAGAAGAAAAAATAAATAAAATAAAGATGAGTATACGAGAATAAATAAAGAAATTGTAATAAAATGCAATGAAGCAAAAGAAGCATGGATAAAAGAGATGCAAAGAGATTGAAATGCAACAAAAAAGAGATGCCAAAGCTATATATAAACAAATTAAGAATTAACAGGAAGAAAAACGCAATAAAAAACTTGTTGTTTAAGATCAAAGGGAGGAGAACTGTTTATTGAACAAGAAAGCATAAGGGAACGATGGACCGAATACATTAAAGATCTTTATAATGAGGAACAAACAGAAGTAAATATTTAGGATAATGGAGAAGGACCAGAAATACTCAAAGACGAAGTGGAAGACGCCTTGCGGCATATGAAAGCAGGAAATGCTCCTGGACCAGATAATATAACTAAAGAAGAGATTGAAGCCATGGGTGATTTTGGAATGGAAATAATAGCAAAAATATTGAATGAAATCTACAACACCAGATACATACAAAACGATCAGCTAAAATGAATATTCATAGTTCTACCAAAGAAATCTGGTGCGATTGAATGTGATGGTTATCGCACAATAAGCCTTATGAGCACATGACTAAGATATTACTAAGAATCATCATGCAAAGAGTGCCAAACAAAATCAGTCCAGAAATTAGTGATGAACAGTGTGGTTTTGTTGATCATTTATGATCTAGATGAAATGCATCAACATTAGCATTGGATAAGATAAATATTCATGATAAACGCTACAATAAATCACAATCATTTGCTCTAGAGCACTGAATCTGGTAGCACAAGCAGATCTGGAATCGAAGTCATAAGACAGTCATTGCAACCTAACAACGACTGCAACTTCAACCACATGACTGTGGATTTGATCAATAATTGTTAATAATAAATGAACTTAAAATGAAAGAAAAATAACAAAATAACTTGAAAACAAAAACAGATGCATTCAACAACAACTGTTTATGAAAAAAATCGTATCTGCTGTCAGTACACACAACTATTGTTTCTAAAAACACAAACATCTTGAGCTTCATCACTGTGTCTTTAATAACCATTCGGTTCCAGAGATGCATATTGACTCACAAAGAAAAAAAACTTCACTCGGTAGCACAGATGCATATATATGGCCGCATTATAAATTAATACAGCTTGTGCTATAAGAGATGTAATCAATAATTATTGTCATTACTTTTCTCATTTGTTTCCGTTCCATCGATTTCCATCTTTGGCCAGTTTCGAGAAAATATAGTAAATTGTGATTTTGAATTTGATCTCATCTGCATTATGTTAAAAACGACAATTGGTAGAAAGTGAACGCTTTTCTGTAGATAATTGCCCCGAAATAATCGGCAATAAAGAAACGTTTTGCAAATTCTATATTGAGGAAATAGACTAATTATTATGATGATGTTTATATGTCTTTTGATGAGGAATTAAAAATGAAGACAGCAGCAATGACAGTGACTATGCTGTCAGTAGATCTAAGTGTGTTGTTAGTGTTTGTTCTACAGTTCCTGTCATTTATTCAAAATTTGATTGCATACTCAGTATATAAAAGTAGAACTGCTTCTGGTGCGTTCCAAGGTGAATATTGTGTTTACTTTCCATCTTGCCTGGATCATTGGGTGTAGAAAGCCTTGCCCTGAGACTCTCTTGGGGGTAACTGTAGGTGAGGAAACCATCCATGGATATTGTCAAATCTTGTGGTTTTATAATGAGTTATGCTGAAAGACCTACTCAAGACGTTACTAGGGGGGCAAACACCATCAGCTGAAAAGCGATAATGCGAATAGACTTCTAGAATATTCAAACAATGACCTACCCGACAAAACTAGCGCAAGCTATCAACGAAATGGAGAAACACCATCATGGTTTATTAGGAATCTAGTGAAACTAGATAACGAGGTATAGGGAAACATTATGTCAACAACAAAACAATAATTTATTCAGGCACAGATAATAATAAACATTATGGAGGAAAGGGAATTATAATGGACGTCTCGACCGCTAACAATCTTACAGATTGGGAGCCGATGAACCATATTTTAATAATAGCAGTTATAAAACCAAGTATGGAAGATTAACAATTATTTAATGCAATGCACTCACTGATGAACCTGAAGATGAAATTAAGGATGGCCGTTACTATCTGCTGTAATATTTAATAAATACAGTTCCTAAGTATGAGTATATTAATAGTGACATGCGACTTTAATGGCAATGTAGGTAGAGACAACAATAGAAAGAGAGATTTGATGGTATTGGAGAAAGAAGTAGACATTGTCAATCAGAATGGAGAAATGATAATAGAACTAGGTTTAGCAGAAGACCTAACTATAGACGAAATTATTTCCACACATATGGATACATAAGACAACATGGATATCTCAAGATGAGAAAAACGAGAAACCAAATCGACCACGTATATAACAGAAAACAATTCAAACGTTTCCTTAATGATGTGAGTGTTTATAAAGGAACTGACATCAATAGTGACCATAATCTATGTATGGGGGGGGGGGGGTGTTAAACTTAAACTGAGAAGTCACCATAAGAAGTACACTTTGTGGAAGATAGATAGTAACAAATTAAATGAAGAAAGAAGATAGATAGTAACAAATTAAATGAAGAAAGAAGATAGATAGTAACAAATTAAATGAAGAAAGAAAATAGATAGTAACAAATTAAATGAAGAAACTATCAAAGGACAATTTACTCTAGAACTCAACATTCATGAATAAGCTTAGGGGGCAATAGTTGAATTGAATATTAATGAACTATGGGATATTCACAAGACAGCAAAACTAACATCAGCAGAATTAAGTGCTGGATTCAGGAAAACTGAAAGAAACGTATGGATCTCAGATATAACATGGAGATGTATCCACAATAGGCGTGAAGCAAAAGTAGCCATGTTAAATGTCAACACTGAGTTAGGTAAAATAATAGTCAAAGTAATATATAAAGAAATTAATAATATGGTGAACAACTCTGCAAGACGAGGTAAAAGAACTTTAATAGATAATCTGGCAGTTGAAGAATAATTAGCCCCCAAAACCGCAAATAGCAAGGTATCATATTCGTTATTGCATCAACAGCGCCTCTACATCAAATGGCGGATCTGTTCTGGGTAAATATGGCACTTTACTAATTTCTAATGCTGTCAAAAAGACTGAAATTTTCCACTTTACTCTTAAATGCCTACATCCCAGTCATCTGATGCAATTTGAGACAGATGCACAAACTCCACGTGTAGACAACAATATAAAAGAAATCACTATAACAAAAATTGAATTAGCAGTGAAACGTCATCATTATGTGCCATACCGGTTGGCTTAGGCGATCATATCCTTCCACAATCTTCTTTCCACCATGTATCGTTTCAATTCTGTTGTTGACTATTTTCTATGCCATCACACCAAGCTATCTAGTATTTTCTCTCTTTGTCATCCGCGATCTCTCTTTCCCTGTATTTTGCCAGTTGTAACCAAGTATTCCAACTTTCCTCTTCTCATGTTGTGCTGAATATTTCTTTCTGGTACTTTTTAGGAGTTACCTTTTTGTGTTGGCCTCTTTGAGAATTTCCTCGTTGGTCTTTTTAGCTGTCCAGGGGAACTTTTAACATTTTTCTGAGAATTCCTTCTCTGCAGCCTCTAATCGTCTTTTCTTTTGTTTTTTTTTTACTGTAAATAATTCACTTGCATACATCAGAATTGGCTCTATATAGGACCGATGGACTCTCTTTCTCACTTCTATTGACATGGACGATTTTTATTTTCTGAAATACTATTTTGGCCTGAGCTATTCTGCCTTTCATTTTTGTGATGCATCTACCATCTGATGTTATTATTGTGCCCAAGTATTTAACGAGTTGCAATTGTTTCAGATGTGTCCTGTTTATTTTATTTTGCTGGAGAAATGATAATGAAATATATATTTAAAAAAACTAAGAAAAAAAAACCAGTATGGTTAAAGCTTTACGTAATAAGTTGACAACACAAATCAGAACATTGTTTCGGCTCAAAGGCCTTCAACAGGAACCAACATACAGCACACGTACAAATATGTATTTAAAATGAAAAATAATCAATAAACAATTTAACTAGTAGGAGAAAAAAGAATGGAAAATAAGAATACAATTTTTCTTGTAAGATCTGAAGTGGATCATTTTTTTATGCTGCATGAAAGTGATGATCGTTTCTTTTATAAGATCATTTCTTCTGTTTTCTTACTATTCAGACTGCTACCTTTCTTGTTGCTTTCTTGTACTATTGACTATCATTTCTTGTTAGCAGTGGAAAACATGGCTAAAAATAAAGCCTCTGGGATAGGTAAAATAACCACAGAGATGCTGAAAGCATTTCATACTCAAAACTTATTCCAAACACCTACCATATTGACAAGCTGGACCGAACCATCCTGTCTCACATCCAGCATTTTTACATTGGCCATCCTGATAACAACCGCCGTGGACACAACGACATTTGTATATACATGACGGTCCAAACCAACCGTATTCACAGTCTGAAATATAAAAATATTTTCTCTCAATTCTGGTTCCAACAAATCTGAACTTTCTTCTACTTATCAGAGATTAAAGCAAGAAGTAATGTCCTGTGACTTGTATTACATCTCATTTAAGATAAATATAAAATGTCACCGTAGTAGATCACACCATTTGGAAGTGACAGGTCAGTACAACTCCTCGCTGTTACACTCTCCCAGCTCAGTGCACCTCGTCGCTGTTACACTCTCCCAGCTCAGTGCATCTCGTCGCTGTTACACTCTCCCAGCTCAGTGCACCTCCTCGCTGTTACACTCACCTAGTTCAGTGCACCTCCTCGCTGTTACACTCTCCCAGATCAGTGCACCTCGTCGCTGTTACACTCTCCCAGCTCAGTGCACCTCATCGCTGTTACACTCTCCGATCTCGGTGCACCTCCTCGCTCTTACACTCTCCCAGCTCGATGCACCTCCTCGCTGCTACAATCTCCTAGCTCAGTGCACCTCCTCGCTGTTACAATCTCCCAGCTCAGTGTGCCTCCTCGTTGTTACACTCTTCCAGCTCGGTGCACCTCCTCGCTGTTACACTCATCCAGCTCGGTGCACCTCCTCGCTGTTACACTCATCCAGCTCGGTGCACCTCCTTGCTGTTACACTCATCCTGCATGGTGCACCTCCTCGCTGTTTCACTCCCAGTTTGGTGCACTTCCTCGCTGTTACACTAATCCAGCTCGGCGCACCTCCTCGCTGTTACACTCCTAGCTCGGTGCACATACTCGCTGTTACACTCCCAGCTCGGTGCACCTCCTCGCTGTTACACTCCCAGCTCGGTGCACCTCCTCGCTGTTACACTCCCAGCTCGGTGCACCTCCTCGCTGTTACACTCCCAGCTCGGTGCACCTCCTCGCTGTTACACTCCCAGCTCAGTGCACCTCCTCGCTGTTACACTCCCAGCTCGGTGCACCTCCTCGCTGTTACACTCCCAGCTCGGTGCACCTCCTCGCTGTTACACTCCCAGCTCGGTGAGCCTAAAACTCATTCTATTTTTTTTTTATCTGCTGGAGATCGCCAAGGTGCATTTGAACTTCTCTGTGTACTACTACTACTACTACTACTACTACTACTTCTACTACTACCACTACTACCACTACTACTACTACTACTTCTACTACTACCACTACTACTACCACCACTACTACTACCACTACTACTACCACTACTACTACCACTACTACTACCACTACAACCACCACTAACTCTACTACTACTACTATTACTAGTACTACTACTACTACCACTACTACTACTACTACTACTACTACTACCACTACTACTACTACTACTACTACTACTACTTCTACTACTACCACTACTACTACCACTACTACTACTTCTACTACTACCACTACTACTACCACTACTACTACCACTACTACTACCACTACTACTACTACTACCACTACTACTACTACTACTACTACTACTATTACTACTACTTCTACTAATATTACTACTACTACTACTACTACTACTACTATGTGTTGAATGCTCATTACCGATCACTGCTCTCACACGGCCTGTCTGAAAGATTATTTCTCTCTGACCAGATCTTCCACTTATTTTGTTGTCTCCCTCTGTATCTCTTTTTGTCTTAAAGCCACCATCTTCTTTGGCTTTCTCAGTCTCGCCTCATTGGAACCATACCTTACGCCTTACATTGTTGTTTATTTATGTGTAAGATGATATTTATTAGTCAGTTCCTTTCAATGTTTAGATCGGTCTTTTAATGTTTTCTATGCTCTTTTTATTTATCCAAGAAATTCTATAATTTGTCTGTGACATTTTTTTTTATTAAACCAATTTTCTTCATTGTTGGTTATGAAATTGTTCATGATTGAAAATCATATGTAGCTATCGAAAAGATAAATACACTCAGTAGATTGAATTTTTTTGCCCTGTTGGCATTGTGCTATTTGTTCTTTATGACATTACATTTTTGTTTTGCCATTGCCAGTCATCATTTGATCCCCTTTTCAATTGTTATTACAGGTACCATATATTCATTATCTGTTACAATTTCAAGTCCTACGTTGGTGGTGATGATTTTTGGGTTTATAACCGTTATTTTTTTACTCTAATTAAATGCCATGAAGAACATGTGGTACAATACTAGTAAGGCAGAAAAGAATTAAAATTACTGAGGTCATTTAACCCGATAGTATTATATGGTAGTGAATCATAGACAATCTCGTAAACAGCAAAGAAGACAAAAATCAATTAATAAAATAAATAATACAGACAAACCCTAACATACAACTGATAATGAAAAAAGGGATATGAAGACACATTAAAAGATGCAAACATTACAAAAACTGGCTTATAAACACCATTCTACAGAAGCAATTTAAATATATGGCAACATCAAAAGACACAAAAGGCTGGAAATAACAATAATGGGCGACATGGCTTGCTAGCGAACAGCAAGATCAGACCAAGAAGAAGGTGGTTTCAAGACATCAAAGAGACCTTGAACATGACAACAGGCGAAGTGGGAGATCTGACTAGAGACAGAAATTCTTTCAGTCGGGCTGTGGTGAATGCAACTTTCCTCAAAAGACATGCGACCTGATGATGATCTTCTGTAAATAAATACAAAGCAAAACAACACCAAGAAACGTCTTATGCAGAGTATATTCTTTCTAACCTTGTAAAGGTCAAGGTAAAGTACGAGTCTTGAACTGGCGTCATAGCACGCGAGTTTTTACACCCATATGTGCTCGGCCGCTTATCCAGAAATGTTCGGAAATTTCTGTATAGTGTCGCCTCAAGCATCGAAACTCAGATGCGCGGCGACATTCCTCACCTTCCCAGGGTAATACGCTGGTAGCCATTTCTACCAACAGCTGGGTCGACCGTGGGTGTATTTTTTTTTTCCAACCACGAGTACAACTCACACTGCTCCCAGCGGGAATCAAACACGGGTTGTCCGAACGTCGGTAGTCCAGTCGGGTGATTTTCCCAACTAGGCTACCGAGGCCCCCTCTTTCTAACCTTGTTCTTGCTGCAAATATCAAACATCATCATATAAGATTAAGTATACAAGAAAGCTTGTCACCTTTGTGATGTTCGACAAAAGTGTTCAGGATGACGAAGCAATATATAATCAGGAATAATAATATAAGAGAAAAAATAGGCACTGGGCCAATACTAAGCTACATACAGGAACGATGCACACAGTTATAAACTGGGTTGCCCGTCTAGAATGTCATGCAATTCCTAACTACATAAAGTATATATAGAGGAAAAGGTAAAAGGGTAAGAGGCAAACCCAGAGTATTATGGAGAGACAACATCAAAGAAATACTGCAACAACATCAATTGCCAATGATTGAAACTACCAAAAAGCAAGAACCAAAGCGTTGCGCATCTCTCGAAACCCGAATGATAACAAAAGAAAGAAAGAAAAAATTAAACAAAGAAAGGAAGAAAGAAGATAATATGATCAAGGGACTTCTCCCTTTTTTAAACCCTGCTTATTCCTTATGCAAAACAGAGTCTATGGCATCTTAAAGTCTGTTCATAATGATCTTACAGAACATTTTAGTGGCAACTGGTAGAAGTCACACCTCTCCTTTTGTTACAATCCTTGTGATAACATTTTTTGTTCTAGAATGTTGACAATGATACCCATTTCTTCCATTGTACGGACATCATCTCTGTTTTCCATATTGTATTGAAAATTGAAGATTATTAAGTGTTTTAGTTCTTTCCGAGCCTGTCTGGTCATAGCGCCAATCTCTGGATTTCCTATTCAGAGTAACGTTGATTAATGCACTTCTCTCTCTCTCTCTCTCTCTCTCTCTCTCTCTCTCTCTCTGCGATCAAATGTATTTAAGTTATATTGTGGCTCTCGTGATTAAAAACTCTTACGATAAATCTTGCTTGTCCATTCAAGCTAAAATGAAGGCAGAGAAACAGTACAAAATAACAGTCTACATATTCTCACAAGAGTCCATTACGTAATCTGCTGTTTTGTAATTATGTTAGTTTTCACAAATGATTTGTATTTCTTCATTGTTTTATCTAGCCCACATTATTGGAAGTAAGTTATAAGCTCACTATTTTATGATGATCTTAGAACAGATTCATAGTCTGTTTTGGCACTCCCCAATTAAGGGGGTTTAGACTCTTTTCACTGGTCTCCTCTCCTTTTCCTTCCTCCGTTATATCCCTATTCCTCCTTGCATTATCTTTAGTACGTCTCTAGCTCTTCTCCGCCTTTGTCACCCCTATATTCTCTATCTTTTCACCTTTTCATCTTTAATCCTATGGACACCTCATTAAATCATTCCCCAAGAGACCCCTTTCCTAATTTTTCCTTATTTTTCCTTACTAGGCTCCACTTGCTCCTATTAAATCCTACCTGCCACATTGTCTATTCATCATATATATATATATATATATATATATAACAACATCTACGTTAATCCTGGCCACCTTTTGCTTTCTGCCATTTTTTTTTAGATCAGTGTTTTGTTTTTCGTGCTTGGATTTTTTTTATTTTTAATAATGTGTGTGTTATACTTGATGAAGGTTTTTGTTGAAACGTCAGAGTTTGTCTTGACTTACTATTAGTTTAGCTGCTGCATACGATTTTTATTTTAGTGTAAGTGTTGTCTGCATGCTCTACACGTGGCCCCGCACAGTAGTTTATATCCTATATATTTTATATTTGATCATATCTCCACTACTATTAGACAAAAGTACTTACCATGAAATCTATTGTAGAGAACAAATCTGTTTACTGTCACTTTGTCTGTGAAAGTGAGGTTCAGGTTGGGTGTTGGGTCACCTTCAAGTGTATGAGCACATGAACATGTAGCTCTCCAAAAGTGACCACTAGCCTCGCCGTCTACAGCGGCTGATGAATGACAAACTGATTCAATACTTGACATGCTGGTGGGTTCCTTCAGAGCTACATTTCGACCTGACATTTGTGAAGATTAAAATGTGGCATTGAGTGTGACATAAAAAAAAATCATGAACATCATTAAACTTGGAGCCGCGATAATTCAGTGGTTAGTGAACTGGACAACAAGGGACAAGAGTTCTCTACCCTGATTGACGGTTTCCAGGTTCACCCAGCCTTTAATGGGTACCGGATTTTTCTGGGAAAGTAAAGCGGCACGGGCGTAATACCGACCACATTATACCAAAAGTCATGCGTCGAATGTCTGTAAAAATTATGGTCATAACACCATATCCACTATACACCACTGGAGTCGAGCCCCGAGCTATTTACAAACATATGCATTCAACTCTCACGTGTAAGAACAATCACTACTTGCTTCAGCCTTCAGTTCTACTGGCCATTGCTTCATTCAATACGTACAGTTGTGGTCATAAACAGTCATTTCTGTTCAGAAGCTCTTTACAAACATATGCATTCAACTCTCACGTGTAAGAACAATCACTTCTTGCTTCAGCCTTCAGTTCTACTGGCCATTGCTTCATTCAATACGTACAGTTGTGGTCATAAACAGTCATTTCTGTTCAGAAGCTCTTTACAAACATATGCATTCAACTCTTACGTGTAAGAACAATCACTTCTTGCTTCAGCCTTCAGTTCTACTGGCCATTGCTTCATTCAATACGTACAGTTGTGGTCATAAACAGTCATTTCTGTTCACACGGTGACACTTTCTTTTTTACACTCACAATCACATATTCTTCTGATGTTTTTTTAAAACAAGACTGCTGCCTTGCAGGAAGATTGGGGACAATCAAAGCCTAAGGAATTAAAACCTGAATAAAATGCTGGCTGAAATCGGATGCACTGGGCCACTGGCGCAGAACACAGTGCGACGTTTTAACAGGTATTCAATCAGGGTGGATCTAACAGACTCTAATTACGATATTCTGTCTCTGATGTCGATCAATTCACTTAAACAGACAACTGTTTTCAAGTGAGAGCCTGGAATCCTACTCTGACTGAGTCTTGATCGCAGAGAGAGAGAGAGAGAGAGAGAGAGAGAGAGAGAGAGAGAGAGAGAGAGAGAACAAGACAGAAGCTAAACGCTGGCTACAGACATATGCATACACATTTATACATAATGATGACAGACTTTCATTCAAGTAGTTTGTTATTGCTATTGTACACTGGACATGTTTTCAACAAATGCTGCACTGACATCTGATTAGCAATTTTAAACATGCGACATACTGTATAGCAGCTGGTATTTCAGTTTGTGACATAAACTATTTACATATGGTACAATCTGACTGGATCCTCTTTAACACTACCACCTTTCAACATTTAGTACAGAGCTTAGAGATGTAATCATCATTGAGTGCTAAGTACCTGAATCATATATTGTATATGTTACAAGTATAGTACATTGTCATCATAGGTTATGTGTCCACTGGAGAATGCAGGCTGTAGTTGAGACATGTCAGAATGTTACCGTTCAAGATAATGTGTATTAACCCTTACCTCCACTAATATATACAGAGCACAAAGACTGGACACCCTCGCCTGTTATAGTCACTTGTGTCACTAGTTCGCTCACGTTACAGTAGACGTCCATGACTTTACCGTTGCTGTCATATGTACATGTAGTTGACAATAAACTACCATAGTTGAGAAACTGGAAATGTCCTTTTAGCTTCTCCAGGAATTCTGTTGGCAGTAGGAAAACAAACTGATTGACAAAAGTTAAACTTTGGATATAAATAATTGCTGATATAAAACAATATGCATAATGTTAAAGTTTATTAACGTGATAATAATAATGTATGAAAGAATGAAATGCAGTGTTGTGCACAAAGGGCAGCTTACAGAAGTATTTGAAATAAGAACAGGAGTAAGGCAGGGATGCCTTCTATCTCCATTTCTCTTTCTACTGGCCATAGATTGGATTATGAATATAACTCAGAATATCAGAAATGTAACATAGCGGTAACTGACCAAGCAACTTAATGACTTAAGCTTTTGCTGATGTCATAGCTCCCCTGTCATATAATCGTGAACGGATGCCAGATAAACGTAGCATACTTGATGAGAGATCACAACAGCTGGGACTGAAAATAAATAGAGGTAACTCCAAGATTTCTTTTTAGAATTAATGCAGTTGGCAATATCCACATGAAAATAAGAGAAATACTAGACATAAAATCCTACATTTATCTCGGTAGTAATATAGAAACAGACGGAGGAACAGAGTAAGATACTGAAATAAGGATATAAAAAACTAGAGGAGCATATGTTGCACTGGGAAACATGGAAATCCAAAGAAATTAGGTTAAATACAAAAAATTAAAATGTTTAACTCCAATGCTAAGTCAGTCCTATTATAAATGGAAATAATAAAATAAATATTTTCTCCTGTGAAACATGGAAGTAAAAGTAAAGTACCCCCCGTCACGCCAAGTGGCGTATAGGGAAATATGGTGTTAGTGACCCTATATTTTACAGACCTTCAGCACATGATTTTTGGGGTAATGTGGTCGGTATTACGCCCGTGCTGCTTTTACTTTCCCAGAAAAAATCCGGTACCCATTTAAGGCTGGGTGAACCCGGAGCCGTCGGTTGGGATCGAACCCTACCCCTTGTCCGTAGTAGTCCAGTTCACTAACCACTGAGCTATCGCGGCTCCTACTAATTTTTAGGGAATTAGTAAAACCCAGGTGTCCTCGCCAGGGTACGAACCCCGGCTGTTGCCGTGGTAAGCCAACCGCCTATCGATTGCGCTAACCGGACAGTGAAACATGGAGATCAACATAAATAACAATCATAACCTATTATATGTATATGAATGTGATGGCAGTGACCAGGGCATTCATCTGGTTAGAGTCACAATCCTACACCCACGTCTGTCTACTGAGTGATTTGATGAGCATGATAAAAAAAAGTGGAGGCTGGCTCAGTTCGCATGCAATGGTTAGAGTCATTGCAGAAGTAAAAAATACCTAAGGTCACTATGAGTCTATGACTCTGGACATGCGGGAATACGAGGAATGAAAGAGCGGACGGGTTGGCTAGCTGCGCTGTTGTTCAGGACGGTCGAATGGATCGGGCTGACAACATAAATGCCCTCCGAGATGTGGGAAGAGCACAGGACTTCAACAACCACAAATCCACGTAACTCCTTCAGATGATAGAGATGGGAGTTAAGATGGACACAGCCATAAATGAGAAACTTAGTGGGCGTGTAAGAAGACTTATCAACCAACATAGAACTGGAGTCTTCAGTCGCTGGATACTGCTGGACTTGCTGAGAAGGGTATCTGATCACCCATGGACATGTTCGGAGTGCAATGATGATGATGACCAGCAAATAGCTCAATAACTCAATGGATGTGAAACATAGAGAACAACAGAAATAACAATCAAAAGATACAGATCTTCATTAATGGATGCTTGCGCGGAACGAACTTCCGGTAAGATGGAGGATCTAGGTCGCGTTCTCTCGATTGCTGCAGGAAGTGCACGTGGAATCTGATTAATTTCGGTTCTCCGTTGTAATTTTCTGCGTCAAAGTATAAATGATGTTCCACTTATTACATCTGTGCGGCTATAGCGAAGTTGTACGCCGGCAACAGTCCTTTTTTTGACAAATCAAGTGTTGTGAATGCGACCTTCCAACATCTAGACTTAATCTGCGCTTTACATCACATTGGTGCTGGTCATGACCGTTGTTGGAATTCCTTGACGCAACTTATTTCCATGTTACTTGTTAATGTGAAGTACTATGTCGGCCAGAGTTTTGTCTCTTTGGGGTATTTGGACCCTGTTTTGTTTGCCGTATGCTGCTTTCACTGGAGCAATTGGGAATCTAAAGGGAGAGAAAGTATGCGTACGACATTTATGTGTGCTACGTCATCGTCATGATGATGATGGTCTAATCACCATCTTACTACAGTTACTACAGCTTGAATAGATGGTGCTCGGAAGCCTGAGAGGGCCGACCATCTAAGTGCAGAATCCCCCTACAGAAAAGACAATCTGCTGCCTTGCAGGAAGATTGGGGACAATCAAAGGCTAAGGAAAGCAAACCTGAATAAAATGCTGGCTGAAATCGTATGCACTGGGCCACTGGCGCAAAACACGGTGCAACGTTTTAACAAGTAATCAATCAGACTGGATCTAACAGACTCTAATTATGATAGAAACTACCGCTGACCGGAAAGGCTTCAAAAACATGAATATAATACACTGGAATGCGGAGGGCATATACCATAAAAAAACAAGCTCTAACAATCAGACTAGCAGAGGAGGAGATATACGTTGCCTGCATTCAGGAATCTCATCTTAATCCTCAGCACAGATTTATGATCAGGGGCTACCAAACATTTAGACAAGACAGGGAAGGTCACAAGGGTGGAATTCTTATACTTATTAAAAATTCCATCCCAGCAAAACTGATTGATGTAGTCACAAACGGATGTGCAGAGATCATTGGTACAGACCTATACATTAACTCCGCTAGTATAAGGATATATAATACATACTGTCCAAATGACAAATTACTGAAGTCAATGGAAATAACACCATCAAAGTATCTGGTAGTAGGAGACTTTAACAGCCACTCTGAAAGATGGGGATATAAGGAGTCCAACGTTCGAGATGAAGAAGTGGAAGAATGGGAAATAGACAACAACCTATTCCTCATAAACTCTAGGGAGGACCCCCCAATCTTCTATTCAAGAAGATGGAAAACAACTTCCACTCCCGACCTAGCATTTACAAATGGAGACATATCCATCAAAATAACTAGAAAAGTGATGAAACAACTTGGAGATAGTGACCATTGACCAGTCAAACTTTCAGTGGATCTTGCTCACAAACAGGATTTGCAAATACCTCTTCCCCGCCGGAACTATAACAGAACCGATTGGGCAAAGTTTGCACTGATGCATATACTGCGCCTATCAACACCCTGAAACATCCCACAGCACAGAGAGCAACATTGAGTACAAAGCAGCCTCGGTCAAATACAGACGTGAGGTCATGCCATCAGCCAGACAGAGCTGGATAGACAAAACAGAGGGCCTTAATCTAGACAAAAATGGTCATAAACTATGGAAACTTGCGAAAGCTCTGAGCGACGAAAACAATTACCGACTTCCAATATCATTATCACACAATCAGAACATCCTCACAGGCAAAAGGCAGCACATCTACTGATAGAGGCTTACACAAAACATTTGTAGAATAAACATTCCAATAGACAAACAGAAAGCTGCAAGGCGGGAAAACCAAGATGCAAAACGCATGTCTTTAGCACCAGAAGAACATCAGACCACCATCTTTACCCCAACTGAATTAGATGTTGCCCTCAAAGCATTGAATCTCAAAAGTTCCCCTGGTAAAGATAGAATCCCCAACGAAATGCTCCTAAATCTGGGACAGAAAGCCAAGAGCCAGCTTCTAAGGATAATAAATGCTAGCTGGAAGAAAGGTCATGTGCCGGCAATCTGGAAAGAAGCTATTATGGTGCCCATCCTCAAGTGTGGAAAAGACCCACTAGACCCAAGTAGCTATAGACCAATTAGCCTACTGAGCTGCCTGAGTAAGCTCATGGAAAGGCTGGTTAACAGAAGACTTATGTGGCATTTGGAGACAAAACAACAAATTGTACCACAACAAAGTGGCTTCAGTCAGCACAGATCAACTAAAGACCTGGTCACCTACATTGCACAGGAAATAGAGGATGGTCTACAAGAAATAAACACCCACTGGCAGTGTGGGTCGACATGGAGAAGGCTTTTGATAAGGTTTAGCGAGAGGGTTTAAAGAACAAGCTTTTTAGACTTGGCATCCAGGGTAGTTTATCCAATTTGATCTCTCAATACGTTCGGGATAGAACGGCCAGTGTACAAGGTCAAGATCAACTAAGTAAGAAGGTCTCTATCGAACAAGGTGTCCCAATAGGCGGAGTCTTGTCCCCAACACTTTTTAATTTTCATAAATGACATCATAAAGGACATTCCACCCAGAATGCACTCATCAATATACGCAGATGATGTGGCGTTATGGGCTCGTGAGGAAAGTATGTCGGTAGCTGGACCCAGGATGCAAGATGCCCTAGGTGAACTTGAAAAATGGACAAACACCTGGTTCTTACCAATCAACGAAAAAAAAACTACATATACAATATTCAGCCTATCAAGAAATACACTCTCTGCAAACTTGAAGATAAAAGACCATATCACTCCCTATTGACCACAACCCAACATATCTTGGTGTCACCATGAATCGCAGAATGACTTGGAAAAATCAGATAGACAGAGCAAGGATAAAAGCCAGAAAACGAACAAATATTATGAAGAAATTGGCAGGAACATACTGGGGGGTAGACAGCAATATTTTGAAAAGACTATACGTAGGAAGAGTCAGACCAGTTCTAGAGTATGGAGTCACAGCCTGGGCTATGGCTTCCAAATCACACCTTAACAAAATTAACATAACACAGAACCAAGCTGCCCGTATCATCACTGGTGCTATGAAAGCTGCACCTATCAAGACTCTAGAAACAGTAACAGGTTTACAACCCTTAGATGACAGTAAAAAAGTAAAGTACCCCCGACACGCTAGGTGGCGTATAGGGATTATGGTGTTAGTGACCATACATTTTACAGACCTTCGGCACATGATTTGTGGGGTAATGTGGACAGTATTACACCCGTGCCGCTTTACTTTCCCAGAAAAAAGTCCGGTACCCATTAAAGGCTGGGTGAACCTGGAAGCCGTTGGTTGGGATCGAACTCTACCTCTTGTCCTTTATAGTCCAGTTCACTAACCACTGAGCTATCGCGGCTCCCTTAGACGACAGACGGGTCACTAAAGTATTGCAACAAGCGGAGAAATATAGAAGGCTCATTAACCACCCCATGCACCAAAGAATATCTGGTTACGGAATTGTACGACTTAAGAGGAGCAACTTCGCTGCAATTTCCAATGAACTAACTACTGGAGACCCAGTACTTTCCCAAACAATATCGAAAACCTCGGGCCCATCTGATATGTCTCCCCGTGGAAAACATACAATACCAGAACTTCCGGAAAATATAACTGGAATCATGAAAAAAGGCACCCTACAAAGGCATCATACACAGAAAGAAAACACGTAGCAGAAAAACACATTCACGATACCTACCCACAGGACTCTTGGTCCCACATATACACAGATGGCTTTGCTACAAATGCCACCAGATATGGAGGGGGAGGTGTGTTCTTGACGCTGAATAATCATGACGAGATCACCAATTCAATAGCTACTGGAAATTCTCAAATAACGTAAAGCAGAAGCTGAGGCCATCAGAGATGCTGCAACTCTGGCTACTCAACACAAAAATAACATGCACAATAAATTGGTGATTCTGACTGATGCACTGTCAGTATTATCAGCTCTAAAAATCCACAAGAACAATGAACTAGATTACTTAAGAACTACCCTGGACCAACTATGCAATAACTTCCAGAGAGTAGTCATTCAGTGGATACCTTCACACTGTAACATACACGGGAACGAACGCGCAGATAAATTAGCTAAAGAGGGAGGGAAATTACCACAAGAGAACCATCCGCTCAGTTATGATGAAGCCAAATCCATCCTCAAAGGCCAGTACAATGAACAATGGAAACGAAAACACCCAAAGCATAACGAGAGTGACGGATACCACCAACTATCAAGGAGGGATCAAGTCATCATACTTCGCCTACGCACAGGCCACAATAGAATGAGAAATCACATGTTCACCAAATTCAAAATAGGTACTACCAGTCTATGCCACTGTACACTGGACAATATGACTACAAATCATGTTCTACAGGATTGCCCCATTACACAGACCTGAGAAGAGTAATGTGGTCCACGCCCACCTCCCTGGAGGAGAAACTATATGGGGCAATAGATTCGCTTAAACAGACAGCTGACTTCATGAGAGAGTCTAGAATCCTACTCTGATTGAGTCTTGATCGCAGACAGAGAGAGAGGGGGGAATGCTTGCGCAGAATAAAATGATGGAAATGGCAGGACAAAATCACTAACACAGAACTATAAAAAAGTGTGAAATGTCAGTGGATAAAAAGATACAAACAAAGAAGCTGATGGCGCTAGAAAGGACATACACTGTGGAAGCCAACAGTGAGTACTACACGACATACCCTTTTTTTTTAATCACCAAGGAAAACGACAAAGAGGAAAACAAAACTATTCTTGGAAAAGACAAATGGAAGCAGAGATGAAGATGATGGAGGATGACATGGGATGATCTTAAAAGAATTGAAAGAAACAGAACGGCTTGGAAAATGTTTGTTGACGACCTTTGCTCCATAGGGAACTAAAAGGTAGAAGAAGATGATATTCCTATAAAAGACTGTAAGTAGATAGTTTTAAAAATCAACGGTCATTAATTATGAATCTCAATTAGCCATGAACTGTAGTTTAAACAAGAGTATATAACAGATAGAAGACTGTAATTAGATAAAAGCAGGAGTATACTCCTATATAAGACTGTAATTAGATAAAAGCAGGAGTATATTCCTAAAGAAGACTGTAATTAGATAAAAGCAGGAGTATATTCCTATAGAAGACTGTAATTAGATAAAAGCAGGAATAGAATATAAATACATGTATTGTGTCCACGTATTTGAAACGTTGCACTTATTTCAGATTTGTTTGTTTTATTTTTATGCTGTATGATGGTGATGATTGTTTCTTCAATATAACCATTACTTCTGTGTTCTTACTATTCAGAATGAGACCTTTCTTGTTGCTTTCTTTTACTATTATGTATTCCTATAGAAGACTGTAATTAGATAACAGCAAGAGTTTATTCCTATAGAAGACTGTAATTAGATAAAAGCAGTAGTATATTCCTATAGAAGACTGTAATTAGATAAAGGCAGTAGTATATTCCTATAGAAGACTTTAATTAGATAAAAGCAGTAGTATATTCCTATAGAAGACTAATTAGATAAAAGCAGTAGTATATTCCTATAGACTACTGTAAATAAATAAAAGCAGGAGTATATTCCTATAAAAGACTGTAATTAGATAAAAGCAGGAGTATATTCCTATAGAAGACTGTAATTAGATAAAAGCAGTAGTATATTCCTATAGAAGACTGTAATTAGATAAAAGCAGGAGTATACCCCTATAAAAGACTGTAATTAAATAAAAGCAGGAGTATATTCCTATAGAAGACTGTAATTAGATAAAAGCAGGAGTATATTCCTATAGAAGACTGTAATTAGATAAAAACAGGAGTGTATTCCTATAGAAGACTCTAAGTAGATACACTGCTATGATTGTAACAGCAACCACGTGAATGTGTAATGTTTTATTTTAAAAGTGTACCATGATCCAAATCAATCAATAACCTAAGATATGCTGACGATACTGTACTACTAGCAGAAAATCTTAAAGACCTACAACAATTACTTCATGAAATAAACACGACAAGCAAAAAATATGGACTAGATATGAACATCAAAAAGACTAAAACTATGATCATAAACAAAGAAAATACTCAAAACCCACAAGTAGATATCAAAATTGAAGGAATAGACCTTGAGACAGTTCAGAACTATAACTACCTTGGACATAATATAACCAGTGATGGAAAATGTACAACTGAAATAAACAAAAGAATAGGAATGGCAAAAAGTAATTTTAATGTTATGAAGGACATACTAACATCAAAACAAATAACACCAGAGCTAAAACTAAGAATAGCAAAATGTTACATCTTCTCAATATTCCTATATGGTGCTGAAACATGGACATTATACAAGAAAACAGAACAGAGAATTGAAGCCTTCGAAATGTGGATTTATAGAAGAATAGGTAGAATTGGATGGAAGGAAAAGAAAACAAACGATGAAGTCTTAAAACAACTAAAAATGAAAAGAGAACTTCTGAACACAATTAGAACAAGACAAATGCGATTCTTGGGCCATGTTAAAAGACACAACAGCCTACTGAAAGTAATCCTGGAGGGGAAAATACAAGGTAAAAGAGGCAGAGGCAGACCAAGATTAACATGGACGAGTAACATCAAAAGATGGACAAATCAGCCGATGACAACCTGCACCATCAAAGCAAGAGACAGAGCAGAATGGCGCTCCATGGTAGCCAACCTTCGTTGCGGTGACGGCACTCAATGATGATAATGACCATGATCCATACTGTAAATGATCAATAAAAGAATATAAATTCAACAGTGTGTGTTGTCATGTCACTTCTGATGTATTTTGCTGTTACCACTGATGTTGATCTTCACTACTTACCATTGCAATAACCAACATGTAAATACCAGTCTGTAACACAATCATCATTACTTTCACAATGTGCCATCTCTTAACAGCCACCATTTTTCTTGTCTACATGCGAACTGTCAAAAGTCTAAAGATGTGTAGTCAATAATTAATTAATATTTGGTCCTAGTGTTTTTTTTAGGCTAACCTCCATCTTCACTTAACAGGAACAATCTAAGCCACACTGTGACAGACAAGGAAATGCGGGAGCAAATAACATGGCAAAAGAAGGATCAATCCGAGCGTAGAAAACAGAACAAAGCCTAACATTTCAAGATAAGAAAAAATACTTACAAGAGATGAGAGAAGAATCACCAACAAAAGAACAATATTGCTACCTTGAACAACAGAAAACGTGGTCAATTGTATAACAACAGAACACAATAAATGAAAGAACAGGTAAAGGCAAATAATGCAGTGCTGGGGTAAATCTGGTAGTAAGGAGCAAGTGGAGTGATGAAACGTACACTCCTAGAAAGTATGGTGACAGCTTTACAAAAAAGGAACAAAACAAAATTATGACGTTTCGGCCTATACACAACCTTCTTCCGGAAACGAGAAACACAAACGGACGATGAAATCAAGATAAAGTGTGCAGCATATTCTAGAATCATAATCGAGTACCGTCTCTGCAACGAAGGTTGGCTACCATGGAGCGCCATTCCGCACCTGTCTCTTGCTTTGATGGTGCAGGTTGTCATAGGCTGATTTGTCCATCTTTTGATGTTTACTCGTCCATTGTAGTCTTTGTCTGCAGCTGCATCTTTTACCTTGTATTTTCCCTTCCAGCATTACTTTTAGTAGGCTGTTTCTTTTTTAACATGTCCCAAAAATCGCATTTATCTTGTTTGAATTGTATTTAGTAGTTCTATTTTCATTTTTAGTTTTTTTTTACACTGCATCGTTTTTATTTCTTTTCTTTCCATCCAATTGTACCTATTCTTCTATAAATCCACATATCAAAGGCTACAATTTTCTGTTCTGTTTTCTAGTCTAATGTCCATGTTTCTGCACCATATATGTTCTAGAATGTGCAGAACTAATAGATCAAGGAGAAATAAAAGATGGGATAAAAAATTAAATGAAGTCAAATGACAAAACGAAAGGGAAATGTACTACATTAAAACACATGTGAGTTAAGTCACCGCCCCCATTTGGAACTCCTAGGTAGTACCCTAGTTAAGTTTTGAATTATATTATTTAATTGTGTAGTTTTTTAAATATTTTAATTCTCTTATAATGTGCATTTTCCTTTCATTTTGCCATTTAATTCCATCTCACTTTTTATCCCATTTTTATTTCTTTTTGATCTACTTATTCTGCTCATTCTACAACATATTATAGAGTTTATATTCATTCCATTGTCAATTTGTGATGTTCTCGTTTTTCTGAAGAAGACTGCATGTATGTCGAAACGTCATCATTTTGTTTTGTTCCTTTTTTCTACAGTAGTCACAATACTCTGTAGGAGTGTATGTTACAACCCACCACTTGCTCACCACTTGCTACAGACTAAACAAGAATGTGCAAGTTGACTAGTCTCTTCCTACATGTTCACGTGCTGACAGGCAAACCGACAGCTAATCATAGAATAAAGAATTGCAACATATACAAGCAGCTGTGGAAAAAAAAAACACTGCCCAAATGAAATTAACACGAAGATGTTTGGAAGAAATATGAAACACAGAAATATACATAAAAGACAAGACCACTTTAGTCGAAATTATAAATAGACAACAGTAAAAAAAAGACTAAACTGACTATTCTTTCCGTTTTGTTTTACTCATAAGTCATCATATCAGTTTATTAAAACAAAATCAATGTCAATGATCTGATAGACAGCTAATGAGTAGGACAGATATCAAAAACAATTTCAAAGTTGGGCAGTAAGAAGGATTTTGAGAGAAGAGAAACTGCATTGGTATCTAGACTTTACTAACTGGGGTTGAATATTGGCATTAGTATAAAAAAAAATATTTTGGACCAAGGAAAGGGGTTGTCCACCAACACCAAGCTGGCACAGTCGCTGCATGTTGCTGAACATTTGAAGAAGAAGATCAGAGCACCTATGGGTGTACCCTGTCTTCCTGATTAGGTGTGTTTATGGGACAGAATTCCCTTACTAGTTTTCTTTTTTGATTTCTTCAATTCTCTTCACTTTTCTTGGTTCTTTTGTCTATTGAGAATATACGATTATTCTGTAACATTTTATCCACAGTGATGGCATTTTCTTTTCACAAACATAAGTTTGTCCACAACTTTCGTAAGTTGTAATAAGAAACATTCAGACCCTGAGTAGTCTCAAATAAATAGCACTGTAGCCAAAATTTACAATTTCCCCAACCATAAAAGCCATCAACAAATCTCATTATGATCTTTCCTACTACATTCTTAAGAAATATATCCATCTATTGACATTTCGAGCCAAAGATGGCACACATGACAACAATTATAGACTTCTTGTTTCCGATGATCAAGCATCAGACATTGCACAGGACTCGAATTGTATCTCGCCACATGACTCTGTGCTGAGCGAGATGCTCAATCTCGGTGAGAGAGCTTAAGCCTACTGTTATTGCTGCTCGTCTAAGTGTTTTTTTTTTTAGTTATTCTCTAGGTTTGCCTCTTTTTCTGTTACCATCTTGTTCCCATTTGATGACCTGCTTTGAGATACTTATTCTCTCTTCTCATCACATGACCAACATATGACCACCCTCTTCTCTGGCTTACAGATTCTTCCACAGACCTTACAGACTTTTTCAATTTTTCTAGCCATTGATGACAGGGCATTTGTTTTCACAAAAACTAGATAGTCTTTTCTTATAAACTATTTATAAAAGTTACATCTTCATTAGGTATACAAGATTAAACCATATCGTGTATCAACATTATTCTAATATACATATGATAACTTACCGGGGTCATCGACATGTACACGTAACCAGGTAAAATAAAAGGCGCCGCGCCAGGTCATAGTGATTTGTTTAGTGACGTTACCAACACACGTCATGTCATTGCCGTCAGTTATTGTTTTTACTGCTTTATCTCCTTGAACAAAAGTGTCATTGGCGACTAGGTCAGCTGTACAATGGAGATAAATGTCACTTGTACATATTATAAGCATTGCTATCAGATTATGTGTATATTTGTACCTAAGTGAGTATGTGCGTGTGTAGATGCATATGGGTGTATGTCCATGTATTTGTTTGAGACACACTCGGATGCACATGCGCACGCACGCATGCACACATGCAAGCAAGCGCGCACACACACACACATACATATATCCTTACATTATTCATAAACCAGAAATTGTTTTTTCCTTTTCACATCGTTAATTTATTCATTTGATAATTCTCTTAAAAAATACCAAATGTAATTCTTCTATCTGTTCAATAATTAAAGTACAGTGTCATCTTTCAATCCAATAGTATTATCTCACTCCAAATTAATACCTATTTTTTATTTTATAAAATAATATTTTCATCATCAAAACTATCATTCATTCTTCATCTTTTACAAAGATAATAATCTCAACGAAATAAAAAAAAAATAGATTTTGCAACAATAGAGATGATATAAGTAAAGTAATGTAAAGAGCCCAGTCACACCGATTGGCGTGTTGGGAATATGGTGGTTAGTGACCATAATTTTTACAGACCTTCGGCACATGATTTTAGTGTAATATTATCTGTATTACGCACGTGCCACTTTACTTTCTCAGAAAAAAAAAATATGGTGCCCATTTATGACTCGGTGCATCTGGAAACCATAGATCAAGATCGAACCCGACTCTTGTCCTTTGTAGTCCAGTTCACTAACCACCGAGCTATTGTGGCTCCCATAGATGATATAAAGTTCACTGAAGTAAAGAAACACTGATATGGTCGTATGAATACAATATCGTTTAAAAAATCCGAATACAATTTTCCCCATTAGAAATAACAGAAAGTGAATTCATTCATTCACAGACCGAATACCAGGGAAGAATATCCTTTAATCTTAACCTTTTATTTTTTGAAGGCCATATATGAAGACACTGTGGGTCAGATACCATCATTTGATGGAGCTATTATATAAATTTCCTAATTTGTATTCACAAGTGACAGTAATTTAACAATAATTTAAATGATCGCGAGTGGAAGATAGAGAAGAGAGTGGAAAGAAAATTTTTCTCCTTTCGAGTACAAGTTATTTTTCTGTTCTGTTCTTTCTCCTTGATGAATGCACACTTACCTCGGTGTTGACATTTCTGGGTATGTTGTCTGTATGTGCACATTTTCACATATGTGTGTACGAACACTTTTGGGTGCAGTTGTGTATGTATATATGTGCATGTATGTATGTATATAAGTGCATGTGCATGTATATGTATATATTTTTTCACGTATTGGTATGTTGGCTCATTAACATATGAAAACATTTGTTGAAGTGTTGGTCTTCTAGATCGTTGGATTTGTTGTAGATGTAATTTTTGTTTTTATTTTATGTGATGTTGTAAATTTTATTTTCTCTATGTGTAGTCATTTTGGTACTACAGTTTTAAAACAAAATGTGTTTCTGTAATCAAAAGTTGTCACACAGTAACTTGTGTGATGCACTAATAAATTATTATTTATGTTATCATTATAATATTATTGGACATGTACTAGATAAATGTTTTGAGAAGTGACAGTTTTTTTCTGACAAAGCATTCAGGAAACTTACAATATTGACAAGCTGGCCCAAACCATCCTCGCTCACAAATATCACCTTCAACACAGCTACCATCATCTCTGTTACATACACCATATGTACAATGACACAGCAAATTACAGCTTGGGCCAAACCATCCAGGTTGACAAGCTGAACATAAAAATAACAGGTACAATTTGAGTTATTTATGTTTGGTATTGTCTTTGTTATATTAATGAGGAATAGCAATCAATTTAGTATTTTGTTGATATGTAGCATGCAATGTAGCAAACAATACATCAATTAATGTAGCAATCAATGTACCTGGATTCTGGAAAACAAATTATTATTAATGTGTGTGCGTGTATGCGAGCGTCATAGTGTGTGTGTGTGTTTAAAAAGCTAAAAAAAGATAGTGGTGTTCATCATCATCATCATCATTGAGTGCCGTCTCCGCATCGAAGGTTGGTTACAATGGATCGCCATTCCGCGCTGTCTCTTAACTTGATGCTATAGGTTCACATAGGCTCACTTGTCCATATTTTGATGTTACACGTTCATGTTAGTCTTGGTCTGTCTGCCTCTCTTTTGTCTGTGGTGATGTGTATATATGTTAATGTAGTTTGTATGTTGTGGTGTAGCATGTATGTAATGGTGTAACTATTCTGCTGTGATATAGCATGTCTGTGGTGATATGTAGCATGTATGTAGTGATGTAGCAAGTCAATAGTCATATAGCATGTTTGTGATTATATGCAGCATGCCTGTAATGATGTATCATATATGTGATAATATGTAGAATGCATTTTGTGATGTAGCAAGTCTGTAGTGATGTAGCATGTATGTGATGACATGTAGGAAGTCGGTAGTGATGTAGCATGTCTGTGATGATATGTAGCATGTATATTGTGATGTAGCAAGTCTGTAGTGATGTAGCAAGTCTGTAGTGATGTAGCATGTATGTGACGATGCAACAATTATATGATTATGTATCATACTTGTAATGATGCAGCATATATGAAATGATGTAGCATACCTGTAATTATTTAGCTTATAAGTAATGGTGTATCATAACTGTAATGATCGGCTCTTCAGTGCAATTTCTGCGTTAAAGTCAAACTGATATTCTACTTACTTAACACAACTGCGCCGATGAAGCGGAGTACTGCAATATTCCTTTTTGACAATTCAAGTGTTATGAAAGCGACCTTCCAGCATCTAGAGTTGATCGGAGGTTTTCGTCACAATGAGTACAGTTCAATGACCGTTGTTGGAATTGTTTGACGCAAGACATTTACATGTTGCAACTCATTAATGTGGGTTGCTCCATTAAGTCAGCCGAAGTTTTATCTCTTTGGGGAATTTACACCGCGTTTCGTGCGTTGTAGACTTCATTCACTAGGTAAATCAAGAATCTATGGGCGCAGACATTGTTGTGTGTGCTACGTCATCATAATGGCTCGTCGTATATCCCTAGACCGGCCATACGCTAATCGTACGGTCTGTTGTTTGATGTGCGACCGGGAAAATCCGACGACTATGTTTTATATGATCGGAATTGGAGTCATAAACGTGTCCTAACATCATCAAGCGCTATACATTAAAAAAATATAACGATCACCATTTTCAGGAGGACCTGTACCTCCTGTCAATGTGATGGATAGGCGGCAGGAACCATTGAAGGCTATGTGTGAAAGTGTTCCTTGTTGCAGTTTCCTCATATTCCAAGTTCGGCTTGTTGCAGGAGCTACTGAGTAAGGTGCTCTGTGCACACCGTGGGCTGTGTGTTTCATTCGTTTTGATCATGTTTCGATATTCCAATTGTTTACGATGAATGATGATATCGTATGACAGGGAACGGTTGGCTGTATTCACTTTCTGTGCGGTTTCGCCTTATATCTTTTAGCGTGTGCTGAGACTGCTATAATGGGGACTACAGCTACCTTTCTTTGTTTGGGGGATGAGATAGTAATTAGGATGATTCCACTGGCACGGGCGGTTGAGCAATTATGGATTTTAATTCGTTTGCAATTATACCCGGGCCTTTCATAAACAAAGAACCAAATAACTGTAATGATATAGTGTATACTCTTTGCTTGGGAACAGAGTATTTTACATTTCCCATTGAACCCTTTTTTCATCTGGTACAACTGGTACTCTATACAAAACCCACACATTTCATCTCTTCATCCTCCCCCATCATTTTGAAGCAAAGGTTGTTACCTTCTCTATAACATCTTTACTTGTTGTAGTATTTTCAAATGTTTTGTCTTTGTTTATTGGTGCCATTAAAGTGAAAATATCTAATGAAAGCAAACACCAACGTTGATATCATGTTACTGACGTGAATAGATGTAAAATATAAATAAAAAATAGTAACTGATCACATGAACAGTTCATTAAATAATCTTGTTGAGAATAAAGTCATAAAAAAAACTGATACTCATTAGATATAGGAAAGTGAATGTTTTTACTAGACTTTAATAAATATTTTCCATTAATTTAAGAAAAAAATCAATTAGGACTGCTGGTGGGAATAAAATGGTATATCTCCATACATTACGATTTTATAATTCTCTTAAGATATTACTTTACTAAAAAAACCCTTCAATTAATTTTTTCTTTTAGTCTGTGATTCAAAAATTATTTGAATTTTGCACAACAATCAATACAAGACCTTGACTTTAGACTCAAGAGCAATCTGAACAATAACTACCGCTGAATTAAAAATGTGTTAGCCCCAAGTCAGGAAATAGCCTGAGTGAAAAGATCACAAGTGAAAAACTGTGTGTGTGAAACAATTAGGAACATTTACTACATTGAACATATAAAGAAACAAAAGATAAAATGTCCTGCCATGTCATAAGACAGAAAAATGAAATAAGACACAAGTATTATGCATAGGCTAAGAAAAAACCAGGCACCATGGGATGAGATGGATTTATGGAATATTAGAAATACTGGGAAACATAACGGAAGGGTCAAGTTAAATGGATTGGGCATGTTACCAGCAAACTCAAAAAGCATCAACAACAAGCTTATTCCAGAAGCAACAGTAGTAGTAGACAAACCCCCAAAATAAATGCAATACAAAGAAACAACTTAGAGCACTATTGTGCTAAGAGGACTAACAAGAGTCAGAGAGAAAAATGCATTTTTTTCCTGCACTCTGCAAAGCAAAAGAGGACAGAGCACAACTGAAAAAAATGTATAAAGTTGAATAAATCGCAATGATCATTTGAAAAAAAAGGAAAACGATACTTAAAGCTGATAATTTACAAGATCAACGTGTCCTTGAGATCTGCTTTTAATAGCTAACAACACAACAAACAAGGCAATCTTTAACCAAATCTACATGAAGCTATATTAATTGTACTTATGTTCTTTTGCTGGCATCTTTCTAGAGTCGAACCAGGTGGGCATCCATTGGTACATTTTTGACCAACTGTACACACAAAATCTGAAGAGAAACAAACAATGGATTGGTTATGGTTAAACACAGCAACATCAAAGTAACAATAGTATTTCCTTAACCCACACAGTGCTTCCTTCTAATAGTGCCCAGGGCAACACATTTAACACTTTCATTACAACTGAATTTCCAAGTCGATCGACTTAGCTCGATGTTGTAAATTAAAATATTAACACATTTATTTGTACAAAATTAATAATTGTCAGCATTATTGTAAAAAAAAATGCATTTTAAAATTGAATGAAATAACAAAAAAATTTGGTAATTTCCTAGTTTGATCAGATATAGTATTTCAGTTTGGAAGAGTGATGTCCCCTAAAATATGTCTGCCAAAATACAGTGGTTCTACGCATTCTTGGCGTTGGGGTCATTACGCCGATTGGTAATCAACCGCACAATTCCCTTCGATCAGAAGATCATAATTAGGCCGAGTGGCGTCGTTTTTGTCACGCGTTATAATATACTGTATTTATAAATATTTAACACTAAAGCTAAACCTAACCCCTGGACCCAACGCCCAATCAACAGATACTCCGAAATGATTACATGCCAGCGTAATGACCCAACGCCAAGAATGCGTAGAACCACTGTATTTTGGCAGACATATTTTAGAGGACATCACTCTTCCAAACTGAAAGACTATATCTGATCAAACTAGGAAATTACCAAAAATTATAATGGAAGGAGCTGACATGGCCATATGACCCTCCTAGAGAGTTACCCTAACCTTCACTTAACTATCAGAAATTGGTAATTTATGAGATTAGCGTCGTAAATTAATTCTGTTAAATGAGTTGTCTCCCTGATTGAATACATGTATTTGAATTTATCATCTGTATCGAGTTCTGTGCTATTAATTTTTTTTTGTTAACAATGTTTAGGGTTAGGGTAACCGGTAAAGTCTTATTTTAGCGTTGTTACATCACTTCCGATTTTAAGAAAGTGATCTTCCCTGATAGACTGTATGTATTTAAATGCCTCAGCTACTTCTAGTTTTTGACCATTTATTTTAATTTGTCAACAAGGGTTAGGTTTAGAATTAGGTTTATTTTTAGGGTAACCATAACCAAGGAGTCTCCTAATGACAGACTTGAGAGGAACCAAATGAAGTGAAAGAGACGTTACTCTGATCAGAAATTATGCAACGATGCTAATTTATGACCTTATTGGGTAACCCTAACCCTAAATTCTACTCAGGGGTCTTCTAATGACAGATTAGAGAACACATGAATAAAGTGTAACCGAATATTACTCCAATAAACCTAGATGAACCAGCATATATTTGCAGAGAATCAGGGACTTCTATTAATTTATTCTATACATAGAAAAATATAAGAAATACAGAAAACACTTAAATAGACTTAACATCACATACAATTAGTACAGCATAAAAATCAACATCAACAAAACAGAAGTCATGATCATCACAAAAGAAAAACAAAACATCAACATAACGATGGACGGCAAACAACTAAAACAAGTAGAGAAATGTAAATATCTAGGAAGTTTAGGGACTAACGACTATTCGCAAGCAGCAGAAATAGACTCAAGATTCAATATGGCTTGTATAGTGGCAAAATGGACATTATACAATACTTTTTACGGTAAAGTCCTAGTTTAGCATTATTCTTATATTTGAGTTATCTCCCCTGATTGACCTATCATATTTGAAACTAATTCTAGTATTTCTGCATTTAATTTTATTTTTTCAACAAAGTTTAGGGTATTACTATCATCATCATTGAGTGCCGCGAAGGTTGGCTATGCCATTCCACTCTGTCTCTTGCTTTGATGGTGCAGATTGTCATAGGTTGACTTGTCCATCTTTTGATGTTACTCGTCAATGTTAGTCTTGGTCTTAAGGTGACCATTCGTCCCGGATTGTCCGGGACAGTCCCGGAATTTGACATTTTTTTAACCTTAGTCCCGGATTAGCTGCCGTACCGGTTTTGTCCCGATTTTGGCATATTTTTTAGCTTTTGTCCCGGATTTGATAAAAAATAATTTGGGACACAAACGTTTACCAATTTTGCCATTTTGGTATACGGCGTACATTTCTTCAATAAAAAAAAATAGTATTCCGTTGCTGTGTAGACAATTTTGTTTAATATCAAAACAGTAGAATGCGCTCCTAGTTTTAAATCTCGTATATATTCGTTGTGTTACTAACTTTCACTTTCACTTTCGCTAAAAATGGCACCGAAGCGTACTTGTAGTTTTAATCAAGATTTACAAAAGGAATACCCTTTTATAAAAAAGTCTACATCGTCATCAGACTTCACTGTAAGATGTAATATATGTTCATCCGGGTTTACTATTAACCATAGTGGATGTGGTGATATTAAGAGCCACATAAATAGTGATAAACATAAGAGAGCCGTCGCTACTGCTGCATCAAGCTAGTCGTTGACAAATTTTTTTCGAGCTGAACAGGTTGGTGACAAAGAAGAACAGTTAGCTGCTACAGAAGGTGCCTTTGCATATCATACAGTGATGCACAATCACACGTTTAGATCTATGGACTGCACATCAAAATTGCTTCAGTTAACTTTAGAACCAAAATTTGCTTGTGCCCGTACGAAAACAGAAGCTATTATTCGGAATGTATTCACACCCCATGCTCTAAACGAGTTGAGATGTGACCTAGAAAACGTAACATTTATCTCCATACTGACAGATGCCTCCAACCACAAAGAAATCAAGATTTTTCCTTTGCTTGTCAGATACTTTGATCGCAATAAGGGACTGAAAGTTAAAATATTAAAGTTGAAGTCATTGCCGGGTGAAACATCTGATATAGTAAGTAGTTTTCTTATTGACTGTCTAACTGAAAATGGTTTAGAACTGAAAGTAGTTGGATTATGTGCAGACAACACAAATTCTAATTTTGGGGGCGCTGAAAGAAAAGGACAGAACAATGTTTTCACAAAACTGAAAGAAAACCTTGGACATAGTTTGATAGGTGTTGGGTGTGCTTGCCATATTTTCCACAACACTGTTCGAGCAGCTGCAGACGTATTGCCTGTTGATGTTGAAATGACTATTGCAAAAATTTATCTGTACTTCAAATCATACACAGTTAGAGTTGAAAGCCTCAAGGAGTTTTGTCAGTTTGTCGACACAGACTTCCAGATGATTTTAGGTTATGCACAAACTAGGTGGCTTGCGCTCTTGCCTGCTGTTGAAAGGGTTCTTTACATGTTCCTGCCTCTAAAATCATATTTTCAATCTCAAGACAGATGCCCAGTTTTTATACGTGAATTCTTTGAAAACCCACTGTCTGAGGCATGGCTAATTTTGGTTCACAGTCAGGCATCCTCTTTCCACGAAGCAGTGCAGAAAGTAGAGGGACAGATGGTCACTGTATTTGAAGTCATTGACAACATCAATAGGTTGAAAGCTATCTTGGAGTCCAAGCTGGAAGACGGCTTCTTGCCATCAAGAGTTCAGATAATCCTTAAAAAGCTGGAAATGGAAGGATTTCCACGTGATGATGTGAAAAAGTTTAACGCCAGTGTTTCTTCATTTTATGAAACAGCTTTAAGTTATTTGAAGAAATGGGCTGCATATAATGTTCAAAACCTAGAGTCTTACAGCTGGGTAATGCTGAACAGAACACCGAATTGGGAAGATATTGAGAAGTCTTCATCATTAGTGAGTCAAACAGTGCCTTCAGTCGACTTTCCAGAAAATGAAATGTATGACGAATATGTCTACATGAAACAGTTCGTTACTTCACAAAAAATTAGTGAGTGGAGTCTTAATAAAACATTACCAGGGCAGCGTTGGGTTGAACTAGCTTCCCACTTCAGAAACAATCATGTGCCCGTTTCACATATTCTGAAGTTGGCAGAGTTCTTTTTGTGTCTACCTGGAAAAAATGCTGCAACAGAACGAGTGTTTTCTCTGATGAACAGTTTGTGGACAAATGATAAAACACAACTAGGTGTTGAAACTTTAAAAGCCATGTTGATCACCAAAGTGAACTATGAGGGAACATGTGTCGAATTTTATCAGATGCTGCATACAAAGAAGGACATTTTACAGAAAATTCACTCATCTGAAAAGTACAGCATCTCTGTTTCACCTTCAATTTAAGTGAGTATCACTGGTTTTTTTTTATCTCCTGATTATCCTGATAGCGTATTGTAGGTCTATATTATTAGATGTTTAAAATGTATGTATTATTCACTTGAAAATGACAGCAAGAAGAAATGTAATTTTATTGGTGGAAAATTGAAGTAAAATTATTCCGTCCCGGAATGGGATTTCAAAAATAGGGTCGCCTTACTTGGTCTGCCTCTGATTATTTTACCTTGTATTTTCCCATCGAATATTACTTTTATTAGACTGTTGTGTCTTTTAACATGATCCAAAAATTTAATTTGTCTTGTTTGAATTGTGTTTAGTAGTTCTCTTTTAATTTGTACTTGTTTTAAAACTGCATCGTTTGTTTTCTTTACTTCCCATCCAAGGTTGTAGCTCTGGACTGTCTCCAGATGTATTTCTTCAACTTTGATATATATTTGTAGGTCTTGAGAATTTACTTTCTTTAAGATCATAGTTTTAGTCTTTCGTTTATATTCATATCTAGTCTATGTTTATTGCGTGTCAAGTTTATTACATTAAGTAATTGTTGTAGATCGTTAGGATTTTCTGCTAGTAGCACAGTATCATCAACATATCTTAGGTTATTGATTAACTTTCCATTAATGTTTAGGTCTGGCATCTCTGTGGAGTTTTTAGAGATTTGTTCAGTGTATAAATTGAACAAGCATGGTGATAGGATGCATCCTTGTCTTACTCCTCTTTTTATATCAATGGGTGTAGAGTTCTCTTTGTTATATTTTATTAATGCTGTTTGCTCCCACTACAAATGATATACTAGTCGTATGCCAGTATCGTCCAGATGTGTATCTTTTAAAAAGTCTATAAGTTGATTATGGTTTATTCTATCAAAATCGTTGGTGTAGTCTATGAAGCAGGCATATATTGGTTTGTTTAATTCTATGTATTTTTCAATTAATGTCCTATGCTAAATATGGCTTTTATTGTCCCACTGTTTTTCCTGAATCCAAATTGCTGCTCATCTAACTCAGAATTGATTTTATTCTGAAATCTTCCCTGTATAACTTTTAGTAAATTTGTGTTACATTGCCCATTAGGCTTATTGTTCTAAAATCACTGCATTCAAATGCATCCTTCTTTTAGGTAATGCAATGAAAGTTCATGTTTTTAATTCATTTGGTACGCATCCTGTTCGGTATATGTCATTGCATATGTCTTTTATCACTTCAATGCCAACATCTTCTAGTGCCTGTATCATCTCTATCTGTATATTGGCAGGCCCTGCTGCTTTTCCCTTTTGCATTGTTTTTATAGCTTTTTCTACTACAAATTTGAGGATTTTATAGCTGGAAGTACATGTTATAGATGGTTTTGTTGTCTCTTTCGTTTGAAAATTATGTTTTATATTCTTGCTATCTATCGATTATAGCTTTGTTGTCTGTTAGTTTTCTTCCCTCCTTGTTTATCAATGCAACGTTTCCTGCAGCGTTATTGTCTGTATTAGTCATTCTCTTTATTTCTGTGTGCATCCCTCTTAAATTGTGTTGACTTTCCATAGTTTCGACTTCTAGACATCTTTGGTGGAGGCAGTTTTCTTTTGCCTTTTTGCACATTATGCGTATTTCATTATCAATTTCCGGTATTCCTAACCTAACCCTTACTCAGGGTTCTCACAATGACAGATTAGAGATAAGTGCTAACGATCAAAAGGATGTTACTCTGAGCAGAAATACGCTAAACTAGCATTTTATCAAATATTTATCCACACGTTATGCTGCGAATGTCAGACCTGGACCCTAGATGCAAGACCATTATGAAAAAAAAAACAATACCGATAGAAGATGTGTTAGACGAATGACATAAAACAACCTGAGAGATAAGATCAGAAATTAAGAACTGAAAAAAAAAGCTGGGAATAATTCCCGCCATATAATTATGTAAAGAAACACGAGACAAAATTATTGGGTCACGTGATAAGTCATTTAAAAAATTAAAAGACTACGAGCCTTAAATGAACATTCTGAGAACACCAGAAAAAAGGAACGAGGATAATTGAACTTGATTGATGGAATATTAGAAGAACTAAGACTAGGAAACATGACAGCAGCAGAGACCACAGAAGAGCAAAATAGGGCAAATTATATCTCCCCTCGATGCTGAAAGGCTAATAAGTAAGGAATGAAGAATAAAACTACAATTTATTTTCATATTTTAATACATAAAATTGTCCTCTGCTTTAAAAAATCATAGTATTTTTATCTCCGAAGATACAAAGTTTTCAAAACAAAACAGCTTTTTCCCTGTACAGTAAAGTATTTCATCATCATCATCAAGTATCATGCACTTTGGCGTAGGTGATCATGTCTCTCCACAACATTTAATCTCGACATTTATTTATGATTTCTGCTGTTGACATTCCGCCAAGCCATTTTCTTAGGTTGTCTGGTATAATTTCTCTTTCCTTGCCTCTATCTCTTCGTTCCTCATTTTCCCCATCTGTCACAATATATTGCAGCTGTTCCATTCTCATTACAGGGCCAAGAAATGATGATTTTTTAAATTCCTCATTTTGGAAACTAGCTCTAATTTTTCCTTTAGCCTCTTTCAGAACGTTTTCATTACTCTTCTTAGCTGTCCATGGTATTCTCAACATTCTTCTGTAAAACCACATTCCTATAACCTCCAGCGATTTTCTTGTCTGTTGTCCTATTGTCCATGCTGCACTTCCATATGTTAAGACTGGCTCTACATAACATTTAAGAACTCGTTTTCTTGTTTCTATTGTCAAAAATGGTTTGCAAAATATCTTCCTCATTTTTTGGAAAGCTGCTTTTGCCTGAGCAATTATGTATCTCACCTCTTTTGTACATCTTCCGTTTGAGGTTAACAAAGTTCCCAAATATTTAAATTCATTTACCTGTTTTAATATTGTTTCACTTGTTTCTATCTTGCACTGAGGTAATATGGTTTTCTTTGTTTTTACCATTACTTCTGTCTGTTTGCTATTCAGGCTGAGTCCTTTATTTTTGCTTTCTTTCACTATAATGTCTAACATTTCTTGTAACTCATTTTCACTCTTAGCGATTAAGACTTTATCATCAGCATATCTTAGATTATTTATATTATGACCTCCGATTCCAGGCATGCCCCTTATGGATCTTAAAATAATCTCACTATAAATATTAAACAAATCTGGTGACAGCACACAACCTTGTCTAACACCCTGTTTTATTTGTTGAAACATTCCCAACTGGTTTCCACTTCTTATGGCCGCTGTTTGTTGCCAGTTCATGTTCTTTATTATTATTAGATCTTTGCTGTTACGTTTATGCTTTCTAAAATTTTGAATATTTCTTGGTGCTTTACTTTGTCAAATGCTTTGGTATAATCTATGAAACAATCGTATAGATTTGTTTCACCTCTATGGCTCTTTCTACTAAAGATCGTATGATGTATATGGCATTGCTCGTTCCTTTACCTCTAACAAAATCACACTGCTCATCGCTAATTTCTGGACTGATTTTGTTTCGCACTCTTCGCATGATGATTCTTAGTAATATCTTAGTCATATGACTCATAAGGCTTATAGTACGTTGATCGTAGCATTCAATCGTAACATATTTCTTTGGTAGGACTATGCATATTTATTTTAGCAGGTCGTCTGGTATATATCCGCTGCTGTAGATATAATTTAGTGTTTTAGTTATTATTCTATTCCTAAAACACCCATGGCTTAAATCTCTTCTTTAGTTATATTATCTGGACCAGGAGCTTTTGCTGCTTTCATATTGCGCAAGGCGTCTTCCACTTCTTCTTTGAGTATTTCTGGTCCTTCTCCAATATCCTTAATATCTACTTCTGTTATTTCATCATTATAAAGATTTGTAATGTATTCTGCCCATTGTTCCATTATGCTTTCTTGTACACTCAACAGTCTCCTTCCTTTGATTTTAAACATCCAGTTTTTTTTATTTCTGTCAATTCTTCAATTTGTTTGTGTATGGCTTTAGCACGTCCTTTTTGTTGCATTTCAATCTCTTTGCATCTGTATTTTAGCTATGCTTATTTTGCTTCATTGCATTTCATTACAATTTCGTTATTTAATATCTTATACGCATCTTTATTTTCTTTATTTCTTCCTCTTGTACCCATTAGCGGCACAATGTCATCTGTCATCCATTTCTTTCTTGAGTTTGTTCTCACTGGTGGTATGAACTCTTTTGATGTTTGTTGCGTTGATTCTTTTTTGCATTTCATTCTGTTCATTAATGTTCTGTATCTTCTCTATTGTATTGTACCGGTTCTGAATTGTGAATTTATATTTGTCTTGCAACTTAGAGCAACTTTTAGAGTATAGTGTTGTGTAATTTTTCAGTCTCACATAATTAAACCTTCATTGTACATTTATAAAATAGCTGTTCTCTACTTGTTAAATACCTGTTCTCTTGATGACATATTACATACATCTTTATAGTAAAAATTTTATAGAAAAGCAACATATTTGTTTGTTTTATTTGACATGGTTTAATTCGATTGTGTGAGAGAGAGAGGAGAGAACGAGAGAGAGAGAGGAATACCATCTTTCCTCGATGCAACAATATTTAATTCGATTGAAAGAGAGAGGAGAGAGAGAGAGAGGGGGGAGAAAGCTAGAGTTAGAGACGAGAGAGAAAGAGAGAGAGAGAGAGAGAGAGACGAGAGAGAAGCGAGAGAGCGAACCAATAACACAGAGGAAGTGTCATCAGCTATTTACAATTTTAAAAATTGAGGAAGAAGCGAGAGATAACATCGCTTTTCCTCCATTTAACCATCACGATATTTAAACTTCTAGATTTACAAAGTCAGCTGAGAGAACCAATAACACCGAGGAAGTCATAGAGGAACACAACCCATCGGGGTCAGCGCCGCGGATCAGGTTGGGGTACACTTTTTATATAAGAAAAAAGGAGGGCCTATGTGGGGGTACACTTTTTATATAAGAAAAAAGGAGGGCCTATGTGGGGGTACACTTTTTATATAAGAAAAAAGGAGGGCCTATGTGGGGGTACACTTTTTATATAAGAAAAAAGGAGGGCCTATGTGGGGGTACACTTTTTATATAAGAAAAAAGGAGGGCCTATGTGGGGGTACTCTTTTTATATAAGAAAAAAGGAGGGCCTATGTGGGGGTACACTTTTTATATAAGAAAAAAGGAGGGCCTATGTGGGGGTACTCTTTTTATATAAGAAAAAATGAGGATCTATGTGGGGGTACACTTTTTATATAAGAAAAAAGGAGGGCCTATGTGGGGGTACACTATTTATATAAGAAAAAAGGAGGGCCTATGTGGGGGTACACTTTTTATATAAGAAAAAATGAGTGCCTATGTGGGGGTACATTTTTTATCTTAGGATAATGATGGGGAGCCTCGAAAAACACAATGAAACGCCCCTATATCGCATGATGACTCCAGCTCTGTGTTGGATTGTAAGTCATCTTCTTAAGCGCCCACTAAGCCTCTTGTTTCTGGATACACCCATCCTTACTCCTAACTCTTTAATCCGAAGGAGAGAACGTGGACCCACACAGTCAATGTACACTTACTAACAGATCCACCCTGTCAAACTAAACAGTGATACAACATTATGATTTATGAATTTCTTATACAGTATTGATCTAGCATTATGGGCAACTTCCATATATAGTATCATTGTTATTTATTCTAAACACGTGAAAAACAATAGAATCATACAGTCATGCAGTATACGTACCTCCAAATACCTGAAGCTGACAGATCGTTAGAATTTTTTTTCCGGAAAGAGCGTCATTTTTAGTAGCTTCAACATTAATCCTGGCTACATCTGACAACGGTTTATCTAGTTGTATCGTGTACACTTCACGAGAAATTGGGTCAGTGTCTGTGTAGTTAAATACTTCTTTGTTGTCTTTATTGTAAGCTCTCAAGATAAATCCCTGGAGCCTATATAGGAGCGCATATCCTTTATAGCAAAAAAGCATAAAGAAAAAAATATTAAAGACAAAGTAAGTAAAACAAAATAAATATAAATGAGCGATGAACATTTATTGAAATATAAGGAGCATTGCAATTTTTAAAAAAAATAGATTGACATATAGATTAAGTGATGGTGAACTCATTAGGAGACTTTAGTTAAGAATAACAATACACGAGATCCCACTGAAATAAGCATGGGTCTTATACGTGGTGACTAAGTTACAAGTATCGACCAAGGTGGACGAAAGTGATTCTTTACTGAACTTAAAGCATTTAGTCGTTCAGTCTTTGGTGGCCGACCAATAAATGTTCGATGTCGCTCCCACAAGTTCTGGTGACAGCTTTAAAAAAAAAAAAGAACACAACACGATACTGACGACGTTTTGACCCACGTGCGACCTTTCTCAGAAAACGAGAACACAAACGAACAACGAAATGAAGATAAACTCTTCAACATCTAGGATAGGCGAGACAGGTAAAACAGATAGAAATAATCAGAGGGATAAATAATGAAATGATGAAACGAAAGGGGGAATAATAAATACAACTTGAGAGCTACATGTTGATATGTCATGGTTATGGTGTGGAAGGCCCTGGTATAAATTAAAATCCATAATTGCTCAACCTCCCGTGCCAGTGCAATCATCCGAATTAATATCTCATCTCCCAAACAAAGAAAGGTAGCTGCAGTCCCCATCAAAGAAGTCAATGATATGTCTCGACAGGTTAATCAGTTATAAAGAAATACACCAACTTATAAACAATAAGACATAGTATAACTGTATGACATTAGGATGATGATGATAGTGTATAAGTGTGTATGTATGTGTGAAAGAGGGTGACGGAGAGAGAGTGAGGGAGAGAAAAGATCAAGATGTGCAATTTCATTGAAGTTCCCATAATTCCTGACAAAATGTGATTACACTTGTTGATGTACATAAGTCATATGTGCAAGTATTATGTGGAGGCCGTGTTCGAGCTACATAGATCATGTTTTTAGTCGCCCATGTCATCTGTTGAAACGCCTCAAAGTGTGACAGGACAGTTCAATAACTAAGCTTCGCGTGCCTCAAATAAAATATCATCATACAAATGACTTTCATTGTAAAAAAAAAGTGTACCGGAATTTCATCAACCCATCCCATAGAAAACGTTATTCAATAGGCTGGCTACCCTCTTCTCAAAGTTCATTCCTTTAAAGTAACTATTTAAAACTACTTCTACAGCTTCACGAATTAAAAAAAAAGCGCCAGATGCATGTTTTCTAGTTTTTTCATAAAGCCAGACTCAGGATATCGTGTCTTTGATAATGTAAAATCAAGACGAGACATTTCCCTTGTTTGAGCTCAAAAGAATGTATTTTGTCTTTATCATTAGTGTAAGGAAGGAAAGTATATTGTAGGTACTTAAGAAAAGGCGTGCTGGACATAACAGCTAGCGTTGATCCCTGAATACAATCAATTTTCATTATTACAAATTTAGCGCCTATACCAAGTGGCATTTCTAGGTGCAACTGTCGCTGGTTCATTAATACATGTATGGCAACTTTGTCTGCCAATTTTAGTAAAATATAGTTAATGGAAGGTTAAAATCCTAAACGTTTGTTTGAACATATTTTCGATTTTTAAAGCGCTCATTATATATATAAATACAATGGGAATTACAAGATACATATAAAACTCTTTACAAATACTGTTGCTACTCTTATACCAGTCTACAGCGGTTACTCACCTTGAATCTGAGATGGCAAACAAGCTATCAAGGCCAATGATAAGAATGTCACCACTGTTGCCATGGTTATCTCGCAACTAAGTAACGCCTCTGATGTCACTGTATATACAACCTGTACATAAGTTGTTGAATCTGCAAATGTGGACACATTATAATAGACACGATTTGATATCATATCATTATAAATGGTTATGGTAATGGAAGGTCCCTGTATCACTTCAAACGAATACATAATTGCTGAACCGTCCGTGCCAGTTGAATCATCCGAATTAATATCTAATCTAATCCAAACAAAGAAAGGTAGCTGCAGTTCCCACCATAGCAGTCTCAGCATACGCCAAAAGACATAAAGCGAAATCGCACAGAAAGTGAACATAGTTTTATATTCCCCGTCACGATATCATCTTTTATCGTAAGCAATCGAAATATGAAAACACGCTCAATAACCGATGAAACGCGAAGCTCAATGAGTGCACAGAATACTTACCTCAGTAGCTCCGGCAGCAAGCCGAACTTGGAATAGGAGGAAACTGGAAAAAGGAATATTTTTCAGACAGAGCCATCAACAGTTCCTGCCGCCTATCCGCCATATTGACCGGAAGTTAACGTTCTCCTGAAATTGTTGATCGTCATATATTTTGTATGTATAGCGCTTGGTAATGTTATGATATCGTTTTTGTCTCCAAATCCGAACATATTAAACACAGTTATTCGTCAGATTATCCTCATCGTATATCGGAGAACAGACCGTTAGCGTTCAGATCTTCCCTGCAATGTGAATTTGTAAAATGATAAACCAGTTCACAGGTCAATCCTCGATCTCACAGTTGCTCTCTTAAATCTAAACATCATCCATTCGGACCAACATCAAACTTCATGAGTCACATCGGAGCTCCAACGTCATGAACAAATCTATGCCATTCCACCCTTCATTATAAAATACGGCCGGCTTAGGGATATACGATCGACTATGATGATAACGTAGCACACATAACAATGGGTGCGTCCACAAACACCCGTTTACTCCTGTGAATGCAGCCAACAATGCACGAAACACCGTAATAACAGTGCAACTTCCCTAAATGAAACCTTCGGTTGACGTGGCAGAGCAGTGCACTTTAATGAGTTGTAACTTGTAAATAATTAGTGTCAAACAATTGCAACGACGGCCATTGAACAGCACTCAATGTGTTGACGTAAACCGCATATCAACTCCAAGAAGGAGGAAGGTCGTATTCACAACAATTGACTTGCCAGATAGGAACATTGTCAAGTTCACCACTCACCAGCACCGACGCAGATCCGTTAAGTGGAACATCAGATTGACTTTAACGCAGAAATCTGCATTGGACATCTGAAATTAATCATTCCACAAATACATATCCTGCAGCAGTCGTGAGAATGTAAACTCTATTCCAACATCTTGAAACCGGAAGTCCATCACTAAATCATAAAGTATACTGGTACAAGGTCTGAGATATAAAAGATATAACGATATTTTTACAAAAATAAGTCGAACCACTTACAGGAAACAGAGATAGAGCAAACAAAATAGTTTAAATACACTTGGCATTCTGTATGTACATTGTTGTTTTAGAGCTATTATTATTATTATTATTATTATTATTATAATGGACTGTACAGACATATGCACCCAAACCCGCATCGTCACCCATTTAATTCCCCACTTGTATTAGAATATTCCAAACACATGTTTGTGTCCTGTCACGGATGCAAGACACGTATATGGAAGTTGGGATTCTGTTACAATGCGGGATTTGTGTTTCTGATGTAGATTTACAGCTGCGATTATTAAAGTGATGACATGACTCAACATAGTGTTCGCTTTACAGCTCTTGTAAATTTGATTGCGGTTTGTTAGTAAAAAGGTCTACCAGTTAAGACAGGTGACAAATACGAATAAATAAATATTATTATGAACAGAAACCACCCGATGTGGCAGATTAATTAATGATTTCAGGGAAGAGGTATGTTGACAACACTCGGAAAATATCCACAAATTATCAACAACAGAAAAAATAACAAAGAACAATAAACAACCAGAATCAGGCTCGAACCCGTACTTCTCGACAAAGTATCATCCAGTCTAGGAATGGAAACTGAGTAGAACGTTCATTGATAATCTTCGTTGTTGGCGTCAACTTTTGCCCCTTCTCCACATAATCTCGTCCTACAGCTTCTTCATGTCAGTGGTCGCTGATGTCATTATTCTCAAATTCCTCAATTTTTCAAACTTAAATTCCTGGCCGTTTCAGCTTGTGATGTCACAGACCAACAATGCTACCAATGAGCTCCCCTTATCACGTCTTGTTCTCATACACTGTTCTCTAACTTTATGTAACACCTGGCTATTTTTACCATGATGCCTGAAGTGTGCTTTAAATTAAATATATGTCTTTCTTCTGTCTGATGATGTTCAATGTCTGTCTGACTTCCGTTTCCAAACATGGTGGAATGAGGTCACATTCGCTGGACCGCTGCAGAAGTTGCATTAGGGAACTGATTAGCTTCGGTTCTACGATGTAATTTTCTGTGTCTGAGCAAATCAACTGAACCAGTTAGCAAAGTTCGCTGATGATAACAGGTTGTACTCACCTCATTGTTCTTCATTGTCAAGTCAAAAGTTTGTGAATACGACCTTCCCCTGCCTAGCGATATATGCGAATTACGTCAACACATCGTGTGATGTTCCAAAACCGTCGATGTAATTGTATGACGCCAAGTTCTTGCATTGTACAACTCCTTGCTAAGCTCTGCTCAGTCTAGTCAGCAGCAGTTTTCACTTTGGAAATTGTGCATCAGCTTTTCGTTGGCTGTTGGCTACTTTTACTACAGTAACTGGGATATCGTGATGGCAGCCATATTTGTGTGAGCTACGTCATCAAGTTAGTCGCATAGCCCTAGCACGGTCGTACTCTAATCAATGAAAGACGGAGTGGGGTTTCGTACATGACTTGTCAGCATCGGTGAGACTCCCGAAAGTTCGTGATAGCTAGGAGGGTCTTATAGTCTGTTGTTTGATGTGTGATGGTGATGGTCTAATCATCAACTTACTACATCAAGCTGGGGCAGATGGTGCTCGTAAACCGGGGAGGGCCGACCATTTAATGACAGAATCCCCCTACAGAAAAGACAATCTGCTGCCTTGCAGGAAGATTGGGCACAATAAAACGCTAAGGAAAGCATACCTGAATAAAATACTGGATGAAATCGGATGCACTGGACCACTGGCGCAGAACACAGTGTAACGTTTTAACAAGTAATCAATCAGACTGGATCTAACAGACTCTAATTATGATAGAAACTACCGCTGACCGGAAAGTCTTCAAGAAACAACTGAATATAATACATTGGAATGTGGAGGGCATATACCACAAAAAAACAAGCTCTAACAATCAGACTAGCAGAGGAGGAGATAGACGTTGTCTGCATTCAGGAATCTCATCTTAATCCTCAGCACAGATTTATGATCAGGGGCTACCAAACATTTAAACAAGACAGGGAAGGTCACAAGGGTGGAATTCTTATACTTATTAAAAATTCCATCCCAGCAAAACTGATAGAAGTAGTCACAAACGGAGAGGCAGAGATCATTGGTACAGACCTATACATTAACTCCGCTAGTATAAGGATATGTAATATACACTGTCCAAATGACAAATTACTGAATCTGGAGTCAATGGAAATAACACCATCAAAGTATCTGGTAGTAGGAGACTTTAACAGCCACTCTGAAAGATGGGGGATATAAGGAGTCCAATGTTCGAGGTGAAGAAGTGGACTAATGGGAAATAGACAACAACCTATTCCTCATAAACTCTAGGGAAGACCCCCCAACCATTTACTCAAGAAGATGGAAAACAACTTCCACTCCCGACCAAGAATTTGCAACTGGAGACATATCTATCAAAATAACCAGAAAAGTGATGAACCAACTTGGAGATAGTGACCATAGACCAGTCAAACTTTCAGTGTATCTTGCTCACAAACAGGAGTTGCAAATAATTCTTTCCCACTGGAACTATAAGAAAGCAGATTGGGCAAAGTTTTCAAGGCTCACATATGCATATACTGCGCCTATCAACACCCACGAAAAGAAGGTCAATAATATGATAGAGCGGTTAACAATTGCATCTTGAGAGCTGCTAAAGAATCCATTCCTAGAGGAGCAAGAAGATACTACAAGTCATACTGGAGCAAGGAAATACAAATACTAGAAGAGGAACTGGCCTACACAGCAGCCTCGGCCAAATACAGATGTGAGGTCATGATATCAGCAAGACAGAGCTGGATAGACAAAACAGAGAGCCTTAATCTAGACACAAGTGGTCACAAACTATGGAAACTTGCGAAAGCTCTGAGCGACGCAAACTGCCGACCTCCAATATCATTAGAACACAATCAGAACATCCTCACAGGCAAAAGGGCAGCAAATCTACTGATAGAAACTTACAAAAACATTAGTAGAATAAACATCCCAATAGACAAACAGAAAGCTGCAAGACGATCTAACCAAGATGCAAAACACATGCCTTTAGCACCAGAAGAGCATCAGACGACCATCTTTACCCCAACTGAATTAGATCTTGCCCTCAAAGGATTGAAGCTCAAAAGTTCCTCTGGTAAAGATGGAATATCCACGAAATGCTCCTGAATATGGGACAGAAAGCCAAGAGCCAGCTTCTAAGGATAATAAATGCTACCTGGAAGAGAGGTCATGTGCCGGCAATCTGGAAAGAAGCTATTATGGTGCCCATCCTCAAGCGTGAAAAGACCCACTAGACCCAAGTAGCTATAGACCAATTAGCCTACTGAGCTGCCTGAGTAAATTCATGGAAAGGCTGTTTAACAGAAGACTTATGTGGCATTTGGAGACAAAACAACAAATCGTACCACAAACAACGTGGCTTCCGTCAGCACAGATCAACTGAGGACCTGGTCACCTACATTGTACAGGAAATAGAGGATGCTCTACAAGAAAAGTAACACACACTGGCAGTGTGGGTCGACATGGAGAAGGCTTTTAATAGGGTTTGGCGAGAGGGTTTAAAGAACAAGCTTTTAAGACATGGCATCCAGGGTCGTTTATTCAGTTGGGTCTCTCAATACCTTCAGGATAGAACGGCCTGAGTACAAATTCAAGATCAACTAAGTAAGAAGGTCTCTATTGAACAAGGTGTCCCACAAGGCGGTGTCTTGTCCCCAGCACTCTTTTTAATTTTCATAAATGACATCGTAGTGGACGTTCCACCCAGAATACACTCAGCAATAAACGCAGACGATCTGGCGTTATGGGCTCGCGAGGAAAGTATGTCGGTGGCTGGACCCAAGATGCAAGATGCCCTAAGTGAACTTGAAAAATGGACGAACACCTGGTTCTTACCAATCAGCGAAAAAAAAAAAACTACATTACAATTTTCAGCCTATCAAGAAATACACTCTCTGCAAACTTGAAGATAAAAGACCATACACTCCCTATTGACCAAAACCCAACATATCTTGGTGTCACCATGAATCGCAGAATGACTTGGAAAAATCATATAGACAGAGCAAGGAAAAAAGCCAAAAACGAACAAATATTATGAAGAAATTGGCAGGAACGGACTAGGGTGTAGACAGCAATATTTTGAAAAGACTATACGTAGGAAGAGTCAGACCAGTTCTAGAGTATGGAGTCACAGCCTGGGCTATGGCTTCCAGATCACACCTTAGAAAAAATTAACAGAACACAGAACCAAGCTACTCGTATCATCACTGGTGTTATGGAATCTACACCTATCAAGACTCTAGAAACAGTGTCAGGTTTACAACCCTTAGATGACAGACGGGTCACAAAAGTATTGCAACAAGCTGAGAAATATAGAAGGATCCTTAGCCACTCCATGCACCAAAGAATACTGGTTCCGGAATTGTACGACTAAAGAGGAGCAACTTCGCTGCAATTGCGAATGAACTAACTACTGGAGACCCAGTACTTTCCCAAACAATATCGAAACCTTTGGGCCCATCTGATATGTCTCCTCATGGAAAACATAAAATACTATAACTTAAGGAAAATATAACAGGAATAATGAAAACAGGCACCCAATCAGACACAGAAAGAAACACGTAACAGAAAACACATACACGATACATACCAACAGGACACTTGGTCCCACATATACACAGATGGCTTTGCTACAAATGCCACCAGAAATGGAGGGGAGGTGAGTTCTTGACGCTGAATAATCATGACAAGATCACCAAGTCAATAGCTACTGGAAAATTCTCAAACAACTTTAAAGCAGAAGCTGAGGCCATCAGAGATGCTGCAACACTGGCTACTCAACACAAAAATAACATGCACAATAAATTGGTGATTCTGACTGATGCACTGTCAGTACTATCAGCTAAAAAGTCACAAGAACAATGAACTAGATGACTTGAGAACAACTCTGGACCAACTATGCAATAACTTCCAGAGAGTAGTCATTCAGTGTCATCACAGATATTACAGTCATCACTGTAATATACACGGGAACGAATGCGCAGACAAATTAGCTAAAGAGGGAGGAAGATTACCATAAGAGAACCATCCGCTCAGTTATGATGAAGCCAAATCCTTCCTCAAATGTCAGTTCCATGAAAAATGGAAACGAGAACACCCAAAGCATAACGAGAGTGACGGATACCACCAACTATCAAGGAGGGATAAAGTCATCATACTTCGCCTACGTACTGACCACAATAGAATGAGAAATAGCATGTTCACCAAATTCGAAATAGGTACAACCAGCCTATGCCACTGTACACTGAACAGTATGACTATAAAACATGTTCTACAGGACAGCCCCAATACACAGACCGAGAAGAGCAATATGGTCCACGACCACCTCCCTGGATGAAAAACTATATGGGGCAATCGATCCGCTTAAACAGACAGCTGACTTCATGAGAGAGGCTGGAATCCTACTCTGATTGAGTCTTGATCGCAAAGCGAGAGAGAGAGAGAGAGAGAGAGAGAATGTCTATCTCTTGAGTCAGCACATGACACTCAATGTCAATTTCTGGATCTCATATTTCTTTCTTCATCTTCTTCCTTTTTAGCTCCCAGTGGAGCATAGGTCTTCAACAAACACTTTCAAGTTGTTATATTTTTTGTCCTTCTTTTAAGATCATTCCATGTCTTCCCCATCATCTTCATCTCTGCTTCTGTCTGTCTTCTCCAAGAATTCCTTTGTCTTCCTCTTAGTCTTTACTCCTGGGGATTCCGAAAAAAGGCATGTTGTGTAATACTATCAATTGGCTTCTGTAATGATTGTCCTTTCCAGCGCGATCTTCCCTGTATCTCTTTATCCACTGGTATTTGACAGGTACATTTCCATAATTCTATGTTAGTGATTTTGTCCTGCCATTTCCATCCTTTTATTCTGATTAAGCATCCATTAATGAAAGTCTGTATCTTCGTGATTGTCAATTTTGTTGTTCTTCATGTTTCACAGCCATATAATAGGACCGACTTAACATTTGAGTTGTAAATTTTTATTTTTGTATTTAACCTAATTTCTTCGGATTCCCAAACCATTTCGGTTTGCCCAGTGCAATGAAAACTCTTGCTTTTGATATCCTTATTTTGGTATCATTTTCTGTTCCTCCCTGTATATCTACATTACTGCCCAGATATATGTAAGATTGTACGTCTAGTAGAGGTATTTCTCCTAGTTTTATTTGGTTATTGCCAACTGCATTAATTCTCATAATGTTGGTCTTATCTCTATTAATCTTTAGTCCTAGCTGTTGTGATCTCTCATCTAATATACTCATTTTATCCTGCATCTGTTGATGACTGTGTGATAGGAGAGCTATATCATCAGCAAAGTCTAAATCATCAAGTTGTTTGGTCAGTGACCACTGGATCCCATTTCTGTTGTTTTGAGTTATTTTCATAATGCAATCGATGGCCAGTAGAAAGAGAAATGGAGACAGAAGGCATCCTTGCCTTACTCCTGTTCTTATTTCAAATGCTTCTGTAAGCTATCCTTCATGCACCACACTACATCTCGTTCCTTCATACATTGTTTTTATCAGGTTAATAAACTTTATGGGGATTCCGTAATGACTCAACAACTTCCAAAGCATTCTTCTGTCTAAACTATCAAATGCCTTTTCGTAATATATGAATCCAATATAAAGTGGGGATTTTAGTTCTAAACTTTGTGCAACTATTATACGTAGAGTAGTTATTTGATCAGCACATGATCTGTTCTTCCTAAAACCTGCTTGTTCCTCTCTCAAATGTTTCTCTATAGCCTCTTTTAGTCTCTCCAGAATGATTCTGCTTAATATTTTTCCTGGCACTGATAGTAGCATAATTCCCCTATAATTTGTGCACTCCTGTAAACTTCCTTTCTTTGATAGTTTGATCATATAACATTCTTTCCAAACTTTAGGTATTTCTTCCCTCTCCAAAATTTTATCCAATAGATCATGTAACATCTTGGTAGAGATGCTAATATCTGCTTTGATGGCTTCCGAAGAAATTTCATCTGGTCCTGTGGCTTTACCATCTTTTAATAGTTTGATGGCTTTCATTATTTCTTCTTTGCTTGGTTTTCCACAGTTAACGTGTAACTCTTCTTCTGCTGGTAGTATATGTGGATCATTATTTGAGCCGGGTCTGTTCAAAAGTTCTTCAAAGTGCTCTTTCCATCTCTCCATTTGTTCCCTTATATTACTAAGCAGATTTCCTTTCTTATCTTTAATGAAGGCATGTTTGTATTTTCCACCTAATTTCTTTGTGCTGTTGTACAGTTCTTTCATGTTCCCTTTATTTGCTGCTTCTTCTGCCTCTTTAGCTAGTTCATCTATATATTTCCTCTTATCCCTTTTAATGCATCTTCTCACTTCTTCGTTCACCTTTGTGTAAGCTTCCTGTGTCTTGGCTTTATTACTTCTTGTTTTGCTTTTTTTAATGTTTTTTTTTGTCCGCTTTCTTGGTCTTTCTTTCTTTAATTTCATCCTGGGTCTCTGCTGATCAGATCACCTTCAGCGGATGCATATTATCACTGTGAATATATATATATCTTATCTCTCAGATCACCTTCAGCGGCTGCCTGCTATCATAGTGATCATATATATCTTATCTCTCAGATCACCTTCAGCGGCTGCCTGCTATCACAGTGACTATATATATCTCATCTGTCAGATCACCTTCAGCGGCTGCCTGCTATCACTGTGATTATATATATCCTATCTCTCAGATCACCTTCAGCGGCTGCCTGCTATCACGGTGATTATATATATCTCATCTCTCAGATCACCTTCAGCGGCTGCCTGCTATCAATGTGATCATATATATCCTATCTCTCAGATCACCTTCAGCGGCTGCCTGCTATCACGGTGATTATATACATCTCATCTCTCAGATCACCTACAGCGGCTGCCTGCTATCATTGAGATCATATATATCCTATCTCTCAGGTCACCTTCAGCGGATGCTGCTATCATAGTGATCATATATATCTCATCTCTCAGATCACCTTCAGCGGCTGCCTGCTATCATAGTGATCATATATATCTTATCTCTCAGATCACCTTCAGCGGCTGCCTGCTATCATAGTGATCATATATATCTCATCTCTCAGATCACCTTCAGCGGCTGCATATTATCACTGTGATCATATATATCTTTCTTACATTTCTTGCCAAGTTCTTGGTTGTTAATTCATTTTGTCCAAATATTCTGGGAATATTCCAATCTAAATTTACTGGGAATATTCCCAAGGTAGTTTTGTTAAATAATAACTTTGTTGGGTAATGAAATAAAAAGTGTACAAAACTTACCCAATGCCCCTCCCCCAACACTTTTCCAATTTCAGTGTTTAAGTTTCTAAATCTGTGATCAGGAGTCCGTTCATCTGAACTGAAACCATCATCAGTGCTCCTGCTTGTATTTGACATTGATATCAATTAATGGAAACGTTGATGGCTGCAAACTTGTGAACACTCCTACTGTGTTTGAGCTTGATGGTGTTTCGATGGTGTAATACACATTATTTTTTGTTTAAACTAAAGTAGTTATAGTAGTAATAACAGTAGCAATAATAGTAGTAGTAGTAGTAGTAGTAGTAGAAGTAGTAGTAGTTGTCGTAACAGTAGTAGTAGTGGTAGTGGTAACAGTAGTAGTAGTAGCAGTCTCCCTCATTTATAGTTGACTGTGGAATTTGCAGTGTCTCAATGAAATGATATTTTGTCTCTTTATTTCGCCGTGTATATTTTTTTCTATGAATCTGATTGCTTCTTGCTTGGGTTGGAGATTCAGAGTGTTTCTTAAAATTGTGGACTGCAGCTGTTTTCTTTTCCAGTCTGCAAGGTTTATGTTCAGAGTCTTCATGCCATGTTTACAACCGTATACAAATCGTTGTCTTGGGCACCTCCCCCCCCCCCCCCTACCCACAACCCATTCTTTTGCCATGGGATGGGCTTGTTGTCCATAAAGAATACATTTGGTGTGCAGCCATTTTTCAAACGGTGTAAAGTACCCAAAAGCTAAACTAAACTAAGCTAAACTAAAATAAAAAAGCTAAGCTAAGCTAAGCTAAGGTAAGCTAAGCTAAGCTAAGCTAAGCTAGGTTAAGCTAAGCTAAGCTAAGCTAATTTAGACTAAACTAAACTAAAATAAAAACACTGAGAACAAATAATTATGGCCTGGTTCATACTTTTATTATAACCTCCCGCGGTTCCACATCTGGTGTTACACATGCCATTCTTTTACGATCATTCCATGTATTCCCCATCATCTTCATCTCTGCCTCTATCTGTCTCTTCCAAGAATTCCTTAATGTTCCTTTTTGTCTTTTGCCCTGGAGATTCCAAAAAAGGGCCTGTTGTGTAATACTCTCAGTTGGCTTCCGTAGTGTGTGTCCTATCCAGCGCCATCGTATTTGCTGTATCTCTTTATCCACTGGCATTTGACTGGTACATTTCCATAATTCCATGTTAGTTATTTTGTCCTCATATTTCCATCCTTTTATTCTGCGTAAGCATCCATTTATGACAGTCTGTATCTTCATGATTGCCATATGTTTCTGTATGGCCTCTTTTAGTCTCTCCAGAATGATTCTACTTAATATTTTTCCTGGCACTGATAGTAGCATAATTCCCCTATAATTTGTGCACTCCTGTAAACTTCCTTTCTTTGGTAGTTTGATCATATAACCTTCTTTCCAGTCTTTAGGTATTTCTTCCCTCTCCCAAATTTTATCTAATAGATCATGTAACATCTTGGTAGAGGTGTTAATATCTGCTTTGATGGCTTCCGAAGGAATTTCATCTGGTCCTGTGGCTTTACCATTTTTTAATAGTTTAATGGCTTTCATTATTTCTTCTTTGCTTGGTTTTCCACAGTTAACATGTTACCCTTCTTCTGCTGGTAGTATATCTGGAGGATTATTTGAGCCGGGTCTATTCAAAAGTTCTTCAAAGTGCTCTTTCCATCTCTCCATTTGTTCCCTTATATTACTTCCACACTACAGTTCTTTCATGTTCCCTTTATTTGCTGCTTCTTCTGTCTCTTTAGCTAAGTCATCTATATATTTCATCTTATCCCATTTAATGCATCTCCTCACTTCTTTGTTCACCTCTGTGTAAGCTTCTCGTGTCTTGCCTTTATTACTTCTCGTAAAAGAAAGAAATGTACTCGTTGTTGGAAAAATTCACCCTCGGTCAACCCAGACGCTGGCAGAAATGGGTGCGAGGGTAGTACTCTGGGAAGATGAGGAATGCCGCCTTGCATCGTGAGTTTCAAAGCTTGAAGCGGAACTATCTAGAAGGCTCCGAACACTTCTGGATAGGCGGCCGAGCACATATGGGTTAAAACTCGGGTGCTAGGACGCCGATTCAAATCTCATACAATCCCTTACCTTAGCTTACCTTATGTTCCAGGTCTTTCGTTGTTGCGATAAGCACAGATATCAAATATACAAAATATGAAATTTTATGCGAGGCCTCCATGATAGATTTTTTGTGTCTTGTGTTGGCTGAATTAAATATAGCCATTGTTTTCATGCTTTTTGCCTGTATATATATTATATTTGAACATGCAAGCTAACTACATTTTCCTGGAAAAGTTAATATTCAATCAATTAATCAAAGTTTTGTATTATTCAGATACTTGTGTTGTCTCTTTTGCTTATCTTGCAATTTTGTCTATAAATACCAGTTGCTGTTTCTAGGTTTGAGTCAGGTTTACTTTGTCCAACTCGTATTTTTTTCATTTTATTCGAAAGACTGTTTTTGTGATGTTTTCTGAACTTTATTTATTATTTCTTTGATCTTTATTTGTTGATTGGGCCGATAAGAGCTTCAGAAACAAGGCAACGTGTCTTTCAATCTACAGTAAATCAAGCAACCAGATCGATTTACTGCAACTAACGAACATAATTACTTTTAACAAATTAACAAAGAATAACAATACTTAAAGTGCAGCTCAAGTAAATGAATCATTTTGTTCTATTCATGGTTTGAGTTTCATCACAGTTGGGGCATCCTCAAATCCATTCCACCAACATGACTAGAAGTGTATGCAGACTGATTGTTCCTGTAAGCTGTTGCATGTAGATGCGTGAGCTTTTGCGGCTTAGCCCTCGGGATAGACCAGACCTATCCTCTGCCTTTAGACTAATCAGTCGCTCAATGTCTGCATCCTTGCCCCAACCACCGTATCCTATTCTATTAAGAAATAGGAAGAATTAATGTCCTTTTTGTCAATGATCAGGCGACTCGTAGTGTTTGAGTAGCCAGGGCGCTTATCGGTTATTTCATTGTCGTGTACAGTGGTCACTACACCCTGGTTAACGCGCTCACCTTAGACTTATCCAGTAGCTTATTCAGGGTTATGTGATATTTAGTTTGTGTGATATCGGGACTGTGCGATATTCTTCTCACCTTGAACTAAATTAATTTTTTGATTTGTATTTAATTGTTATTGATATTATTTCAAATAAAAAAATGTGCTAAATCTATCAGTTTTATTGTATAACTAGGCAAGACCTTACAATTATCCATTTTTGGTTATACTTTATAATATTTATCCATAACAAAAGAGTGCTAATACTGGTCAACATCATCATCATCATTATCATCCAACTGTTCTTCTCTATTGGAACGTGACTCCATGACAGCTACTCTAAAGATTTCGTTATCACAAATTTACTAACATGTCGATTACAAAAATATGCTCTTATCTTCACAATTTGAGTTCTGATGACTGTAGTATTAAAAAAAAATAATATAGATAAATTAACTTATAACTAGGAGTGATGTGCAAGCATAACTAGAGTAAAACCAAACACCGTTGATAAATTAATTAAAATAATTTTGTAAAGTGAAGACCTTTCTATGATGGCTATAATGTCAACAAACATATTATATAAATTATTTCAAGCCCATTATCATTATTGCCGTCTATCTCAAATTACTACTTATTAGCACACGTTAAGATATTCTATATATTACCTGTACTGACGTGAAAGCCCTTTCTGGTGACATACATTATTAACAAAAGTGGTAAAAACTAAGGTCCCTCTAGTAAGGTGAAAATCGTTCTCTAGTGTCTACATTATAGCAGATATCACAGAGCGCGCCACTAACATACATCACATATTGGTGTGAAAGTCGTTCATTGCTTACCGTTACGTCAGGCTGACTCAAAGAACAAAAGCCAGAAATCTGCTTTGTGAGCTATCATCAACAAAATTACATAAACAAAATGAATAGAGTTATACCACGCCGTGGGACAGAACAGAGATGGACCCGCATTCACTAATCGTAACCAATCGCAGTTTAAGGGCAATACTTTCCTGTTGATGGATGATAGCATGTCTGTCTGTACAAGATAACTAAAGATGGGAACTGTGATATATCAACCACTCAGTCCAAACTGCTAACAAGATACTATTTCCTATAGTAGATTACATGTACAAGTATGTGACTGTATGCATAACAAATTATGGTTAGTACATACTGAAAACTGAGCTGCAAGTATGATCTAAGTTGGGGGAGTTGGGCGGCCTAGAGGTAAGACAGCAGCCTCTGGATAGGACGGTCACGGGTTCAATATCTCCAGTGGGAAAATTACTCGAAAAAAAAAAGAAAAAAATTGAATCCTCAGTTTGTTCATGACTACCATGGTCTCTGGGAGGTGAGATCGGATGTCTAGAACACTCTGGGTAGAGAGATCGGATGTCTAGCGCTCTCTTGGTAGAGACATCGGATGTCTAGCGCTCTCTGGGTAGAGAGATCGGATGTCTAGTGCTTTCTTGGGTAGAGAGATCGGATGTCTAGTGCTTTCTTGGGTAGAGAGATCGGATGTCTAGCGCTCTCTTGGTAGAGACATCGGATGTCTAGCGCTCTCTGGTAGAGACATCGGATGTCTCGCGCTCTCTGGGTAGAGAGATCGGATGTCTAGCCCTCTCTTGGTAGAGACATCGGATGTCTCGCGCTCTCTGGGTAGAGAGATCGGATGTCTAGCACTCTCTTGGTAGAGACATCGGATGTCTCGCGCTCTCTGGGTAGAGAGATCGGATGTCTAGCCCTCTCTTGGTAGAGAGATCGGATGTCTAGCGCTCTCTGGGTAGAGAGATCGGATGTCTAGCGCTCTTGGATAGAGAGATCGGATGTCTAGCCCTCTCTTGGGTAGAGAGATCGGATGTCTAGCGCTCTCTTGGGTAGAGAGATCGGATGTCTAGCCCTCTCTTGGGTAGAGAGATCGGATGTCTAGCCCTCTCTTGGATAGAGAGATCGGATGTCTAGCGCTCTTGGGTAGAGAGATCGGATGTCTAGTGCTTTCTTGGGTAGAGAGATCGGATGTCTAGCCCTCTCTTGGTAGAGAGATCGGATGTCTAGCGCTCTCTGGGTAGAGAGATCGGATGTCTAGCGCTCTTGGATAGAGAGATCGGATGTCTAGCCCTCTCTGGTAGAGAGATCTGATGTCTAGCGCTTTTCGATTGAGAGATCGTATGTCTAGAGCTCTCTGGCTAGAGAGATCGAATGACTAGCGCTCTATGGGTAGAGAGATCGGATGTCCAGTCCTCTCTGGGTAGAGAGATGGGATGTCTTGCCCTTTCTGGGTAGAGAGTTGGGATGTTTAGTCACCTCTGGATAGAGAGATGGGATGCCTATCTCTCTGTGGGTAGAGAGTTCGCATGCCTAGCCCTCTCTGGGTAGAGAGATGGGATGTCTAGCTCTCTATGTAGAGAGTTCGGTTGTCTAGCCCCCTCTGGGTAGAGAGATCGGATGTCTAGCTCTCTGTGGGTAGAGAGTTCGGTTGTCTAGCTCCCTCTGGGTAGAGAGATCGGATGTCTAGCTCTCTGTGGGTAGAGAGTTCGGGTGTCTAGCCCCCTCTGGGTAGAGAGATCGGATGTCTAGCTCTCTGTGGGTAGAGAGTTCGGTTGTCTAGCTCCCTCTGGGTAGAGAGATCGGATGTCTAGCTCTCTGTGGGTAGAGAGTTCGGTTGTCTAGCTCCCTCTGGGTAGAGAGATCGGATGTCTAGCTCTCTGTGGGTAGAGAGTTCGGTTGTCTAGCTCCCTCTGGGTAGAGAGATGGGATGTCTAGCTCTCTGTGGGTAGAGAGTTCGGTTGTCTAGCCCCCTCTGGGTAGAGAGATCGGATGTCTAGCTCTCTGTGGGTAGAGAGTTCGGTTGTCTAGGCCCCTCTGGGTAGAGAGATCGGATGTCTAGCTCTCTGTGGGTAGAGAGTTCGGTTGTCTAGCTCCCTCTGGGTAGAGAGATCGGATGTCTAGCTCTCTGTGGGTAGAGAGTTCGGTTGTCTAGCTCCCTCTGGGTAGAGAGATCGGATGTCTAGCTCTCTGTGGGTAGAGAGTTCGGTTGTCTAGCTCTCTGTGGGTAGAGAGTTCGGTTGTCTAGCCCCCTCTTATTAGAGAGATGGGATGTCTAGCTCTCTTTGCGTCGAGAGTTCGGATGTCTAGCCCCCTTAGGGTAGAGAGATCGGATGTCTAACTCTCTTGGGTAACGGCGAAAAACAAAGGTTTCTATTGGACAATGCGCACGTTAAACTTTTGTTAGCTGAAAATCGAAACGGTTATGGCTATGGTGAATAATAAGGTTAGGTTTACGTTTAGGCTTAGCTTTAGGTTACGGTGTACGGTTAGGCTTAGGGTTAGGGTTAGATTTAGTTTTAGGGTTTGGTTTAGCTGATGGTTTAGTTTTAGGTTCAGGTTTACTGTTAGGGATAGTGTTAGGGTTAGGTTTAGGTTTTGGGGTAGATTTAGGTTTAGGTATAGGTTTAGCGTTAGGGTTATGTTTAGGTTATGGTTAGTGTTAGGCTTAGTGTTAGGTTTGGGGTTAATGTTAAGCTTAAGGTTATGTTAAGCATTAGGGTTATCTTTAGGGTTAGGTTTAGTGTTAGGGTTAGCCTTAGAGTTAGGGTAAGGTTTAGTGTTAGGGTTATGGTTAGGATAAGGGTAAGGGTTTGGTTTAGGGTTAGGGTTACTTTAGATATAAGGTTAGGTTTATGTTGAGGTTTAGGTTTAAGTTTAGGTTTAGGAATAGTTTAGGTTTAGGGTTAGGTTTAGTGTTATTGTTATGTTTAGAATTAGGTTTAGTGTAAGGTTTAGGTTTAGCGTTTGGTTTATGGTTAGGTTCAGGGTTAGGTTTAGAACTTATGTTAAGTGTTAGTGTTAGGGTCAGGTTTAGGGTTATTGTTAGGTTTAGGTTTAGGGTTATGGTTAGGTTTAGAGTTAGCGTTATTTTTAGGGTTAGGGTTATGGTTAGGTTTAAGGTTAGTGTTAAGTTTATAGTGATGGTTAGAGTTAGGTTTAGGTTTAGGGTTAAGTTTAGGGTTAGGTTTAGTGTTAGGTTTAGGGTAAGGATTAGGGTAAAGTTTAGGGTTAAGGTTAGTTCTATGGTTAGGGTTACGGCATGGTTAGGTTAGTGTTAGGTTTAGCTTTAGGGGTGGAGTTAGGTTTTGCTTTAGGCTTAGGTTTAGTGTTAGGGTTATGTTTAGGCTTAGGTTTAAGGTCAAGATTAGGGTTAGGTTTAGTTTTTGGGTTAGGTTTTATTTTAGGGTTAAATTTTGGTTTAGGGTTAGGGATAGAGTTATGTTCAGGGTTAGGATTAGGTTTAGGTTTAGGGTTAGGTTATGGTTTAGTTTAGAGTTATAGTAAATGTTATGTTTAGGTTTAGGGTTAGGGTTAGGTTTAGGGTTAGGATTAGGGTTAGGGTTAGGTTAAGGTTTATGGTTATGGTTTGGTTTAGTATTATGTTTATGTTCATGGTTAGGGTTTGGTTAGGTTTAGAGTTAACGTTTTGGTTTAGTTTTAGGGTTATGTTTAGGTTTAGGGTTATGTTTAAGTTTAGGGTTATGGTTCGAGTTAGGTTTAGGGTTAGGTTTAGTGTAAGGGTTAGGGTTGGGTTTAGGTTTAGGGTTATGTTTAAGTTTAGGGTTCGGGTTCGAGTTAGGTTTAGGTTTAGGGTTAGGTTTAGTGTAAGGGTTAGGGTTGGGTTTAGGTTTAGGGTTAGGTTTAGGTTTAGATTTAGGGTTAGGTTTAGGGTTAGGTTTAGGAACATATCTGTCAACACGGCTAACACGATATTTCATATATCACATTTACACCAAACACAAATACCTAAACTTTCACAAAATACGTTATTGGTTGTAGTTACTGGAGACTGATCAACAAGTATGATCTTTCAGTTATATTGTAGACCAGAAGAAGCAACCTTCTATATACTAAGAGTCAGACTTGAACAAAAGCATGAAAATTACGCTGGCCGGATATTGTCAGCCATTGAAGCTTTGTATTTAATTTGCAGGCACAAGCTACTCTAAAGCAACAGAAACAACACTGATGGACAGGAGATAGGAATGAGAGAGAAAGAGAAAGAGAAAGTGAAAGCGAGAGTGTTATATGAGGGAGATAACAAAAAATGAGAGAGAGGAGAAGAAAATGTAGCAATTAAAAAAAAATTGAATATTAAATAGACAGGTTACCAATTTAATGCGATGGTTTCCTCCATGATGGTATTTATAGGCCAGTTTTACTCATTAAAAAGTCTATACATTTTGATTAACATCAACATCAGACATACGGATAATTCAGCGACAATACAATAAAGAGTACATGGATGGATATATATTTTCAAAGAGTAACTTGTATTTATGTTTCAGTAATGAATGTCGATCAGTAAACATGGAGTAGAGATCACGAGGTTAGAGGTCTGGTTACATGAGATTGCAGCAGTGCCACTTCATGAAGACAAAAAATGTCAATTAAATATGGCATCAACCATGGGAACATTCAACAGAAAAGTTCTCACACATCAATGTACGCCCACTTTGGTGGTTGTTGTCTGAATATTTTAGTCGGGAAACGAAGTCGATAACCTTATTATTTTTTTCTTATATTATTATTATTATTATTTATTGTCATTATTAATGTTATTAGCTTTTAGAAACTGGGATTCATGTTTGTTTTATTAGATTAATGTAACCATGATTCAAAATCAAAATGGGAAGCGGCAGGGAGGTTGGGGTGGGGTGGGAGTAAAGTTAATTTTATTGAATGTTCGAGTAATTTAATCATATTATTGGAAGCGATTGAAGTGACAAGAAAAAAAAGAATCATACATAATATTATAAGAGAAAGATAGGCATTGAGCCAATCCTAAGCTACATAAAGAAACTAAAAATAAGCTGGTTTACTCATCTAGAAAGATTGTCATGAAATCCCTCACCATACAAGGCAAATATTAAAAGAGGAGAAGGGAGAAGATCAAGAGGTAGACCCAAAATAAGATGAACAGACAACATCAAAGAAACTCTACAACAACATCAATCGACAATCAGTGAAGTGTGCTAGGTCAGTGATAAATTCGAATTGATACAACAAACGATGAAGTCTTAAAACAACTAAAAATGAAAAGTGAACTACTAATCACAATTCAAACAAGACAAATGCGATTTTTGGACCATGTTAAAAGACACAACAGCCTACTAAAAGTAATCATGGATGGGGAAAATACAAGGGAAAAGAGGCAGGGTTAGACCAAGACTAACATGAACGATTAACATCAAAAGATGGACAAATCAGTCTATGACAACCTGCACCATCAAAGCAAGAGACAGAGCAGAAATGGAGCTCCATGGTAGCCAACCTTCGTTGCGGAGACGGCACTCGATGATGATGATGAGTAAATATTGTAAATACCCCAGATCCAGTCTACAGAAAATGGACTGTGTCAGCCACAGAGCAAGTTTAGGGGACAAATCACACATGCACATGCGAGTACCACCATGCGACCAGCTGATCTCACGTCACGATGCTGTTCCTTCTCCACCATCATGAAACAGGACAAGTTCGTACTATCAACATAGATGACCACGGAAGAACAATAAGGAGAAGTGAAAACTGCTATTTCTATACTGATCTTTAGTTTCCTAGCGTTACAGTTCTTATAGGTGTCTGAGGTTTTAATTTAGTTGTGCTTCAGATACTTTAATGTTTTCGCGTGGCCATCGGCACAGAGTGCTTTTTCATTAGTCAGTTTTGGCCAGGTCGATAATATATAACAAAAAAGATGGGGCAGCTAAGTGGTGATAACTGTGGTAACCCTTATTATGGAATCTATTTGTCTGATATAGAGTCTCTGAATTTGGTATGTATTGTCCTGTTGACTAGGAAGTATTTCCTCCATTTGTAAAGCTCTCATGCATACTTTCGTCTTTCATCTTTAACAGGAATAGTTTCTGCTAGACTCGATCGTAGGTTTGTTACAAGTCACTGGCTATGGTATGACGTTTCTTCAGGAAAACATCAAGAACTTGCTGCATTAACTTGAAGATTTGGTCTTCTGCATTACTACCTTCTCTAAATCCGCGCCTCCCAGCGTCAGAGCTGGAAGTTGTCAGCGACCCACAGCTGATGGCTTGCGCCAGGATCGGTGAACCAAAACCATCCAGACTCTGCTCCACCTCTGCGTGGTGCCTCCAGTAACAGACTAAAATGTCTAGTCTGACCAAGCGAGCAGGGATCGAAGAGGGAAGACAACCCGGTACTCAAATATGTCGTGCTGAAGTGGGATTTGCTGGGTCCGAAAGGCGCAAATATAATAACAGTTATACTGCAAACCACAACACAACGCAGACACGTCCACTTAACGTTTAAGGGCGGATGACGAAGAGGAATTCTACACTCTACGAATACTCTAGAATACTTTAGTCATCAGGCAAATGTAAGCAAATCCAGCTTGTTCGCGGCACAGGTTATTAGAGGTTTCGAATTGTGATATTCCAAAGCTCTATGTCAACATTGCTATCAAGATGTTATTTCATATAGCAGATTTACATACACGCATAGATCACCTTAATCAATTTTGCGTAGAACTCACTGAAGAGAAAGATTCAAGTCAAACTGGTTAACAACTTTCATGTATGCCTTTTTAAAATGTACAATAACATTCACACAATAACGTCATTTTGTACAACAGTGTTACTGCTTAGCTTTCATGTTTAGATTGTGTGTTTATTTTAGAATAGTATGTGTTGTGCCTGAAGAAGGTTCTTGTCGATACGTCGTAGTTTGTTTCGTCTCTCTATTAGTTATGGTTATGATAAGCCCTGGTATCACTGCAAACGAATTAAAATCCATAATTGCTCAACCGCCCGTGCCAGTGGAATCATCCGAATTACTATTTCATCTCCAAAAGTAGCTGTAGTCCCCATAATAGCAGTCTCAGCACACGTCAAAAGACATAAGGCGAAAGCGCACAGAAAGTGAACACAGCCATCTGTTCTACATCATACGATATCATCATTCATTGTAAACAATCGGAATATCGAAGCACGATCAAAACAGATGAAACGCACAGCTCACAGTGTGCACAGAGCACAAACTCAGTAGATCCAACAACAAGCCGGACTTGGAATATGAGGAAACTGCAACAAGGAACACTTTGCAGACATAGCTTTTAATGATTCCTGTCGCCTATCTACCATATTGACCAAAAGTTCACGTCCTCCTGAAAATGATGATCGTCATTTTTTTTTTTTTATGTATAGCGCTTGATGATGTTAGGACACCGTTTTTGACTCCAAATCCGAACATATGAAACACAGTTAGTAATCGGACTATCCCCGTCGCACATCAAACAACAAACGGCAAGATCTCCTTGCAATGTGAATTTGCGAAATGATGAATGCCACCAGACTAACATGAACCTCCGGGAGTGACCCCGGTGCTACAAAATCATATACGAAACTCCATCCTGCCTTTCACTATTGGCGTACAGCCGTTTTAATGATATACAATCATCCATTGTGATGACGTAGAACACACAACAATGGCTGCGCCCATAAAATCTTAATTACTCTAATAAATGCAGCCAACAACGCACGTAAAGATGATGCACAATCTCTAAAGTGAAAACAGCGATTGACTTGGCAGAGCTGTCCATATTAATGAGTTGTAATATGTAAATACTTGGCGTCCAACAATTCAAACAATGGGCTTGGAACAGCACTCTCTATTAGTTTTGCTGCTTTATACAAGTGTGCTTATCTTTCACTTTTTAATGAACTCGTTTCTTCGTTGAAACCATTGCTGTTCTGTCCTATTGTAATCTGTTTTCTGGCATCCTGTTGTGGCAGTAGGACCATACTTATACACGTATTAAGAATGTGTTGTTTACATGCTCACAAGTTTCAGAGGTTTATCTCTGATGTATTCACCTACCATGTATGTTGAGTAAAGCAGCAGGGAAGCTAGAACTTGGTGTTATGTCAAAGAGGGGAGGTTGTCAATTATACGAGAGCAGTTTAGATACAGACCAACGGGATCGAACAACCAACATTAGATGGGTGGATGTAAGATATGGATGTAATTATGCGCAACCGCACCATTTGGGAAGACCTGATATATTTACAACAATGGTCACAGAGAGCTGAAGAAAGTTCTCAGTAAGTTGGAGGAAGGGGAGATACGTCAGAGGGGTATTGATACAGGGACTTGCAGATGAGAGTATCTGATAGTTAAAGTAGTTTTATTAAACAAGAAGTTAAGAGAATTAAAGCAGTTTTGCAAATCAAGAAGTGTTCAACGAATTATAAATGAACCTGTAAGGTGGCATTACTTCATGTGTTAGCCAGACATTAAGAAATACCTCTACGATTCCATTTAGCAAATGGTTCTTTTCTTGTTCCTCTCAACTTCTATCGGAGCATATGACAGTCACAAGAGATCTCCAACCAATCCGGCATAGAGTGAGGATGGACAACTCTCGTCACGACTTATCAGCCTTTTCATTTTATCCTGTAAACTCCATTAGGCTTTCATATCTGCCTGTCATTGACGGCATTTCTGCCTGAGTCCCCGCTCGTTCCTCTAAGACTTGACTAGTAGGTTATCTTGTTTGTATTTCTGCAGCAAATTGTTATTTTTCTATGTGTGGATCGCTGGCCCAACGTCAACATCCCCACACTGGAGGACTAGTGTGTCTCTCTTTGTCTGGGTCCTATACATCGACACGTCCTGCCTAAGGGACCCTGCCAGTAATTGTGCTATGGCCAGCATAGTTCTCGGAATCACTGAACACGCAAACCTGTCACCCCCATAAGGCGGAGACACCTCGGATGCATAAATATACAGACGATCGATACAGTGAACTTCATGGCGAGTTCCTGTTGAGGAAGTCAAGATGCCAGAGTGGCACAACAAAGCTTTACATGTGTTGACTATTTTGTGATATTTTGTGAAGACATAGATTTCCTTGAATCGAGTTGGACTTAAAGGTCAGCGTGGTGTATTCGATGAGTAATGAGCATGATAAGAAAAATGGAGGCGGGATTTGTATGTATGCAATGGGTAGAGTCATTGCAGAGGTCAAAAATATGCAATGTCACCTTTGTCTACGTCCAGGACATACGGGAGTATGGGGAAATGAAAGAGTAGGCAGGTTGTCTAGCTGCGCTATTGTTGAGAACGGTCAACCAATGGATCGGGCGGACATCATCAATGCCCTTCGGGAAGTGGGAAGGACACAGGACTTCGACAACCATAAGCCCATGTTACTCTTTCAGATAAAAGAGATGTGAGTTAAGATGGACACAGCCAGAAACAAGAAACGTAGTGGGCGTATAAGAAGACTAATCAACCAACACAGAACTGGAGTCGTCAGTCGCTGGACACTTATGGAATTGCTGAGGAGGGGATCTGAGCACCTACGGACATGTTCGGAGTGCAATGATGATGACAATCAAATAACTCAATAGACAAATTGTACACGGTCAATGTTATACTATCCTATTGAATAATTTCCTAGGACATTTCCAAGAACAACTATAGACAGCCTGCTCCTCTAAATGTTTTCTTACTGTCTGATGTGCGTGTATGTTTTACATAGGCCATTAAACTTAGCACAGTTGCAAATTTAATATACGCGGTTGTTTGAATGATGTTTGATGTCAAAACAGGGAAAAACACAAAGTTATAAGATTGGAGACATAACTCCCCCTGATATTTTGGTATCTCTGTTAATTTACAAAATGTTAAGACCCTCTTTTATGTGTTAATGAAATGTTGTTATACTTTATATATTTATGTTTGTTCTGTTTGTCTACCTGAAAGGTCTGTTTTAATGAATATATGATTGCTTATGTCTTTTCTTGTATCTGTGTCTGTCATTCGACATAACAATAACTCTGCTCGTAAGTTTATCTATCCGATAGTTGGTTGTCTGTGGATGTATGTTTGTCTGTCTATTTTTATTTATCTATTTAGGAATATTTATCTGTCTGATTATTTGCATGCATCATAATGAATATGCACATATAATTAACTATAGGCCTGCTGATGTGTCTACCTGATATTTATCTGTCTGGTTCTCTTATTTCCTGTTTATACAATGTAAACACATATTTATTATGGAGGAACAAACATGATACATTTTTTAAATGTTTCACTCAGTGCAACATAAATACAGCAACAACAGAATCGGACTGAGTGTAAATCTGTAATTGTAAACGTTGAATTTCACACAAAAAGAAGGAAAAAAATAATGCAGGATAGAATGCATATTTAATGTTAAAATCAAATATAAAACATGTGCGTGCTTGTGTGTGTCATAGGCAGTCATAAAAATGAAATATAGCCCTTGTGTTGACGATGAATACTTGAGTGAAGTTTTTTTTTTAACATTAGAAAGTAATAAGAAAAAACAGAGTGTATCTCACTTACTGGTTACAACTTTGAAGCTGAAATATTTCTGTCTAAAATAGCCAATAACCAACAATCTGAAGTTAGCCCACATTTCTACACAGAGTTTACAGAGCTCACGAACTGTATATTGTTTGTTTGGCCCTTTCTAATTTATTCTATCCATTCAACCAGTTTAATTACAGGCTGGAATTAACCCATATCCCCTCCATCCCTTTTTACATTGTTTCCCAAAATACATCGGTATATTCCGTTTACAATAGGACACAAACAAGAAAATCAAGGGGGTCTGTACAAATGTGGTTTTACAGAAGATTGTTGAGAATACCATGGACAGCTAAAAAGAGTAATGAAAATGTTCTGAAAGTGGCCAAAGCAAAAAGAGAGCTAATTTCCAATATTAGGAAGAAACAATCATAATTTTTTTGTCATGTAATGAGAAGGGAACAGCTGGAATATATTGTAACAACTGGAAAAATTGAGGGACGAAGAGATAGAGGGAAGCAAAACGAGAAAATACTAGACAGCTTAAGAGAATGGCTTGGCAGAAGGTCTACAACAGAAATGATAACGAACTGTCGAGATCGAAAGTTGTGGAGAGACATGATCACCTACGCCAGTAGGCCCGGTACTTGATGATGATGAAATCCCTTTGACAAGGCTCCGTGCGTATGCTACTTGACTTGTCAGGGCAATAAATCCATACCTCCTTAGCTGCATCTTACGACATGCATGGCAGGGAATGTGGGCTCTATTCTTTTCTCCCCTACAGTGGGGAGTGGGCGGGGCCCTGGTAGCCATACTATTATATTCAAGTACAATCAACGTCCTTGTACCGTGCCTGGTGACGTGGATGATCACAACTAATCATCACTTCAGCTTTAAAAATAAAGAGTTGTGTTGTTGATGTCCTACCACAAAGTAGCACCTATGAAGAACAAGATCTTCGTCTCATCGACATATGAAATAGATCATTGCGTTTATCACATTACAAGTGGTGTGTTTAAACAATATCAACAGTGGCGTCTATAAACAATATAATCAACATCAAAACAATAAACACTATCATTGGCACCAATAAACAATAATTGTAGTGTCAGTGAATAAATTGCATTTATATAATATGACGGTCTATGGAAATGTGAAAAAATAATAGTTAATACAAAATTAAATTCTAAAACTGAAATAATAATGACATAGTCCTTTTCTCAAACACTGCAAAGGGACTAAAAGAAATATGATTTGGTTAAAAAATATAGTGAAATGCAAAACTTCAATCTAAACAAACAGAAAACCAGGATAATGGTTATTAACAAAGGAACAAGCCAAACCAAATTCATCTTCAACAGCAAAGAACTTGAAATTGTAACAAACTATCAATATCTGGGATTTGTAGTAACTAACATTGAAGACTGCCAGAAGGTGATCTATAGAAAGTTAGTAATAGCAATACAAAAAAAAAAAATTGCCCTTATAGCAATACAAATATGAATCACCTAATTACCTAATAGTAATACAAATATGAATCACCTAATAGTAATACAAATATGAATCACCTAATAGTAATACAAATATGAATCACCTAATAGTATTACAAATATGAATCACCTAATAGTAATACAAATATGAATCACCTAATAGTAATACAAATATGAATCACCTAATAGTAATACAAATATGAATCACCTAATAGCAATACAAATATGAATCACCTAATAGCAATACAAATATGAATCACCTAATAGTAATACAAATATGAATCACCTAATAGCAATACAAATATGAATCACCTAATAGTAATACAAATATGAATCACCAAATAGTAATACAAATATGAATCACCTAATAGTAATACAAATATGAATCACCTAATAGTAATACAAATATGAATCACCTAATAGTAATACAAATATGAATCACCTAATAGTAATACAAATATGAATCACCTAATAGTAATACAAATATGAATCACCTAATAGTAATACAAAAATGAATCACCTAATAGTAATACAAATATGAATCACCTAAAAGTAATACAAATATGAATCACCTAATAGTAATACAAATATGAATCACATAATAGTAATACAAATATGAATCACCTAATAGTAATACAAATATGAATCACCTAATAGTAATACAAATATGAATCACCTAATAGTAATACAAATATGAATCACCTAATAGTAATACAAATATGAATCACCTAATAGTAATACAAATATTAATCACCTAATATTAATACAAATATGAATCACCTAATAGTAATACAAATATGAATCACCTAATAGTAATACAAATATGAATCACCTAATAGCAATACAAATATGAATCACCTAATAGTAATACAAATATGAATCACCTAATAGCAATACAAATATGAATCACCTAATAGCAATACAAATATGAATCACCTAATAGTAATACAAATATGAATCACCTAATAGTAATACAAATATGAATCACCTAATAGTAATACAAATATGAATCACCTAATAGTAATACAAATATGAATCACCTAATAGCAATACAAATATGAATCACCTAATAGTAATACAAATATGAATCACCTAATAGTAATACAAATATGAATCACCTAATAGTAATACAAATATGAATCACCTAATAGTAATACAAATATGAATCACCTAATAGTAATACAAATATGAATCACCTAATAGTAATACAAATATGAATCACCTAATAGCAATACAAATATGAATCACCTAATAGTAATACAAATATGAATCACCTAATAGCAATACAAATATGAATCACCTAATAGTAATACAAATATGAATCACCTAATAGCAATACAAATATGAATCACCTAATAGCAATACAAATATGAATCACCTAATAGTAATACAAATATGAATCACCTAATAGCAATACAAATATGAATCACCTAATAGTAATACAAATATGAATCACCTAATAGTAATACAAATATGAATCACCTAATAGCAATACAAATATGAATCACCTAATAGTAATACAAATATAAATCACCTAATAGTAATACAAATATGAATCACCTAATAGTAATACAAATATGAATCACCTAATAGTAATACAAATATGAATCACCTAATAGTAATACAACAAATAAAACGCAATGAAGAACATGTGGCGCAATACCAGCAAGGCAATAAAACTAAAATTACTAAAATATATCTTTCTGATAGCAAATTATGAAGTGAATTAGATCATTATTGACAATCTTCCAAACAACAATGAAGTGAATTACGATCATTATTGACAATCTACCAAACAACAATGAAGTGAATTAGATCATTATTGACAATCTTCCAAACAACAATGAAGTGAATTACGATCATTATTGACAATCTACCAAACAACAATGAAGTGCATTAGATCATTATTAACAATCTTCCAAACAATAATGAAGTGAATTAAGATCATTATTGACAATCTTCCAAAAAACAATGAAGTGAATTACGATCATTATTGACAATCTTCCAAACAACAATGAAGTGAATTAAGATCATTTATGACAATCTTCCAAAAAACAATGAAGTGAATTACGATCATTATTGACAATATTCCAAACAACAATGAAGTGAATTACGATCATTATTGGCAATCTTCCAAACAACAATGAAGTGAATTGCGATCATTATTGACAATCTTCTAAACAACAATGAAGTGAATTACGATCGTTATTGATAATCTTTCAAACAACAATGAAGTGAATTACGATCATTATTGACAATCTTCCAAACAACAATGAAGTGAATTACGATCATTATTGACAATCTTCCAAACAACAATGAAGAAAATGTTGCACTCTTCTGTTCATGGAATCAGTATCACTGCATTCAGGATATCCCCATACCACTTGACTCATATCACAGCTCCACCCAAAGCACAGGGTCAAATTCTATTGACTGGGTCGACTGCCAGTTCTAATCTCAGCGTACATGTGACGATTCCAAACAACTTCCATCAAAGGAATCCCCAGCCACTTACTTACTCTAGTTTCCTTGAAAACAAACATGTAAAACAATGCAACTAAAACGGTTTAAGTAACTACGTTAGTCTGTATAAAAACAGTGCGACAGTCAGCCATTTTGATTTTGCTTCACCGGTTGACGTTAGCAAGGCCAAACTCCAGTGCGAGACAAATAGGCCGTGTTGGCAATAATTTCAAATATTGCTGAAAAGAGTGTGCCCATAGTCACATTTAATGTCAATTCAATTGACAAAAAAAAAAGAAAACACGTAAACAAAATATGCCAAAACACTGAAATACTGTGGTGTATTGGCACTCTCTAATGTTCACTGCAGCAGTTTCGATTATTTTGTTTCATATGTTTCATTACTAGTTAGCTATGTAGGATTAATTTTATTTACTTACATATCTGTGTGTGTTGTTTGTTTTTTTTCCTGCTGGTGGCCTATTGAGCCGAAACGTCGTTCAAATCTGTGTCGTCCATTAATCACGTAAAGTTTTTACAATACCATGTTTTCTATTTTGTCAATTCTCCTTCACATTTAGCTTTACTGCGGCTTCGCATTTTTATGCATTCATTTGAATTTCTTTGCATTAATCCCTATAAACTGTAATACTGGTGTATGTTCAAAATGATATCATCATCTATATACGGTCAATGTTTTGTATATAAATTATAGTTGTGCTGATAAACAATGAAATAGGTGTTTATAACAAATAATAGCTTATATAATAAAATAATAGTATATTTGATATATGTGCTATTCTCCAAGCAATAATAGCATCGATTATAGAAATAAAATAAAATAGTTGCATCTTAAATAAATAAAAGTGGCACCGCAGACAATAACTGTATTGTCTGCCTTAAATTTCAGCATTTATGTCTTGTGATCATGCAAACTTGATTCATTGTTCTGTTTCATGAAGGAGGGGTTAACACAACGTAATGTCACACAATAAGCTGGTCGAATGGTCAGAACTCTTATATGAATGTGTGTCATCATTTTCCCTCTAATCCTGTGCAGAGATTGACACACTCCGTCTTCGGCAGGCTGGAGTTTTGTCTGTAAAAATAAATAGTGACTTACATAATCAATAACAGCAGTAACTATAAATAATTATACAGGGAGGAACCGAATATTTGGTTTGAGACTCTAGTTCTTGTCAACAACATCATGATAGTACTTGAGCAATTATTTTATATTGTTCTTTATTTTATTGTTTTGTGTTGTGTTGCATTGTCTTGTATTACAATGTTGTGTATATGATACGGTAATGCAAAAGAGGTGGTGGAATCGCGTGCAACGTGAACACAGATTAAGGGCCGGGACCAGATACTTTAACCAAAGAGCAGATGGAAGCCCTGAGAGAGATTTCTATAGGAAAATAGCAAAACTGTTGAATAACATCTACAATAGCAGATATTTACCGGCTGATCTACTCAAAACTACATTTATAGCTCTATCAACAAAACCTGGTTCTTTAGAATGTGAGGATCATAGCAGTTTATGTTGTTTGAGTGATATGACTTAATTATAACTAATAGTAATCATTCGGAGAGTGAGAAACAGGATGAAACAAGAAGTTAGTGATTGACAGTGTCGATTTATTGAAGATACAAATAATGCCATATACATCATAAGATCTTTCATAGAAATAGTCATCAATGTGAAAACAAATCTATAGTTATGTTGTATAAACTGCATCAAACAATTTTACAAAGTAATATCTAAAAAAATAATCAGCATTTTATAGAGTATAAATATTGACAGCAAAGATCTAAGAATAATAAATAACATGTACCGACAATATAAGCAATCATAAGAGCTGGAAATCATTTAGAAATGTTTCAAGAAATAAAACAAGTTGTTAGACAATTGTGTAATATTGGTAGAATCATTTAATATGAATAGTGAGATTATACGTAGATCTGTACAGAATGTACCTTCATTAGCATTTGGTGGTTACAATATAAACAATCTGAGGTATAACAAAAAAGTACCCCCGTCACGCCAAGTGGCGTATAGGGAATATGGTGTTAGTGACCCTATATTTTACAGACCTTCGGCACATGATTTTTGGGGTAATGTGGTCGGTATTACGCTCATGCCGCTTTACTTTCCCTGAAAAATCAAGATACCCATTAAAGGCTGAGTGAACCCGGAACCCGTCGGTTGGGATCGAACCCTACCTCTTGTCCTTTGTAATCCGGTTCACTAACCACTGAGCTATCGCGGCTCCCAATCTGAGGTATACTTCTGGTGATATAGTGCCACATGTTATGAATGAAAATGAGTTACAGAAAATTATTTCTCAGAAAGTTTATTAATTATTATTATAATTATTTGTCATAAATTTGTGTCAGAAAGTTAAAAAAAAGGTCATAATTTCAACGGCAAAAAGACAAGAAGTAATAATCGCAATGAAGGAAAGGCCATTGTGTAAGTTTGATACTACAAACTTGCCCTTAGACTTTGTTGCCTGGACATATGTTTCTGGATGATACAGTCAATAGATAATGGTTAAATATGTAACCAAAATAAACACAAAATAGAGAAAAAGAGACACAAGTTTAATATTTAAAGTTACTTATGTGCACAACACAACGCTTTTACATGTTTCATTTGTTTCAATTCATCTGCACATGCATAGTTTAACCATTGAACCATTGTCTGAATAGTTACAATAATAATGACAAACCGAATCTACTTTCCAATATAAATTAACATCTCCCAACAAAATGTTTTTTTAATACAAACTGGCTGGAAAAATAGTTGAAAACTAATCATTATTATATAATGTACATCCTTGCAAAGATATAACAGAATGTAGGAATAAATCAATATATTGTTCTGAGAGTAGTGAAGATTTACCATCACTAAATCTTGTTTAAGTTGACATGTTTTTTTCTTACAAGATCAGCTAAATAAAATCATATTGTTGTTGCTAAAAGTCTGATTGCCGATTGCCTTTAGTCATGGATATCGTTAAAGATAAACAGAACATCAACATAACTATAGAGGACAGACAACTAAAACACGTAGAGGAATTTATACACCTGGGAAGTCTAGTGACAAATGACAATTCACAAACAGCAGAAATAGACACAAGATGCAACACAGCTTGTCAAATACTTGAACAGCTATCACCACTATTGTTTAACATGGAAATAACTCTAGTAGCAAAACTGGTACTCTACAATACAATCTTCATCCCAAAGTTGTGTCACCAATGCCAGTCCTGGATCCTAGATGCAAGACAAATAACAAAAATAGCCTTTACTGAGATGAGATGTGTTTGATGAATGACAGGAAACAGCGTGAGTGATAAGATAAGAAAGGATGAACTGAAAAAAAGCTAAGAATAATCCATGTCATAGTTTATTTTAAAAAAAAAAATAAATAAAATTGTTTGGCCACGTGACAATGCAGAAAGATTAAAATACAACACAACAAGCTTTCAATAAATGCTGTGAGTACACCATATCCAAGGACCGACCAGGAAAAAGGTGGATTGATGGAGTATTAAAAACACTATAAAAATAACAGAAGATGAGGCGAGCAGAAGAGGAAAAGACCGCAAACTGTAAATCCCATCAATGCTGAAAGGCAAATGAAGAAGGAAAGAAAAAAGAAGATAAACATTTTCAAACCTATTCACTATCTCATTTTCTCTAGCAATTTCTATTTCCTCAGTGTTTCCACCATTTGTGTGGATTGTACAAGACTTAACAAAGAATTCTTGCATTTATTAATTGTTTCCATACTACAGTGGAACAAATGTTAACATCTCTGAAATGTTCCAAAATATTGAAGCTGAGATAGAGTTAACTATGTCTACTACCTGCAAACAAATTTCTGCTAGACATGTTGATTTCTCTTAAGGCAGTAGATGAGAACAAAAGTTCAAATGGATCATCACTTCATGAGCCAGTCTGCTTTAGGATGACTCCATGTCTTCCAGCAAACATAAGCTAAGGTGACCATTCGTCCCGGATTGTCCGGGACAGTCCCGGAATTTGACATTTTTTGAACCTTTGTCCCGGATTAGCTGCCGTACCGGTTTTGTCCCGATTTTGGCATATTTTTTAGCTTTTGTCCCGGATTTGATAAAAAATAATTTGGGACACAAACATTTACCAATTTTGCCATTTTTGTATACGGCGTACATTTCTTCAATTAAAAAAAATATCATTCCGTTGCTGTGTAGACAATTTTGTTTAATATCAAAACAGTAGAATGCGCTCCTAGTTTTAAATCTCGTATACATTCGTTGTGTTACTAACTTTCACTTTCACTTTCGCAAAAAATGGCACCGAAGCGTAATTGTAGTTTTAATCAAGATTTACAAAAGGAATAACCTTTTACAAAAAAGTCTACATCGTCATCAGACTTCACTGTAAGATGTACTATAGGTTCATCCGGGTTTACTATTAACCATAGTGGACGTGGTGATATTAAGAGCCACATAAATAGTGATAAACATAAGAGAGCCGTCGCTACTGCTGCATCAAGCTCGTCGTTGACAATTTTTTTCGAGCTGAACAGGTTGGTGACAAAAAGAAGAACAGTTAGCTGCTACAGAAGGTGCCTTTGCATATCATACAGTGATGCACAATCACACGTTTAGATCTATGGACTGCACATCAAAATTGCTTCAGGTAACTTTAGAACCAAAATTTACTTGTGCACGTACGAAAACAGAAGCTATTATTCGGAATGTGTTCACACCCCATGCTCTAAACGAGTTGAGATGTGACCTAGAAAACGTAACATTTATCTCCATACTGACAGATGCCTCCAACCACAAAGAAATCAAGATTTTTCCTTTGCTTGTCAGATACTTTGATCGCAATAAGGGACTGAAAGTTAAAATATTAGAGTTGAAGTCATTGCCGGGTGAAACATCTGATATAGTAAGTAGTTTTCTTATTGACTGTCTAACTGAAAATGCTTTAGAACTGAAAGTAATTGGATTATGTGCAGACAACACAAATTCTAATTTTGGGGGCGCTGAAAGAAAAGGACAGAACAATGTTTTCACAAAACTGAAAGAAAACCTTGGACATAGTTTGATAGGTGTTGGGTGTGCTTGCCATATTTTCCACAACACTGTTCGAGCAGCTGCATGATCACTGTATTTGAAGTCATTGACAACATCAATAGGTTGAAAGCTATCTTGGAGTCCAAGCTGGAAGACGGCTTCTTGCCATCAAGAGTTCAGATAATCCTTAAAAAGCTGGAAATGGAAGGATTTCCACGTGATGATGTGAAAAAGTTTAACGCCAGTGTTTCTTCATTTTATGAAACAGCTTTAAGTTATTTGAAGAAATTGGCTGCAAATAATTTTCAACCATTTCAAAACCTAGAGTCTTACAGCTGGGTAATGCTGAACAGAACACCAAATTGGGAAGATATTTAGAAGTCTTCATCATTAGTGAGTAAAACAGTGCCTTCAGTCGACTTTCCAGAAAATGAAATGTATGACGAATATGTCTACATGAAACAGTTCGTTACTTCACAAAAATTAGTGAGTGGAGTCTTAATAAAACATTACCAGGGCAGCGTTGGGTTGAACTAGCTTCCCACTTCAGAAACAATCATGTGCCCGTTTCACATATTCTGAAGTTGGCAGAGTTCTTTTTGTGTCTACCTGGAACAAATGCTGCAACAGAACGAGTGTTTTCTCTGATGAACAGTTTGTGGACAAATGATAAAACACAACTAGGTGTTGAAACTTTAAAAGCCATGTTGATCACCAAAGTGAACTATGAGGGAACATGTGTCGAATTTTATAAGATGCTGCATACAAAGAAGGACATTTGACAGAAAATTCACTCATCTGAAAAGTACAGCATCTCTGTTTCACCTTCAATTTAAGTGAGTATCACTGTTTTTTTTTATCTCCTGATTATCCTGATAGCGTATTGTAGGTCTATATTATTAGATGTTTTAAAATGTATGTATTATTCACTTGAAAATGACAGCAAGAAAAAATGTAATTTTATTGGTGGAAAATTGAAGTAAAATTATTCCGTCCCGGAATGGGATTTCAAAAATATGGTCACCTTAAGCAAACAATGCACATTGCCTTCTTGCCCCTTAGATAAATACAGTGTTCTAGTTATCTCCCTTTGTACATCTAAATAACATAAAATGGTCACATATTTTTACAGACCTCCTGGTTCATATATCTCCACATCAGACTATGAGCTCGCTGGAGTGTCTGACTGAGCTGTACTTTCCTTATTAGAGTGCTTTAAAAATATAAAATTCCAGCCCTGTAACATTGATCTTCTGTGTCTTCTGTAAAGACAAGAAAGGGGTTATCACTCAGGCTGAGCTATCTTCGAAGATAAATTCATTTACTGAATAGTTTCAAGCCAGAAATTATTTGGTTAAAAGTAAAAGCAATGTTTTTAAAACATCTTAAAAATAGAATAATTATCCATTAACAAGACAAGATAGAAAACTGTAAACCATCAAAAATGACCAATTGTAAAAATAAACTCACATTTAGACTTTTCCCACAAGTGCAACCACACAAGTGGGTTACATTTGCACCAGAATAATGTCTCTTACCTCACGAGCACAAATATAACCAGAGCAGCAACAATGATGACAAGAACAACTCCTGCTATCACACCATTTGTGTTACCACCACTCTCAGGTGATCCTTTAATTTCTGAAATGGTTGTTCGACAGACAGAATCATTATTGAAATTCTGAATTTTGATTAACAGAAAAAAAGATGTAATATTTGATCAATTGATTGGATCAAATTCTGGTAGTGACTGAACTGACATTTTAACACTCATGAATTGCTTATGGGCTTTTTGTCAGATATTAAATCTGGACATAACTCTTGCGTGCTGGCCCAAGTTAGAGTTCCTTGTACTCGTTCTTCACCAACCAATGGCTGCTGTTTAACCTGAACATCTTTGACACTCAAGTCATGTGATAAAATATAGAACAGATAGCCACTTCTTTTATTAATTTTTTTGATCACTTTCAGTGACAAGAATGCAGCATCATTTGTTGCTTAGTCTCCAGATTTGTTTAGTTCAGTTACTGAGGCCCCGTGTGAAAATTAAAAGTTGCCTTAAGGACAACGAAGGTGAAAGTGAGAATGATCATCATTATCAAGTACTATGCTTGCTGACGTAAGTGATCATGTCTCTCCACAACTTTCGATCTCGACAGTTATTTATCATTTCTGTTGTTGACCTTCTGTCAAGTCATTCTCTTAAACTGTCTGGTATATTTTCTCTTTGTTTCCCTCTATCTCTTCATCATTAAGTTTTCCCAGTTGTCACAATATGTTTCATCTGTTCCTTTCAAATTACATGATCAAAAATAATGATTGTTTCTTTCTAATATCTTATATTAATATATTATTATCAATAGAGGATATTAATATTATTATACTCTCAGAAATATAGTAAAGCCAAGTGGAACAAAAAAACTTGTAAATGAATGTAAATATCTGGGAACAATGTTAACCTCAGATGGTAGATGTACAACAGAGTTGAGACACAGAATGTCAACTCAGGAAAAAGCAGTTAAAAAAAAAATTAGGAAGATACTGTGCAATCAATTTTTTACAATAGAAACAGGATAAAAAGTTACTATAGCTCGTTTCAAAACATATGCCCAACTTCAAAACGCTATTACTGTCTAACCGTTTGTTAAATACTTTTGAAATTTTCCAAATGTTATTAGAATGCAAAAGACCCTTTAAATGTATATTTAACAAATATCTTGCAGCTGCAGTTTTCTTAAAGCGGCGATATTTCTTTGATGTTTGTCAAAATTGTAAATTGGGAAGCCCTAAAGAATAGAAATTGCCGTAGTTGCTGGTCTACGATTAATTTTCACTAGGTAAAGGCGTGGCCGTAATGGGGAAATAACTGGATAAAACAAAACACCAGGAGAATTATTGTCTGCTCAGTTCGAGGACGGACGATAATAATATCAAGGTATACCTGTATGTCCAATTTTCATAGTTGTGTGGTCCTGAAAAGGACCGTTTGTTGAAATAATTTAAGGTAATATAGGGGCCAACATTGTGGGGGCTATATACTTTCATTCTGAATCAGACGAGTCTAAAAGATTAATAACTGTTTGGGGTTGAACATTCCCCAAACCATCATTTTTCCAATATTACTCTTCCTGTTGAGGAACCAATATTACTCTTCCTTTCCTATGAGGAAACGTCAGATTAAGAGGAAGACCGAGAAAGAGATGGATAAAGGGAATACTAGAGTCACTAGGAGGAATAACATCAGAAGTTGCCAACAGAAGAGCAAAGAATCGCAGATTGTTTCTCCCCTCGACGCCAACGGCAGCAGAGGAAGGATAGAAGAAAAACTCTTCCTGTTTTAAGACGTGGTCTTCACATTTAGCCCAATAATCTTTGTCTATATTTAATAAAGCGAGATTAGCAAGAGTCTTTACATCGCATATTTTGAATGTTGTATTTTCATCTGCCACTTGTCCTTTTAATTTTGCCCAGATTAGTTCTATTGGATTTAAATGAGCATGGTAAGGTGGCAGTCTCAAACTTATATGACCGTGCTCTTGGATAATCTTATCTATTTGAAAAATCTTTGTCCTCTGTTTTTGCTTTACTAGAGATAGTAATTCAGGTTTTAAGTACATGTTATTAAATTGTATGTGCTCCTTTGTGAGCCATATCTTAATAGCATCTTTTGTACTGGATGACGTCGGGACTTTATCTTCAAGTGCAACAATGTTGTGGTACGTTGCATTGTCCATTATTAGGCAAGATGGTCGATCTAGTGCTGGGAGAACAGAATTTTCAATCCAATGTCTAAATATGTGACCATTCATCTCAGAGTGATAATCCCGATTGTCTATGGATTTTGAAAGAAAAATGAGCTCTGCATTCTGTATTAGTCCATGTTGTCGACTACCTGCATGAGCAATTATCAAGCGCTGTCCTTTGCTGCTAGGTATTAATCTCTTAATCTTTCCATCTGGTGACTGCCATTCCCTTTGGTTAGTGTGGTGAGCATTGATCCATGTTTCATCCAAGTACACAATATCATAACCTTGCTTGCGCACCTCTTTTACTTCACGTAAGTACTTGCTTCTCATGACTACTATATGTGGCTTCTCACAGATGATGTTTCGTCCATTGGAATACTTTCTGAATGTAAAGCCTGCAGCTCTCACATTCCTCCATAATGTAGACTTTGATATTTCAATACTGTTGTTCTTTTTCAGCGATACTTTTAATTTTCTTATTGTAACAGTTTCATTCATACCCAACATTTTGCGAATTTCACTTCTAATAAGTTCACTGTCGAAATTATCCAACATTTTTGCTCTTCCTTATGATTTTGTATATTTGGAACATTGACGGTCACGTGCTTGAATCCAGCGATTAAATGACCGTTTAGATAAATCCAAAATGTGTCTTGTCCTATTCTCAGGGTTTTCTAAAGAATGAAATAATCTTCCTCGTTTAGCCTCTTTACAAAAATAGTCATACATTTTTATTGCGATGTTTTGTAAAATGCAGAATTTCATTTTAAGACTCATGATAAATGTTATTGTTCCACGTTACGCCGCTGATTTAACGGAAATGGAACACACAATGTCTCGTGTTTACTGTTTATCTGGTTATGGTAGGCCTCGGTATCACTGCAAACGAATTAAAATCCATAATTGCTCAACCGCCCGTGCCAGTGGAATCATCCAAATTGCTAACACATCTCCCAAGCAAAGAAAGGTAGCTGTAGTCCCCACCATAGCAGTCTCAGCACACGCCAAAAGACATAAGGCGAAACCGCACAGAGAGTGAACACGGCCAACACACAGCTCTCGGTGTGCACAGAGCACTTAACTCAGTAGCTCCTGCAACAAGCCGGACTTGGAATATGAGGAAACTGAAACTGCAACAAGGAACACTTTTCAGACATAGCCTTCAATGGTTCCTGCCGCCTATCCATCACATTGCCCGGAAGATCACGTCCTCCTGAAAATGATGAACGTCATAGTATTTAAATGTATAGCGCCTGATGATGTTAGGACATCGTGTTTGACTCCAACTCCGAACATACAAAACACAGTTCGTCGTCAGATTATCCCCGTTGCACACCAAACGCAAGATCGCAAGATTAGCGCATGGTCGGTCTTGGGACACACGATGAAACAATATGAAGACGTAGCACGCACAAAATGTCTGCGCCCATGTATTCATGATTACTCTAGTGAATGCAGTCTACAACGAACGAAACATGGTACACACTTCCCAAAGACGCTGACTTGACTGACTTGACGGATCCCACCACATTAATGCATTGGAACTTGTAAATAACTTGTGGCAAACATCTCCATCAACGGTCATGGAACAGCACTTAGTGTGACGTAAAACGCAGATCAACATTAGACTTTGGAAGGCGCATTCACAACACTTGAATTGTCAAAACGGAGTATTGCCGTGTGTGCAACGCCAATTCAATGGTGCGGATATGACAATTAGAACATCATTTCGACTGGAATGCAGAAAATTGGAACGGAAACCCGAAGTTGATAAGAATCCAAAGCAATTTTCGCAGCGATAGAGAGAACGTGACTCAATTCCGCCATCTTGGAAACGGAAGTCCTCGTGTTTACTACAAGTGTCTAATTGTGTCAGAAACTCACGCGGAAAGCGTGCAAAATCGTAAATTTGAGCGTGTATGGATTTGTAATCGCTATTTTTAACTTAAATACTGTAAACACTAAGTTTTGACTACATCAATGGGTCGTTATAAATTTATATAAATCAAATAAGCAATAATAATAACCAAATGTTTGTTTTTAATGAAATTAATTCCCTGTTGGGTTCGAATCATTATAACTAAACATGCAAATTTTGAAAACATTACAAAAAGCGGTTTAAAAGATATTGATTTTTAAAGTTGGGCACGACTTATGAAACAAGCTATAAATCTTATTTAGAGCCAGTCCTAACATATGAATATGAATCATGGACAAGAGGACAATAGACACGAAAATTGCTAGATGCTATAGAAATGTGGTTTTACAGAAGAATATTGAGAATACCATGGACAGTTAAGAAGAGTAAATAAAGCGTTCTGAAAAACGCCAAATAAAAAAACGTTGCTATTATCCACTATTAGGAAGAAACAATCATCATTTGTTTCTATTTCTTAGAATTTATTAGTTCTACTTTTTTTTTAGAAATGTTAGATATTAAATTATTGTTGTCTCTCCACTAGATCAAACATTGTCTTTATCTAAAGTACCAAAAATGAACAGTTAACGTTTTGTATTTTGTGAGAAAAAAAATTCTATTGAATAAATAAAATGCGCTAGGCAGACATGATTCTCTTATGGAGTAAATAAAATTGTCGTCTACCACAATAGTACACAGCGTATGGAGATAAAACAAACAGACACAACATTGAAGAAGTAGAATCAAATATCCGTGACTGACAGGAGTATGGATAGTACATTTGACTTGTAAATGTTAAATTTGGTGCTGAGATGGAGACTGGTTGAACGCCAGATGTTTCTAAATATATTGAATGCCTGTGCTGACATGTCTATTCTCCTAGATATCTCTTTCTAGGTGTTGCTATATCATGAAATATAGCTTTCCGGTTATTTACAGTCATCCACTTCTTCTAGTCCCATTCATCAGCATGTAACTTTCTTTTGACACATATCCTCATATTTTTAGTTTTCTCTGCATTTATTTTCAGTCCTACTGCGTTAACGATTTGATCGACTCTGTTTTGTCTTGTATGTGTTGGTGACAATGGTCAAGCAATCCAACAACATATACAAAGTCAGTATCTTCAAGACATCCGGTGAGACACCATGTAATTCCTCTGTGTCTTTTGCTAACAATCATTCATATGGTCGTCCTTAACCACTTGGAAAAGGAGTTGTCACAAAATACATCCTTGTCTAACTCCCGTTATGACTCTGAACCAAACTGTCTTCTGTCCTTCAAATCTTACACAACACTGGTTCCCGTCGAACATGTCCTTCATGTCTCACACAGCATTGGTTCCCGTCGTACATGTCATTCATGTCTTACACAGCACTGGTTCCCGTCGTACATGTCCTTCATGTCTTAAACAGTACTGGTTCCCGTCGTACATGTCCTTCATGACTTACACATCACTGGTTCACGTCGCACACGTCTTTCATGACTTACACATCACTGGTTCCCGTCGATCATGTTCTTCATGTCTTACACAGCACTGGTTCCCGTCGTACATGTGCTTAATGTCTTACACAGCACTGGTTCCCGTCGTACATGTCCTCCATGTCTTACACATCACTGGTTCCCGTCGTAATGTCCTTCATGTCTTAAACAGCACTGGTTCTCGTCGATCATGTCCTTCATGTCTTACACATCACTGGCTCCCGTCGTATTAGTCCTTCATGTCTTGCACAGCACATATGTCCTTCATATAATAGAGTTGCACACGAAGTCTCTCTTGTTACGTAATTATATTCAGTTTATTGATCATCAAACATTATTCATGAACATTGTTCATCAACTTGCGAACTTGTAAGTCTACTTACGACATGTAGAATATGTGAAACACTTCAAAAATGGAAACACATATAACACAATTCCTGGAGCTTGTAAAAACAACTTGCACAGCACTAATGTTCATTTGTTCATTAACTTCTACTGATAACTTCTCCACTGTCTTAATAATATATCACTGACTTCTGACTGTAACTTGAAGATACCTATTGACTTTGCTAACTCAATAAAAACGTATTAACTAAACTTCTACTCTTAACTTTCTAACTGTTCTGACTCTAACTGTTTCTAAACTGCTTAACTGCTTCTTGTCTAACTTACTGTCTCTGCTTATCTAATGCTAATCTAATTCTGATCTTCTAAGATCTTGTTCTCCATGACTAACCTGATTAATCTTGTTGTGCAGGATAATGACCAATAAGATCGTCGCAAATTGACCACTCGCGACTCTCATGGTCACCTGAGTTTGTCGCTTGCTCACTATCTGTGACTCAACACCTGAACTTTCTCCAGGTTGACAAAAACATCTTGCTTTCACCTTCCTGGTTAAATAATGATTACCTCATGACAATGACCTCTCCTGGAAGTTGGATGACCACTTACCAAAGTCATGGGATTCAACGCATGCTCTCTGTGTGATGGCCACTTACAATAACAACAACTTGTTGTGAGCGTGGAAATTTGACAGTAACGCCATGAGGTCGATGCATGCAACCTATGTGTTGGTCACTCTCACAACAACAGGGCGAGTGGAGATTCATGGAAAATCCCCTCAACTATTATGCCCAGGCCAATTCTTGACCCTCTTTAACTTAGTTCGGTGGGTGACATTGTTATGTGCGAGGCCCCTATCCATGTAGACACTGCGCATTTCCAATTCTGTTGCAATGAAAATTCCATGGACTCTAAACTCTCATCCTGTCGTCCAATAATTCTACCTCTCTCCTTCCCCACTTCTGGGTACTACCCTTACGTGACTTATAACTTAACTTGTATCTTGGAAAATTACTGGTTAGCAACTCAGTTAACTACCCCCATGTTTACACTAACTTACTCTGTTACACTTCATGTCTTACACAGCACTGGTTCCCGTCGATCAGGTCCTTCATGTCTTACACATCACTTGTTCCCGTCGATCATGTCCTTTATGTCTTACACATCACTGGTTCCCTTAATATATGTCCTTCATGTCTTACACATCACTGGTTCCCGTCGTACATGTCCTTCATGTCTTACACATCACTGGTTACCATCGTACATGTCCTTCATGTCTTACACATCACTGGTTCCTGCCGTATATGTCCTTCATGTCTTAAACAGCACTGGTTCCCGTCGTACATGTCATTCATGTCTTACACATCACTGGTTCCTGTCGATCATGTCCTTCATGTCTTATACATCACAGGTTCCCGTCGATCATGTCCTTTATGTCATACACATCATAGGTTCCCTTAGTATATGTCCTTCATGTCTTACACATCACTGGTTCCCGTCGTACTTGTCCTTCATGTCTTACACAGCACTGGTTCCCGTCCTACATGTCCTTCATGTCTTACACATCACTGGTTCCCGTCATACATGTCTTACACATCACGGGTTCCCCGTCGTACATGTCCTTCATTTCTTACACATCACGGGTTCCCCGTCGTACATGTCCTTCATTTCTTACACATCACTGGTTCCCGTCGTACACATCCTTCATGTCTTACACATCACTGGTTCCTGTCGTGCATGTCCTTCATGTCTTACACATCACTGGTTCCCGTCATACATGTCCTTCATGTCTTACACATGTCTTACACATCACTGGTTCCCGTCGTACATGTTCTTCATGTCTACATATTACTGGTTCCCGTCCATCAGGTTCTTCATGTCTAACACATCACTGGTTCCCGTCGATCATGTCCTTTAAAATAATCACGATTTCCTCCGGAAAGCTGTATGCATGTAACATTTTCCAAAGCGATGAATGATGGATGCTATCGAATGTCCTCTCAAAGTCTAAGAAAGGTATATATATAAGGATGCATTATATTACCTACAGACATGCATAGGATTACCATTCATATATTAACATGGTCCTGGTATTAACTATATTGATTCCTCTGTCAAAGAACAAATCAGGAGCAACCATATATTTTGTAGTCCAGAGATAAGACCGCAAATCCCACACTCAGAACAAACACAAACTTACGTAGTGAGCAATCACCTCCATTGTATCCACTCTGACATCCATAAATACAGGAACCGTTAACATGGTTACATGACGTCTCCTCGCCCACATTCTTGACACAGAACTGGCTGCAGTTCTTGCTTCATCCTGGACCATACGTTTCTGGTGAACACTCTGTTTAATGGAGAAAAGACAAAACTCAAATACATTAAATGTATCCAATAATTTAATGAACTTTAAAAGCCATTACTTCATTCAACAATTTATTTTATAAACGTTGTAACTAGATAAAGAAAATTACAATAACTACTTTCAGATGGACATTAACTGCTATAAAAAAAAAACATATAACTGGACAGTTGTGAAATTAATTGTAGAAGAACACACAATGAGTAGCAATAATCTTGTTTGGAGATATAAATAAATGATTATAAAGGTATTACAATTTCAGACAACATGAAGTGAAAAGACACATAAAACGAACCACAACCAAGCAGACCTGGCTGCTGGTGTTAGTGATCCCATCTCACTACAACATTCTTTCTTTACAGTTTGGTTTCTGGTATCTTCTGCCTATGGTTTTTCTATATCTTTTTGTTTACATAATTTTCTAGTTGGCATGATACATTCCAACTGTTTGTTTATATGAACATGGTCACAAAATTCAAGATTGTTTCCTTCTGATGTTGTAATGATTACTTTACTTTTTCTTATTCTCTCTCAGGACATTATATTTTTATTAGCTGTTAAATGTATTCTTTTGTAAAACCACAATTCTCTTATTTTTAAACAAATTTCTTGTTTGATGTTCAGATTTGTGTGGGATGTCTGTAAAAAGAATTTGCTGAGATATTTAAACAAAACATAAAACAAAGGTTAGATGAGGTTAAAGATGGGAAAGGAAAAAAATGCGGGAGGGTTTGATGATCTATCATTGACAAAGATCAACGGTGGAACTTTTGCACAAGAACGAGATTTACGCAGGAACATGATATCCAACAGCTCTCAGCATAAACCAAGAATGACTACCGTCGTTTTGCACTATCTGTCTGTGAAAAATGTATTGTTTCCATTTATGCTAGTCTAGACAAGTTCTTTTATGATTTTATCTTTTATGGTCTCTGTTCTATATTTGCCTCCTGTGACCTCAGTTCTATTTTCTTTTCTCTTCTTGTCATTCTGGTTGCTTTACTTAAACATATAATTTATGTAAGCACTTTTTTTAAAATAAGAAATAATGAATGCCTTATTTCTTTAGTATATTTATCTACGGCAATTTATGTTGGGTTGGATTAAATAAAACTAAATAGTTCATTGATTTCTACATAAGAAGACGAAAGAATTAAACTATTTTTACGTTTTTCTTTAATCACATGCGCTCTCTTCAACTCTCTCCTTTAATGCATCCTAATGAGACCCTTTCTAATTTTTCACTGTTTCGCTCATTTCCGGTCCAAAAGATCCAACATGACAATGAGATCCTACCTGCCCCACTGACTATCTAGCATGAGACCAACATGCACAATAAATCTTGGCCACTGTTTCTATTCTGCCATTTTCCATTCTGAGATCAGTATCGACGTTTGAATATATATATATTCATATAACACAACTGCTAGAAAAACATATAACTCCACCACATTTATATAAACCACCAATAAAAATCAGTGCCAGAACTGGACGCTGGACTCTAGAACAATAAGAAAGATAACGACCACCGAAATGAAATGTGTCAGAAGAATAACAGCAAACAGCTTAAGGGACAGAGTAAGAAACACCGACCTGAGCAAGAAACTCGAAATTGAACCAGCCATCGAATACATAAAGAAACAACAGATAAATTGGTTCGGCCACATAACAAGACAGAAAGAACTAACAATGAATCAAAGAGCCATAAACAAACGTTACGAAAATGCCAGATTAAGAGGAAGACCGAGAAAGAGATGGATAAAGGGAATACTAGAGTCACTAGGAGGAATAACATCAGAAGAGGCCAACAGAAGAGCAAAGAATCGCAAATTGTTTCTCCCCTCGACGCCAACGGCAATGGAGGAAGG